>JAVXUO010000520.1:0-183791 GCA_033065855.1 Escallonia rubra
TATCAATTTGAATATTTGAATGCTAGAAATATTTTTGTTTACATACATATTAATATTTCTAAAAATTTCACATTCGAAATGTAAATTTTTTGGAAATCAAATGTCTTACAGGGTTTGTAGCAACTTATTCTACATCAATACAAGATGTTTCCCTTATGAAAGGTGGCACCATGTCTTCTATACCACAGAGTATAAAGAATTTCGTCACTTATAGATAATAATGTTTCAAGATTTTTAATATGAGTTAATGATTCCGACGATTGCAACCTCTTTGCAGTGGTCGTGATTTTACAATAAAGATAAGGATGTGTATAGAAAAGGAGGAAGTAAACAAACTAATGAGAGAGTCACCCGTGTACAACTGCTAGTGCCCCTCTTGTGTAACGGGAAGCATGCTACAACGTCAGTGAGGAACCTCTTACACTAGTTTTATTTTGCGATTGAAGTTTTTGATGTTGCTCCAAGTCTCCAACCATTTAATTTATAAATGTGAATAACAAGGAGTTAAGAATAGGAAAAAAAATCAAAAAAAAATTTTGGGCCTGGGCTGGCCCAAGCCCGACCCTAAAATATTGGGCCTTGGGCCTAGGGCTAGGGCTTGGATTGGACTGGGCCCAAGTATATCAGTTTTTAGGCCCGGCCCGGTTTCGTTGGAGCCCCTCTGGGCTTGGGCTGGGCTGGCCCAAGCCCGGCCTATTGACATCTCTAGGGAGCATCAAGGAGACGTGGACAAGTAACATGTCCACGTCCACGTGCTCCTAATAATGCTCCAGCTGATGCTTCAAGAAACCTGGAGGATCGTTTTGGTAATCTTGGACTTTCAAGATACCCACAAGGGCCACAATCCACCCATCCTTCTTATTCTTAGCCATATCCGCCCCCACCATCGTACTAGTATTTACTGGTCGCTCATTGCCACCACCACAGTTTTATCCTTACCAGCCATCTCTAGAGAGTTATCTACATGGCTATCTTGTTTTGCCAGTGCCTCAAGACCATAATTATTTTGGACAACAAGAATCTAGTGGATCCCAAAGTTATTTTCACAACAACAACGATAATCAGAGTCCAATGGATTTCAAGGCTATATTACACAACAACAACAACAAGCAGGGTCCAGTGCTAGTAATAGTAATAACTATTGGGTTACTACTGCTAACTACTTATTTAGAGAGGGATCTAGTGAACATAAAGATGACATAGAGATCGAAGAACCTACACGATATTCATTTTGGTGGTAGAAGACTTGTCAAATGCACCAGCTATGATGTTAGTGATATTAATATGTTGAATTTTATAAGTTATAAATAATGAGAGTTAGGCTCTTTTTAAATTTAGTTAATAATTTTATGGTCAGATTGTATACAACTTTTTCTGTTTAGTCCAAATATTAAATTATTCTCACTTGGACCGAATTAAAAGAGATTTTGACCCAACAATGTGTTTAAAACAAACTTTAAACCAATAAAAGCATTAAAATGAAAGATCTGACCTTCATATCATTGCTAATGCTTAAAAAAAAATTCACAGTCGCGATAACTGATTCCCGTTACGTAACGTCCGATACGCCCGATACCGTTACATCGCTAAACCAAGGAAATGAAAAATGCATCTTCACAAATTTGTTGAAAAAATAAGTATAAAACAACTCACTGAGACCAGGTGGACTTAGTACAATGAATGCAAGCTAGATGCGGATATTACCTTACTACAAGATCAGAAAAAATAAAGAAACTTGTTTACCTGTCATTGATTCATAGGTTCACTTCTTTCTTGATAGCAAGAGCTCAAGGATTTGAGAAAGTTGACAAGCTCACCTGACACCCTCTAAGAAGCCTTTGTTGCTTTCTTAAGTTTGCTTCCAACCCATGCTCAGAACCTCACCTGACACCCTCTAAGAAGCCTTTGTTGCTTTCCTAAGTTTGCTTCCAATCCATGCTCAGAATACAATGTTTATTCACAAATTTTAGCCTTTTTACTCTAAATGGAAGATATCAGAGCGAAATAGAAGGCAACGAAAGGACGTTTAGTCATGCAAACCACAGGGTTAATTGGCATACACAGAACATAGGAGCATGCGCTGCTTGTTTTCGTGGTTTCTGGTGCTGATCTAGTTGAATAGTGATCGCTTTGGGATGATCAAAATGCAATTCAACCCTCTAACTCGTCACCAAATACTCCATTTTAAAATGGGCAGCTCTACACTCACTCTCATTACCAAAGCGTATCAACTCTACTAGCTCTCAGCTCCCACTTTCTCTCTTGCTGTCAGAATATAACTTGAACCGCTCCAATGAGGAGATGAGTCTGAAATGTATACAGAAAGCTAGCTATATATAAGTATATATGCATCCACAGCCCTCAAAATGTTGGGGTGTATGTTTGTCTGGTTAGAATGGGTAGGCAACCCATAACAACAAGCCAAAAGGAAGAACCAAAGGAAAAACACTTACATGGGGGAAAGCCAAACATGGATTACAAGGAACAAAGTGCATAAATCATTATGAACAATCCTATAAACTCATCTCATTGAATAATACAGCTACAGCACGCTGCGATGCCTGTCTTATGCTGCAGACTCTCTAGGATATTCTCCAGCTGTGAGATAATTTCTTCGAATGTGGGACGGCAATCTTGATTCTTGTGCCAACATGCTTGAAGAAGCCTATAACCAATGTCATCACTTCAATATCATATAGTCTGTTCGCCTTTCAAACGTTGATGAAATAATTAAGATTTTCTGTGTTTCCTATTTGCCAGTTTTTACAAAATTGTACTTTCTCATTTTTAGGATATTGACAAGAAATGTGCAACAAGGAAGTTGCCACATTAGTAACCAAAGACCTGCACGCATGACTTTGATTCTGATGACAATAGGCAGCCCTTCATACCAAATTCGAGGCTCTGGGTAGCATTCAGGGTTTTATATGGGATAATGCATGTCTCTTTGGAAAAAAAATGTTCTCCGTGACTAACAGCTAGCAGGTTAAAAGTGCATATACGGAATGTGTTAACAAATTTTTAATGAATATTAAATGGTAAAGATTTAAACCGTGGTAAGCCAGAAAATTCCGGTTACGTACTTTTTTATTGGTTCAGGATATACAAACGAAGGAAGGTATGGTCGGGAATCCTCATATGCCCTCTTGTCTGCAACTTGCTCTGGAGGGTCTTCCCTATTTGATGGTCCCCCTTGGAACATCTGTAGCACAAACATAGTGAGATACTGAAATACCTAAATGTGTTCCGAAGAAGAAGAAAGAGAATGTGCTATTGTGATGAGCAGATTTAGTAAACACATGGATTTCAGACAACCTTCCCTTCTTTTCTAAGCAGATATGTTCAAAATAATGACTACATAACTTCAACTTACCTCATGTACTAGTAGAGCAAAAGAAAAGACATCAACACTCTTTCCATATGATTCCCGACGATAAACCTCAGGAGCCATGTAGCGATCTGAAATATGACACAAGCATCTGAGCAAATGCTTAACTTCGACTAAATTTATCATCTTCAGATTAATGTAGCAGATCATACATGATCCTGTTCCTCCGGTCATTTTATAGCCATAAGCATCTTTTTCCTGTGCAATTTTGCTCAAGCCAAAGTCCGTTACCTTAAGGTGCCCTGCTTCGTCTTGCAATACATTTCTGGTACAAGTTGCACAAGATAAATCACAATGTCACAAGTCTCTCACACTTTAATTTTGGGGCATAGGCTGCATTCATAGAAGATGGATTTTTCTGACGGTTATATGACCCCAAGTTTTTATTTACGGTTTATTTTATTGTCAATTGGAGACCACATGGGCCAGAGCTACACAAGAGGGGCAAGCCATCCCCTCCTTTTAATCCCGGAACCAAGATGTAGGCGGGAATTGATACCAGGTTTCTTGTATCCAGAGACTGAATCAGCCGAAGTAGCCGACACCCACATAGACATCACCATTATTTTGAAGCATTTGACATGGGTGTAAGCTTAAAATTTGAAATTTGAAATTACCTTGGGGTCAAATCTCGGTGTATAATAGCATGTGGTTTATGCTGATGTAGATAATTCATACCTCTGTGATGGAAAATAACGAGCTCAGGTTATGAATAACAAGAAACAAGTTTCTATAGGACTAGGAAATACTACAGATAAGTATCAATGGAACATATACCTAGCGATATCTAAAGCATAAGCAACAGCTGTAACTGGATCAAGTCTTCCCTTCTTTTTCAAAATATCATACAAACTCCCCTGTAATTCCAACTTAATATGAACATCGGTCCCCTTCTTTTACATGAAAACCAAACATCAGTTTTACAAAATCCAAAGATAAATATGCATAGAACACTCACATTGCGCAGATACTCAGTGAGGAAGATCAAGCGATCAGAGTCCTTGAGAACACCAAGGAACTGCACTATGTTGGGGTGACGCAACTTCTGCCACAAAGCGAGTTCCTTTAGAAAGGTTTTCCTGCAAAGCAGGCGTAGATGTAAAAGGGAAAATGATAGAATAAATTTAAACGTTGCTTGTAGCAGAATTATTACAGTAACTTGACGTATAAAGTTCCATTTGAAGATTAACTTCCTTATTGTGGAGCACTCAATTTGGTTTTACAAAAAGCACTTTTCTTAAATTTTCTAGTTGGTCAGGAGACGTGCAAAAATAGTGTGAGATGGTGCAAATCTCACTCCAAAAGCTGCCAAAATGTCCATTTATTGCGCATCAAGTATTTCTGTGTTGACTACTTAACATTTGCTGTCACTAGATCGATTGAATCCATTTATTCTGTTATCACTTGTTGTTTCGTGTTATCATTGTAGAAGTTTGACTCAACCAAATGTCCAGGTAATGGCACCGGAAAGTGACTGCAATTCAAAAGTATACATAAAAAGATTAAAAATAAGTAAAGCCACTACAGTGACTCACTTCACCATTTGATTGGATGCGATTGAAGAACGTATCGTTTTTGCAGCAACTTCTGTACCGCGCCATTTTACTAAATAAACTTCACCATATGCGCCCTGCTAGCATGTTTAATATTGTTACACCAAAGGTAAACCAGAATTTCATAGACAAAAATAGTTCAAGAGGTCCCAAAAGAGCAAGTTTTTCCCAGAGGGACACATCGATGAGGTAGGCTTAAAACCAAATATTCCCCTAAGGAAAAATTACTTCTCCGATAAGAGTTGATTCATTCATATCCACTTCAGTGTGATCAATCTCATAACAAGGAGTCTGAGAGTCAAGTCCCACCTGTCCCAAGCAAAATAGTAAGAGGTAATGAATTTTCTTCAAGAACGGAAAGGCTTTGACATGCTAAAGAAAACATACACAATGCTGGCAAACTAAATTTCCACATGGAAAGTACAACAGCATCTCAGCAATCAGATTCTCAGTTCCTACAGCAACTACATCTACTTACAGATATACCTATATGGGCAGCCAAATCGACATTGGATCCTCTCCCTCTTAATTAGTCTAAAAGCAGGATAAACATACTTATGAGTCCGGACATGAGACAGAACCGCTAGAGAAACACCTCAAATCACAAGTTCTCAAGGCAATAATGTAGGGAAACACCTGAATCACAACTTTAGGGCCTCATAATGATCCATGCACGTTATAGGAAATAATGAACCCTTTCCTGGCATATAGCTTAATCTGAAGAGCAACAAATTAAATGTCGAATGTGGTTTCTAATTGCAATTTTGTGGTTTGACGTATGCAATATTGTGCTTTTTATCATTACGATTGATGTTAAAGCTAAACTGTTAGAATGAAGTTAAACATAGGATACGGCTTGAGTTCTTCAGGCCATATCTAGGCCACTTGAAGGAGAGATGATCTTTGCAATTAAATTTTGGACTGTCCAAATCTGCAACCCTTATGAAATCGTATTCGATGTCACTGAATCCAAGAAGTACTACCTATGTCGAGTACACTAAAGAGTAGTCCCTAAATTGGAGAAAATGAAGAAGGCAACTACCCAGTATCAATCCTTGCTAATCAAGGAGGCTGGGAAAATACAAAAAACAACCTTGATTGGCATTGTTTCATACAGTGGCCACCCCAAAACTGAAGCCACAATGCGTTACGAGGAGTAAACAAAAGCTTCACATAGAGCCAAGTGTTTTTTGGCCACACCAGCATATTATTTGGAAATAAGATATAGATTGAACCATGTTACAGTTCAAGAACATAATAACGTCTGCAGAAAAATGACACAAGTTGGGAAAGTGTTATACCGGATCAATTCCACCATGTGCCTCCAGAATTCTGCAAATGTCCTCGTGGCCTGAGCTTCGAGCATCTGACAGTGGCTGGAATAATCAAATTTACACGACCTTAACCATAGGATTTCTTCCAAGATGGAGTTTTATATATGAGGAGGAGGAAAGGTAGCCCTGCCAGGAACACTTAAAAACGACTAACAAACTAAAGAGTTTAGTTAATCATGTCAGTTGTTTACGTTGAACGTATTCATTAGACAATGCTAAGTTCCTTTTCTTACCATAAAGGCATTTCTTATATGAAGGGCAATTAAATTGCTAGAATCTGGCTGAGAAAATATGATACATGCGAGATCAAACAATAACAGTGTACCTTCAATTAAAGAACACGTGAAAGAAACTGGAACCAGTACTGAGCACAGCCTAGTTTTTAGTTGTATGCAAGAACTGGTTTCAGATGCTTTCTGTAGAGTCTAATTTCTCACAAGAGTAGAAAATATTTATCTAGAGACCATCATAAGTAATTACTAGAAGCAAATGCAAAATGATTTTGTAAAACAAACTACATTTTTAAGTGAACGAAGTTAAACTTGTTGGCTGGGCATAGGCGTGTGGGGAGGATGCCATCCTTTATGGGAAATAAAGCCTTTTTCCCTCTTTGAGTTTCAATTCTTCTGCGTTGGTTTTCCAGATCTATTTCCTTCAGGGAGTTTTGAACCAAATGGTGGTAGTTTGACATTTTATGATGAATATTGATTCCAGACTATATCCAGAATTAAGGGGAGATTTAAGGGAGGGAAAGGCCAAGCTGATTGTGTAGCGCAGGCACAACTGGCCTCAATGGACCCAAAAGTAACAGAAAAAGGGATAAAAGGGTTTCACTAATGAATGTTGAAGACATTAGCAAAAGAATGCCAAAAATGAAATTGGTTACACATACCTAATGCATTTGAGATCCCCCTTAACATTCACGAACTTCTACACAAATTGCTACTTCTTCAATAAAATGCAATGATATATATTTTATTATCTGAGTGTAAGAATAAGCTTACAGTGCGACCCCAGCGGTCGGTAGAATTAACATCAGCTCCTTTCTCGAGGAGTAGGAGAACAACTTCTTTGCAATTTTCACACGACGCTAAATGAAGCGCTGTTCTCTTATCATAGTCACCTAGATTAGGTTCTACTCCTTTCTCCAGCTCCTGTATCACACCCACTTTGTCGCCTTTACCTGAGCAGTAGAGGAGGCGATATGGGCCGTCTGAGTCAATCCTTTGTGAGGGTATACGCTGCTGAAAGAACACGATAACCAGAATTTCAGTCTTAGGATGTAATGATAGAGAAGATGAAGCAAACAGTACTCTTGAAATTATATGTATGTGCGGTACTTCTCCAAAGGTGAAATCAAATGCATGAGACAATTGCGTCATATCTTATGGATCAGCAGAAAAACAGAAAAAAAAAAACAAGCTTGAAAGGTTTCTAAACTCCAAAAAAATCATCAATGGGAAGGGTATACTGATAAAAAAAAAACTGATATCCTATATTGCTGTAGAAAAATGACTAATGCATTTATTGGCTTGTTCCACTTTCAAGTGATTGTAATCAAAGCTGGCACATTTGCTGCTATATGCGCGTTAGAGCCAAGAATTACATATTAGTAAGTACACAGCTACTAAGCGATTCACTTAAGGAAAGAAGAAACGTTTTTGAAAGACGATACCTGCTACAGAGAAACTTGAGAAAAGTGTAGACTTGGACATTTAGTGGATATGGAATGCTTTCAGTAAAACTGCAAATGTTCTTGACTGTATAAAAACAATCAAGTTAATGACTAAAGAAGCAGGAGCCGCGCTAAATTTGGCGTAAGATAGATTCAGTAGCTTATGGATCCACTCTTGTCTGCTTCAAAATGTCAAACAAAAAAGGCTCCAAACACTTTGCATGCCCCATTAACAGTGAATTTGGCACACACTTGACCGCTAAGTGGGCTAAATGATAAATGCCAAATCACCCGGTAAGAAGCTGTGGGACTCCTGAAGAGTTCCTTTATTATTTCCTTGAAACTCCACACACATGGAGGCATCTACGACCCCATAGAGATTATACAGAACGGGAAAGAGACAAGTGCTCCTGACAAATAAACTCTACTTTTATCACCCTAATCCAATTCCCTAGAATTAATTGCATATAAGATGTCAAGAGCCCAACATCACATCTGTTTAGCAACAAGTCATGGGGTCAATTAACATGGGTTAAATTAGCATCAGATACCGCTAAAATGATTAGCTAGTATGATGGGAAAAAGGGCAATCCGAGTAAATATTCTTTCCTGTAAGTTGACGAAATTTGAAGGATGCACACAAATCAGAAAAACATATTGAGAAAAGGTAACCCAGATTGTTGTTTCACTTAATACACAGACACACAGAGTTATAGCTAAATGAGCAAAAGGGTAAACCTGAGAAGGTGGGGATAGAGACTTGCAGTCATCCATGAATGATAGAAAGAACTGGAACTAACACAACCAGGGCTCCAGCAGGCCAAAATAATAACACATTTTGTGATGTTGAGCTGAACGAAAGCGTGTGAGAAGAACATTGGATCGTATAATGTCATCGGTGACATGAAGAAAATTGAAGAATTGACTGTGCAAGTACCACCAAAAGTGTCATCATCTCATCGGGTTTCCCAAAGTTGGAAGAAGGCTGTTTCTGTAGCTGTGATATATCCAAACGTTGGGTTGTACGCCACGTTTGATTGATCGGGCACAATGGGTCTGCACCAAAAGGATGACTTTCTCTGCAAGGGGGGTTCGATGCTGGCAAGGCTGCTTTAGTGATGGTGATAAGAGGAGCTTGCATGTATCCCATTGGTGAAAAGCCACAATGAGCAGGCAGTCTTGTTCGTTTTCACTTTCAGAATATACTACTGCCATTTTGAATAAAATCCTGTTTAGAGAGTGGAGAAATTTGATTTTGTCACAATAATTTCGATGATACTTATGGCGAAATATCACGTACGGTGAGTCGAGTCTTATTTGCTACTAATGGCACCTAAGTTTGGTCCTAATTAAATTTTTTCAAGAGTGAAATTAGTCAACTACTGTGATATAAAATGCATAAAAAGGATATCAAGGAATTGGCAAGATCGTAGGCGCAAAGTGCGTTCTGAAGCCAATTAACTGAGGTAGCGTTTGACAGGGGTTTTTTTTTTTTTCTTAAGTTTACTGAAGAAAAAATTCTGTTTGACAGTTTTCATTTTTTTTCTTTCATTTTTGAAAACTAGTTTCTAAAACGGGACTGTTTTTGAAAACTCTATTTTGGAATTTTGGGTTTTCAGTTTTGATTTTTGCTTTAAGATTCTACCTTCAAACTCTGTTGGAAGCACACACACACAAAACAAAAACAAAAAAAAAAAAACCAATTTTAACAAAATTCATTTCTTTAGGCGGTCACCCATCCCCCACCCCCACCACACAAACACACAGCACCACCGCCGATTGTTAGTACCACCATGTGCCACCATTCCTCCACCCTACCCCCACCACACAAACACACAGCACCACCGTCGGTTGTTAGCACCACCATGTGCCACCATCCCCCCTCCCCAACCCCACCACATAAACATACAGCACCACCGTCGACTGTTAGTATCCTTTTCTGCCCTCCCCCCACCCCACACGCGAGCACCACCACCGACGGCTATAATTATTGGCACCATCCACCGTCGCCACCCCAAGTATCTAGGTCACCACTGTCGATTCTTCCTGTTGACCATCAATTCCTCCAGCTACCACCACCATGATCAGCCGTCAAATTCCTTGCCCAGTGCTAGTTTACCACCATCAGATCTATGGGTTAAATGGTCAATAATAGTGCCTCTGACTGTAGAGGCAAAGTCATCGTCGATGGCGGTGGAGGTCCTTGCCTAGCGCCAGTTTACCACCATCAGATCTGGGTTTTAAAAGGTTAATAATGGTGCCTCTGACTATGGAGGCCAAGTCGTCATCGACGGTGGTGGAGGCCAAGTCGTTGGAGGTGGCGATGGTGGCCAAGTCATCAGTGATGGGTGGTGGTGAAGGTTTGCTAGGCGACTCAGATGGTGGTGGAGGAATGTTGGGTTGTGGTGTCCTAACAAAGAGAATCGAAAAAAAGAAACAAAAATATAAGGAACAAAAAAAAAGCAACACTTTAATCAAACATCACACTATTTTTGTAAAAAATAAAAACTAAACTGGTTTTAGTTTTTTTTTTTTTTGGAAATTGAAAACTAAAACTGCAAATGATTTTAAACAGACCCTGAGTTTCAGCTTTGTTGGTTTTTTGTTTTCGTCAAAATCCTTCGCTTCCCATATTATTTTGGTCTAACCATCACGGAACACTTGTAATCTTCGAGTGAATCTTCAAGTTCTTAACTCCTATAGCAGCTACTTAAGAACGTTACCCTCCTTAATCCTCCTCGAGGAGAGGGAGATAGCTACATTGAATCGTAACATACAAGGGTGTAAGAGGGACTTCCCTTGTCTCTTTCTTACACGCAATTAGATTAAATGGCAATGTCCTTGCATAAATTATATATGAGTTTCACACGTTTAACGGCACGAACGTCAAATTACTATGACTCTTTTTTTGTTTTCCCTTTCCTTGTCCGTGCGGAGGGGCCCAGAAAATTTCAATAAACTTGCGGGTCTAGGGGTTGTCACACCTGCAGCATCATCCTTTAAGCTACTCAATGGAAAACCAGGGAGAATTTCTTTCTGAGAGTACCCATTGTAAAACCCTAGCCCTCTTGTGAGGAGCTAGGGTTTTACAATGTTAAAGGTAAGCATTTTTTATGTTTCAAAGTTTGTATAGAAGGTACACACATCTTGAAAAAATAAATTGAAAGCCAATAGGAGCTCGATGATGTTATCTATCTTCAAAGATTGGCAAGTGATGGTGTCAAGACTAGAACGGATCTTTCCATAGTCAATGATCTTTGTAACAAGTCCTGAATTTACTCACAATTTTTATGATTGATCCCAGTATCTTTCCCCGGGCACAAAGAACTCAAATCTAAAGTTTAGAGTCAGAGAAATCTTTTAAAAATCTGACTTAGGAATTATTTGACAAAATTGAAAATTAGTTGTTGAAACTTAAGGGTTGAATTTGTAAAACTAAAAACACTAAGCTACTGAATTTCTAGGACTAAAAATTCTGTTGATTTGTCTAATAAGCTATACACAGATGTCTGAAAATAGATCAAGTTACGAAATTATCTATTAAACAAGACTGTACATTATATTTATACTCAATGTTTTCGAATTGCCAAAACCACGGTTCTTGTGTTAATGATGGTGGCAGAGTGGTGGTGTATGGTTGAGCAATGATGGTGGTAGTGGTGTTGGCAAGGTGTTTATGATGGCGTTGGTCAAAGATGTGGTGATGGCATAGTCGTGATGGTTGTGGAAGGCAATGCTAGCATAGTGGTCACGGCGATAACTGTTTTATGGGAGAGATGAAAGTGGTATTAGCAGGTGATGGTGGTGATGATTTTGGGTGGTGTGTGGTGTTGGTAGTGGCAACATGGATATTTTGGTTGTGGTAATGACTCTAGTATTTTGAAGGTGGTGCTAGCACAATGATGGTGGCATTGATGTGGCAGCAGCATTGCGATAGTGGTGGCTGTGGTAATGGAGGTGGCGGCGACGTGTTGGAGGTGACGGTGGTAAAGTATATCTTTTACATAAACCCTCTTGGAGAAGTTTTGACTATCTGACTTAGAGTTAAGCGATAAGTAGGACCCCTTTTACTTAAATTTTGGTCAATTATAGCAAGAATTGACTTCTTAACTGATGGAAGGTTAAATCAAAAAAATTTAGTGTAAGTATTTAATTGAATTGTCAAACACATCCTAAAACTCTTGATTGACTGGAGTCTTATGGCAACCGATATGCCACTGAACCTTTTAATCTATCGGCTGCAGCTGGTGGGCTCCCGAAGGTTGTCCCTAAAGTCCTTTGAATCTACTGACTGCAATCACTGGAGATTTGTATCCATGTGTTTAAGTGGCTAACCGTTGGTTGAAGTTGATGGTTTGACGGCCGCAGAGTGGATGGATGGCCATTAGATAGAGGTAAGGGTGAGCACCAAATTGTTCAAACCGATTAAAATCGCTCAAACCGATTAAACCGAACCAATGCAATTCGAACCTTCCAAAAATCTAAACGGTTCGATTTTAAATTTCTCAAACTGACCTCGGCTCGGCTTGGTTCATATTTTTCAAACCGATTTTAAATTGAACCGAATCGATATATGATATGTTAATCTATTTTTAGTAACATCCGCATACATGGTGACCAATATGTCTTCTTTATTTACTCATTATTTCTCATACATCAATGAGCACATATATATTGAATGTAACAAGATTATATGCAATTTAGAAGAATAAAATTTTATTTTTTTAATTATTGTTAGATCCAATAGTAGTGGACAAAGAAACAACTTTTTTAAGTAAGTGCAAACTAATCCAAACCGTTTGAACCGACTAAATTGAACAGTCCAAACTGATGGTATATGGTTAAGTTCGGTTCATAATTTTTCAAACCGAGGGGTAACGGTTCGATTTGCGATTTCCCCCCAAACCGAACCGAACCAAACCGTGCCCATCCCTAGATAGAGAAAAACCCTATTTCTCTCTCCTTTGAAGTACCAAGGTTTGGCAGGTTAAAATAATTAACCACAATTCATCGTCTCTTATCTGGAAAACTTTCTTCAAGATTTGTTTAATCTTAATCTTCAAATTTGTAACAAAAGCTTCATTCATTAAAATCAAAACCCTAATGTTATCAAATGCAAACCCTCTCGACATTACCAAATTTTGGCATGAAATTCCACATTTGATGGAACTTATCTCTTTTCTCTTGCCATAATGGACGTGAGGCAATCAGATTCCATTTAGACCATCGAGAATTTTAAACTCCGCTCCATCTCCAACTGCTTCCATATTGCCTAGAGCTCAGCCATGGTGCTCTCAATTTTACCGTTTCTTCCTCAGAATCCACTTAGTCGTTGCTCCTTGTGATCTTTGACTAATCTTTGATTATCAGTCATCCCACAGTTCAAAATTCTTTCTTTTGTAGATTTAGGTTAATCCTTGAAAGCAGGGACTCCAAACCCTAAACGAATATCCATTGTCATGTCAATGGGGGTTGCTAGGTAATGGGTCGTTGGGAAGGTCGTTGTTAAGCTCTTGAGCTTTCTCGATTTTCCATTTCCAAATGGCATAGGCTACTTTGGTGAGTACTACTTCCCAATCCAACTCTTCAAACTTGTAGCTTTCGTCCATGGCCAAGTTCTAATATACCCAATCTTTGGTATCCTAAGTTAAAGAAGACAGCTTGGTTTTCCTATCTCACCATTCTCTGGAGACCCATGAATATTCCCTTATGCGATAGACTAACTTTTCGCGTGGATCTCCACACATGGGTGATCAGCATGAGTCCCTTGGTTACGTACCCAGTTTGTTCCAATCGGTTAGGAGTCTACTCTCTTATGTCAGCCACAAGAATTCTCCATGCATATATTATCCTAATTATTACACGTTGTACCCATTCGATTTATTCATCGCCCCAAAAAACACTTACGTGGAATTTTGAAAGCCAATTCGATCATTGTTAGACGTTTCACCTCCGATTTTTCTATGAATTGAACCTCTCAAAATTTAAACTTTTGATAAAGAGGAAGATGATTCAATTCTAATATAAGTTCGGATGGACCTAAGATTCTCTAGCTCATTTGAAAATACTATATAGCATCAAAACAAATATCATCCAGATTTTGTAGGATTATTTCTCTATTCATTGAAAAATCCTGCTCGTCCCTCTCTGTGGTTATTGCAGAGCTAACAATGATGCAAGGCGAAAGCTTGTCATGCGTCTTTGAACGATGAAGTTGGTTTTGCTGTACATCTTTTATCACAGCCCTTTTGGCCCTGATGCACTTCTTTCACTGGATTGGGCTACCTTTTCCTCTTTCTTTTGGAAAAATTGAGGATTCGATGTCATGCATTCAGTCTCCTCCTTAGTTATAATAGGCTAAGTTTAGCTCTGCCTGATGTCTTTTAATTCCCATCTGGTTCATTAAGCCCGTAAAACTAGAGATGTCAAAAGGGCCAAGCTACAACGGCCCGGGCTAGCCCGACCCTAAATGGTGAATAGTGCGGCCCTGGTCCATAAGGCCAGGCCATGAAATTTTCCAAAAAAGCCCGGCCCGGCCTGACTTTAAAAAGGCTCGGGTCAGGCCAGGCCCTGGCCCTCTTTTCGGCCCTAAATTTGACCCTAAACCATTTTGAGTTACTTATTTTTTTTTCTTTCCCCTTCTTTCTCGTGCATCATTCTCTCTCTACCTCATATTTTTCTCTTTTTATTTTACTTTTTGGACATGCACATTTCTTTTCAGCTCATGATGATGGTTCCTACTTCTTTATCTACTTTTACTTGCAATCCTCCTTTGTATTAGTTTCATGGAATTATGAAGAGAAAATATATGTTTGTTTGTTTGTCTAGGAACTAGAAACAACACAATTTAGTCAATGAAAATGGAGAACATAACTCCAGAAAGCACAGGAAAGTTCATGGTAAAAGTGGTCTAATGATACATGCTTTTAATGAGATAACTAATACTACGTAAAATGCAAAGCTAGAGGTATGTTTGAGTGAAGTTTTTTACAGATATTGTGAATCTAATAATGGCATGTGGTGGGTGATGGATGTTGGTGATGGCGGCATTGCAGAGGTGATGGTCGATACGTTCCTGGTAAGTCGTTAACGGTGGTGTGTATGATGGCGGAGGTGGTGGGTACCTTGTTGTTTGACTGTTTGTAATGGTGGTGGTAGTCATTATAACCGGCGGGTGGTGATGAAACAAGGAGGGATTACGTTTAATTATCTACGTTTAGAGAGAAATTTGAGAGAGAGGCATTAGCAGTTCAAATCCAAGATCGAGTTCGCAAAAAAAACCCGACTTGTAAATTGCAAACATACGTTCGCTCTGGCGAGAGACAGTAAAGAATTGAGAATGGAATGAAAAGAACTTGGAATGGAATGTTGGAAATGCAATACAAAACAGGAATAGGAAAAAAAATATATAGGCCCGGGCCCGGCCCTAAAGTTAGGCCCTAGGGCTTGGGCCTGGACAGGGCCTCAATTTCCTAACTTTGGGCCCTGTCTGGTTTCCAAGGCCCAAAGCCTTAAATGGCCCGACCCATTTTCCGGCCCTCTGGGCCCAGGCTTGGCCGGCCCGAGCCCGGCCCTTTGACAACTATACGTAAAACCTTTTGTATGTTCTAGTTATCAATGCAAAGCATCGTGCCAAGAAAAATAATCAATACATATTTCATTCGAGTTTGTAATAGAGTCGAGTTCAAATATGATGTTTTTAAGGGTAATTATTATATACTGCTTTTGTTTCTCCACGCACACATAATTTTACCTCATATACCCTCCTATTTGACACCAAGAAAACTATCTTATAGACCCAAATCACAAGTTAATTGATTGTTGAGCCCGAGTCCAAATCGCAATTGCAGAAGATATTTTTGCTATGTGAATTTGAAATACTGAAACATTTTTTATTTATTTATAAAGATGCAGAAAAGTCTACTTTTACTAGACCTGGCAAACGGGTAAACCGGCCGGGTACGGATAAAACCGGTTCAGATAATTTTTACCCGTTTTTTCTCGGGTAGGCTTTTCCAGGGCCCGTACCCTACCCTGGCGGGCCGGATAATTACCCGCGGGTAAATTATTTATTTTTTATTAACTTTTTCAATTTTTTATTAACATATATTTACTGGGCTATTTTTTATGGAATATTTTTTTCTTCTTTTTTATTACTACAACCACCACTTTCTTCTGATTTAATTTGTATGATTATCACTTGGCTCCCATGAGTCCATGACCGACCATCTCAATTCTCAAAATCAATGATCTCAACTCCAAATCTCCAAACACAAATAAGCACAATATAACAGAAAATCACCTACAAACATCTTAAATACGTATAAAAAATGACAAATAATACAAACAGATCTGAAAAATTAATACAAGCAGATCTTGGGGGAAAAAAGTTATCTCGTAAACAAAAAGAAAGCAAGCAGATCTAGAGACCACGATCAGAGGCAAGCAAATCTGAAAATTAACGCAAGCAGATTTGATCGGAGACCACGATCGGACTTCGATCTGCGTCGTAACTTCTACGATTTCTCTTCCCTGATCTGAGACGGTGGCGAAAGAGCTGGGACGGTGGCGACGGAGCTGTGATGGTGGCGGATCTGGCGGCGGAGCGTGAAAGTGACGATGGACGCCGTCGAGTTGATGTGATTGTGGAGTAGCTACCGTCAAGTTGCTGTAGATTAGCCGGCCGTCAATGGATCTGACGTTGTGAGATAGAGCGATGGAGAGAGACAAAGTTCAGAGAGGGAGCGGCGCAGATAGAAAAGGAGGAGAGAAAACATAAATGAAAATGAATGAAGTGGAAACCCTAAGGCTAATACTTATATAGCAAAACATCCGGGTAACCCGTACCCGACCCGGATTTACCCGAGAACATACGGGTCGGTTCGGGTACGGGTCTGATTTCAACGGGTCTTCAATATATGTACCCGTACCCGGATTTTTTAGTTGGGTACGGATCGATCCGAGGGTACGGATCGATACGCGGGTACGGGTAGTTTTTTGCCAGGTCTAACTTTTACATTCTTTTATACTCTTTTATAATCTTTTTTGCTAATAAAAATGCATTAAAAATAAAGATTAGTCTCCCAGTTAAAATGAAAAATTCTCACTTCAAAAGAAAAATAACAGTTTTTTTTTTCTTTTGTTTGTTACCGTTAGTTTCATTGTGGTTGGTCCCACATGCCCACAGCAGCCTAAATGCTCACAAAATTACAGAGGAGACCTCACATTCAATTCAAATTTTCGAAATTTCGAAAACCCTAACCCTCCTTCCCTCTCTTTCACATTTCACACACACACGCACCCCGCTCTCTCTCTGCTTCTCCCTCTGTGTTTTGAATCATCTGATCTACACACAGACACACACGAAACGAATGGCCAATTCAACCCGAGACGAAGATGCCCGAACCCGGAGCTCCGACCCGCATGATGACGGCGACGAAGAGAGCGAGCTCGACGAGTTGGAGGCACAAGTGAAGGAAATGGCCCAGAAGATACAGAGATACAGGTCCACACTCCCGGATCAGCTCAAGACCACCTTCGCTTCTGTTCTTGCCGCCCGGAGACCCGAAATCGTGGCCCATCTCGACCGCGGGTCGGATCCCGGACCCTCCGGCCAGCCCAGCCCAGGTACATTGTTCTCTTGTTTTTACTAGTTCCTTAGCTATGAATTTTGGTGGGTTTTACTCAAGAAAGGCTAGGGTTTTGAAATTAGTTTATTTTTGCAGTAGTAAGATGTTGAATTAAGAGTTAAGCTGACAATTTCGAGGTCTGGTGTTTCTCCTTAGCTAGTTTGTCTAGTATTAGTTCTTTGTAGCTGTAATGTATGTATTGTTCGACAAATGACACATACATTGGGAATGCAGGAGATTGTAGACCTTTGCTGCTTTCTATAAATTAAGTAGTCAAATTTAGGAACCCTCAATGTGTGTGTTTGTCTGCTTTGTGTTTGAGCATTTATGTATGTACGTAGTACTCCCTCCTTCCATTGGATTTTCCCCTTTGACTTTTTTGCAAAATCCTAGTATGAGTTAGTACCATGTAAACATTTAATCAAACTCAATTAGCAATCACAGATTAAATAAGTATTGTCTGGCGAGTTAAGCTAGGGCAAAAGCAATGAGAAAATTCGAGGTTTACATTTACTAAATCTATCCAAGGAGTTCCCGAAAGGTCAATGGAGGAAAATCCTGTGGAATGGAAGGACTGTTGCTTGTGCGCTGACTGTAATTAAATTGTGGTAATCATGAAACTCGTATTGGTTGCGTCTCCTTTGGTGCATGGGGTGCAATCTCATTACAGTCCATAAACATAGAATATACTGAACCAACGTGCGAGGTTTATTTACGCAAACCTAGGAAGCACGGACACGGTGTTGGACACCGACACCGACACCGAAGGGGACACCGGGCACCGCAATTTCCAAAAAATCAGATTTTGGACACTGCAGGACATCGCTGTTTTTTTAATATATTTTTAATATATATATATATATATATATATATATATCATATACATTCCACAATCTAAAATAACAAAGAATAATGAAAAACTATCAAAAACAAGGAATTCAAATAGACAAATACAAGTCATACTTAAACGTTAAATAACAAGCATTGCATTCGGAAATTAAGTAGACAAAATAACTAAGTCAAAAAAAAAAAAGTGAGAGAGGTTCCCTCTGAAACTACTCTTGACGGAGGGAGAGAAAAAAAAAAGACTTGCAAACCGACTCTTGACTTCCGAGTCTTAAGTCTTGACAGAGGAGAAAATAAAAAAAAAGAGAGAGAAACGACTTCGAACAGAGAGGGAAGGAACCTGTGAGTCAGCGACGGCGGCGTGGACCTCCGGCGACGATGAAGTGTGCTCCGGCGATGGCGACTGCGACGGCGACGGCGACAGCGATTGGATCTGTCAGTGTCGGTTTTGGAATGTTGGCGACCAGCTCCGACGATAGCTCCGGCGACAGCTACAAGTCGGTAATGCTCAGAATGGCTTCCGTGAGGTGATAGATAGGTGACGGCCATAAGGTGAGTGAAGATGGTTCCCTTCTCAGATTAGGACACAATTTGTTTTTGTAAAAAAAAACCCCAAATATCCCGAAATTAGTTCCAAAAATTCCAAAGTAACCCCAAACGGTCCGACACTGCACATTGCCGAGTCCGACACTTCTCGACTAAGTGTCCGACATGGTGTCGGAAAATAAAAAATAAATAAATTCTGACACCGATCGGCGGTGTCTGACACATGTCGGGCGGTGTCCGGAGGGTGTCGGGGTGTCCGTCCGTTTAGGACACCAGACCTCCACCTTGGAGAGGTGTCCGTGCTTCCTAGACGCAAACTAATTGAAACTCAAAACATAGATTTGGTCCGACTGCCCATCATAAAATTTGGTTACACTTCGTTGTAATAATCATGAACAAACCAAGTTACCATGCCAAATGAACAATCTTTATACAATGTTTGTTCAGACTTTTAGTCGATGATTGGAAACTAACTTGCTAAGCAGACTCTGAGAAGGGAACGAGTGTACTGCGTGTTCTTTTATGCTAGGACTTTTGCACCCCATTCGAGAGACATACCTGCAACGTCACTCTGGAAAGATGGGCAGTTATGTTTCAACCTGTCCTAGAATTTTAGTCTTTCATCTATAGCACATATTAAGAATATTTGTTGTTCATTCCTTTTCAAATTGTCGTACAAAGTCGAATGGTAGGTTTTGGATCACTATGTAGATATGATACTTACACAAAAATGAGGATGACATTTTAAGCAGCTGTGATGGTTAATTCTTCTGCCTGTGGACTTAATGTCAATAGCATCACCTCAAGACAAGTGACTCTGGTGAAGACAGCAGTGGCTGCATGTTGTAATCACAGCGTGTCCAATGAAATAAGAGGAAAGTATAAATTGAAAGTTGTGTCTGTCAACAATATATAAGCCCCTGGTGTTCATGAATGTAGAAACTGCAAAACATCAATTCCCACTGCTATCAGAGCTGACAAAGAACCCTCCAAAGTCTTAAAAACAGATTTCAGCGGTCTATCGCAAAACTTAAGCTACTTGGGAGAATAATTAAACTTCTATCTTGACCAATCAAAATGAAAATTAAATATGAACTAAGTTGGTCTCTTGATTGAAGATTCTGAAGCGGCTACAAAAATCTGTATGTTTTGATTTCTCCCCCCTGCCTCTTTTACTGGAATTCGGAGAAAAAAAAAATCCTTTGTTGGCCTATACCGACCAAGGTAGATCAACATACTGAATTGGATCTATACCCATCGGAGCTTTAGTGTTGTTATTGCGAACCCATTGCCAAGTCAACCCGACCTATGACCTGTTGTTGATCTAGCTACATCGAAACTCACCCTCATATTGTTTTGGTTCAGTGGTTGTCTAATGAGGATGATGCTGGTACTTGGTTGTAGAATGTCATTTAGATGTTCTTATGTGTGAGATGTCTGGGATAAGGAGAAAGTGGCGTTGGGTGGAGGTATGTGGCCAGAGTAACTGGTAAAGACTACAGGGAGGCAAGAATGATATATCCTGCCTTAAGTTTTCATTTTGATTCAGGGTTATTTGGTCATCATATTTCGGAAAGAGGAATGTAAGGTTTTGCACAGTGTATCAAAGTACAGGGAGGTTTAGCTCTACTGTGAGAAATTCAAGGTGGTAAAGTGCAATGGGGGGCAGTAGAGGGGGTATAGACGACAATTATCCCAAGAATGCAAAAAGAATGACACTGTGCCTTGTGATTATTTTTCAATCATGAATTTATTTGCGTCTAAAATTTCTGCTGATTCCACTCTGGGAAATTTTGAATCATCTCTTTTACATGTGCAGCACAACCGTCTGATTCAGCTAACAGAACCTTATTTGCGGAAGAAGATCACGAGAATGCTGAAAAAGTACAATTGCTTAAAGACAAGATTTCTAGTAATGCCACTGCCATGCCTGTTATTTTAAAGAGAATGAAGGAATGTATGTCTAAAATGGACAAACTAGAGTCGTGCAACGGAATCATCCACCCTGCCTTCAAAAGGAAACGGACTACTTAGGAAGTTAGCGTCCATTTTTGTACATCTGCAATGTCAGTCAGAGTACCTTTTTGGTTTGTTTGCTTCCATCCAGTCCTTGTAGTATTTCTTCGACTTCTAAAGGAAAGATACAACCTCCGAGGTAAATTTCTACTTGTTGCAGTTCAGCGATGTCTACCAGAGTACCATTTTCATAAAATTGCTCCCATCTGGTCCTTCAGTATTTCAGTGACTTTGAAAGCCTATCGACTACCAGGAAGTTAGCGTCTACCGTTGCACATCAGCTATGTCAATCAGAGTACATATGCCGTCACCAACCTGTTGACTTCAGCTGATCAAGTTTTTCTCTCATTTTCTTGTTTCTTGGGATAAATTTATTTGAAGATGGAGGAGTTGATTAGTAGCTGACAACTTCTGTGTACACTTAATCCATGTGCGAACTGTTAGTATAGAAAGAGGATTTGCCTGACCCTTACTCTGTTGTAATTACTTGAAAGAGCCGATTCATATGTATTTTACGGAATTGTTTATAATATTCGAGGAGCAACCTGTGAAATGTTATGCGAAAGTGTTTGCCCTGCCGTATGGTATTATTATTATTGGTGCACTCTTTTCTTCCATCTTTTGCTTCTTACTACCACTGAAGCGTGTTGCTATATATTAGCATGGCTTAGAGACCAGCTGAAAGGCCTTGCTTTTCCTGAGGCGAGTATACAGGTGAAGTGATGCTGGCCTGCCAAGCCCATTTGGTCAACTCATGGTAATTGTGAGATATATGTGCATTTTTCCATTGGGTACAAGCCATAACAGCAAGTTAGAAATAACCATTAAGCTCGTAAAATGTCAAATGACCCCCAGGAGAGTCCATAAGTTGGGCTTCCTAAACTGATAATAATTAAAGTGGGATTGTGGCCGAGGCAACAGAATTGGGAAGATGGAAGTAAATATGGTAATGATGCCATTGAAATCGGTAGCAAATAGGTAAACCAGAGAGGGCAAAGATGCAGCGACACAAATAGGAAATTTTTCTTTGCCATCTAAGCAAAGAACTTCCAGAAAACAAAAGATGAAAATCACACAAGTAGATAAGAAAAAAAATGAACTTACTTATTTCGTCATTTTCTCATCGATAATCCAAGGAGAAATTGTTCCACTGCGATGAATGCTAAAAGGATCTCCAATAAATTAAGAAGTTTATGTCCCAAAGGACAAATTTCACAAACAAATTACAATCGTCCTTCGCCCTCTTAGCTCCATTGGGAAGACAACCGCAACGATTTCTATCCAATTCAAAGTCAAGAAGGTTCATCTCCAAAAAAGAGAAAATTTCAGGAAAAGCCCTGCTGCTTGTGCCTTTGTAGTAGCTAATGCTGTGTCAGGTCTCAGGAGCACAAACTAGAAAAAGTAAAAAAAAAAACGAAATTTCTAGTGCATGAAGATGAAAGTAAAAGACTGAAAGTTTAAAGTAATTTACAGCAAATACAGTCGAAGTCATGTATTGAAGCCTAAAAGGCTAAATAAGTTCAGATGGTAACAGATCTACAGCTAATTACATCATCATCAGTAGCCAATTTTGGTACAGAAGAACTCACCAATACGCCATCCATATTCCTTGCATTTCCAACATGAAAAACCAACGTGCTAAGGCCCTTCCCAATAACAAAAATGCAATCACCAAGTGCGATGAGCCGACAAGGTGGCCTTGTCAGTAAGGGCGACAGTCTCCCAACTGCCACCCACTCCCTAATATCCTTTTGCCACATCATCAGTCTGGTTCCGGAACTTTGATCCAAAACGTAGAGGGTTCCATCGACAACAACTGCTGGACCACGCCAGCCCGAGACCATGTCAGCATCTGCATGCTGCCATGTACCATTTGATGGCTCATAAACAACTGCATACACATGAGAAGACACAGCAGAAGCACCACAACGGATGTAAATTTTCCCATCCAAGACTATAGAATCTTCAGTGTCAGGAATGATGTTGAGGTCTGCATGAGATGTCCAGCAGTTTGTGTGCGAGTTGTAAGTATCCCAGGAATGTGGATCACTTGAATTCGATCCTAGCCCTCCTATTGCATAAATTTTATCATCCAAAGCTTCACAAGCAAAATAGCACCTGAATGCATTTAACAGTCCTTTTAGCGTGAAGCTCCCATTGCTAAAAAGCTATGAAGTTTCTACGGTTAGGCCCACACACACATACAAAAATACCGAACTTACAGTACAGCTAGTCCAGGTGACTTCTCACTCCACACGAACAGTCAAAATACAAAAAACTAATCTTTGACAAATAATAGGAGGCTACTGTACTACTTAGCAGTTCAACAAGACAGAGCATTTTATCAAGTTGCTAGGCACAAGGAGGTTTAGTCAGGTAACTTGGGTCTCTATGGCTTCTAGGTTCTTTCACCCACTCTTAGGCGTGGGGTCTTCAAGATCAAGAGGTGGAATTCGCCTCTGCTTTGTTTAAAACTTTATGCTATGAAATGAAATTGAGGGGGTACAGGTAGACCAAGGAGAGATGGATAGGGCCTTTAGAGTGAAGTCCTACTATTTCATTTTTATGCTGGTGTTTGAGGGAACTTTTGAAGGCAAGACCTCCAAAAGTTGCTTGCAAGGGTACCGAGACCATCTTACCGGTGATAACTTACGAAGGATGTGAATCTATATCAAGCTGGTGCGTTTTTTTGCAAAAAGGTCAAAGAGATAGATGAAAAGACATATTCCCTATGTCTCTTATCCCTAGGAGGTCTTTCTCCACTAGCAGGTTTTCTCGGAAAACTCTTATTCTGGTGTGGATGGCAGGCAGGCCTATATTTCTTGGTTTTAGTAGGACTTCTTACAAGCGTTGTTACTAGCTACTATTATCTAAAAATAATCAAGTTATTAATGACTGGACAAAACCAAGAAATAACCCCTCACGTGCGAAATTAGAGAAGATCTCCTTTAAGATCAAACAATTCCACTTCAATATCCTGTTGACGACCCTGACAGTTTTGTAGTATCATGCCCGGGATATCTTTAGACTTCTGAGTTAATCATCATACAGGACACATGGGAGACAATAAGCTATATCATGCATTTAGTGTGAAATAAAACTAGGGGACCTTTAAATTCTAAAGCAAAATCCAAGCTTCAGCTATTGATGCTTTGTATCGTTGGGTAAACTGAATCCTATTCATGAAGTCCTAAGTAAATATGTTAAGAATGAAGTTACATAGCCACTTCATGCTGCTCATGTACCCTCTTTTGGCTCTTCTAATACGCTACAAGCAGGATGCTCAAAAAGGAAAACACATATGTAGACATTTCAGTGAGCTATGCAAGTATCTGGGCACAAAAGTGCAAATGAAGAATGACTGGATGATACCTTGCAGTTGACATGGGAGCAGCTTCTGTCCAAGTATTCAAGGTAGCATCATAGCAGTAAACTTCATCAGTAGCATCTTCGATCCAACCACAGCCACCCAAAAGGAAGATCTTTCTCCCCACCACTTCAAAACCCATGCCTTTTCTCTTCAAGCTGCGGGTTGGAAGGCCTTTCATGCGCTGCCAACCTCTCTTTGGCATTCTGGGGTCTAACACATAACAGCAAAGCTGCTCAAACTTGTCTTTACACAAAGCATAAATCCAAGTCTCGGCCATGTTATGCTTAAGACGGTAAGCATGCCACTCCTCGCTACAAATCAACTCTCTCCATCTCTTTGAAACACATTTGAGGCGAGCATGATACTTACGTGGAATCCTTGCCAAGCAGGAAAGAGCAATGTCATCGGGGAGGCCACTTATCAATGGTGCATGAGCTGTATCTACCAAACTAGGACCCTGCAACCCACTTTCAGTAAGCTCCATAGGGTTTCTGTCAATTGAGGCCCTTCAAATAGATAAGAAATATTAGAATGTTTCCAGAATGCATGCACAACCACAGAGACATAAGTATCAGGCACTCGTTTTGACATACAAGGACACCATTTAAATCAATTATTATCCTTTGAAATACTTTCTAGCAAAAAGTCTTACACACAATTCAAAAGCGTAACAACACCAAAGATAAAAAAGTTCTCGGGGCCAAAACTCGCATAAATTTGACTGTCCAAAGTTTTTAGGCTACGAAGTTTGAAAACCAAAAACTGCAGAATCGGCCTCAATGGTAAATAGGATAAGAGGTTATAAATTCATTATCATAGAAGATTAGTGGTTTCCCAAGTATCCAATCTAAAAGTAGTCTGTACCCTCCAGTCCAGTGTACATAAGCCTTTTCAACAGAACAGTTGAGTAACAGAGCCAGCATTTCAAAAGGAACGATGCCGTGTAATCTACCAAATAAAACGCAGAATAAAAACCCTTTGCTCAAAAAAACAATTATGGATACTCCTATTATACTCGTCTCACAGAGAAATCAACTGGTTTTAAATCCTAAAAACACTCACTTAAACCCGAAAAGAAAAACTCACTTTCTAAAAGTCACGAGAAACATTGCCCTTAGCATTTCTTCTTCAATCGTTCCATAGTCATAAAATCCCAGTTATTGTACTCCCTCCGTTTACATTCTTGGTACATGTAAGCATTAGATTGATTCAATTGATTGAATCAATCTAATGCTTACATGTACCAAGAATGTAGCCAAGTAAATAGAAAGAGTATTTGGGTAGTAAAACAGGACAATATACACACAAAATCCAATCATTGTTCCATTTAAAAAGAAATTGAACCCACCACTTTCCAAGACCCATCAAGCAAATTCAGAAAAAGAATACTCACTGATAGGTAGATCTACGCGGGGCAAGTAAAACCATAGAAAAACAATAAGCGTAAAACCCAGTGTACCAAACAAATAAAAGGATCAATTATAGTCCATACAGAAAAAATAATCAGATTAGGTGCTGGTATACGTACATATATTGTTGAGCAATTTCGACAAAATCGGTGTCGAATGGCGTTCCTCGGGCAAAATTATATGCAACCCAGATTTCGTTTTTTCAATCACAAAAGATGTCTGATTGCAGGTAAGGAAATGGTGGGTACCTAATTGGTGGTATTTGGGCACATGTCTCAATGACTCAATCTTTTGATTAGAAATTGGGCAATTAAAAGAGCCTGGAGATTGAAAGATCCTTTACTTGTTGTTTGGTTGCGAATATGCCTATTTTTACTTGTTTGTCTTCACCTTCATCTGTCATTAAAAGATTTATATAAATAGCTAATAAAAAAAAATTAAACTAAAAATCACGTGATTTAACCTTTATAGACTTTAATTAAAAATTTTAAAACTTAATTAAAAAACTATTTTAAATAAATTATCTATAGTAATAAGTAAATCAATTGTGAACCGCTAGTCTGGGTAAATCAATTATCCACAGTAATAAGTAAATCCATGGTGGCACGATTTTGGTGGGGACAGGGGGAAAAAGAACGGAAAATTCATTTGGTTGGTTGGAAAAAATTGTGTCTAGCAAAATTGAAAGCTGGGATAGGATTCAGAGATACGAAGGCTTTCAACAAGGCGTTACTTGCCAAATAAGGCTGACTTTTCATTAACAATCCTTCCTCCTTGGCGTCGAAAGTTTATGAGGCTAAATATTTTCCGAATGTCAACTTTTTTGATGCAAATCTGGGTAAGAACCCATCCTACCTTTGGCGAAGTATTTGGTCAACGAAGTGTATTTTAGAAATGGGTAGTAGACGGGGCATTGAAAGGGCGCTGAAGTTAAGGTATGGAGGGATCGATGGCTCCCAAGACCAACCACTTTCAAGCCTTATTCTCCTATGAGTGGTGCAAGCCCAAAACTGAAAGTTGCAGAGTTAATTGATCATGACAGTATGTCTTGGAAGGTAAATACTATCAAAACACTCTTTTTACAGTCAGAAGTAGAAGAAGTCTGCAACATACCACTTCTAGTTTATCCTTAAGAGGATCAACTAATTTGGCATTACGGAAAAAGGGAAATTTTATGGTAAAGTCGGCATATCACCTGTATCTCCAAGCACTACACAAGATAAGTAACAAGAGCAAGGGAGATGTATCGGACGAACATCGTGCAGATAAAATTTGGAGATCCTATGGGGACTCAAGATTCCAAACAAAATAAAGGTAATGCTATGGCGGGCTTGCAAAAACGCATTACCAACCCGTTTCAATTTGAGAAAGCGTGGTTGCCACGTTAACTTGGAGTGCCCATTATGTGGCAAGGATGTAGAGACGATCATGCACATTTTTCGGGACTGTGAGTGGGTAAATTCACTTTGGGAACAGTTTTATGCAAGTGCCGAGAAAAATAGTGGTTCAGATTTCTGCCTATGGTTTGAAAACATGCATTCATCAGCTAATACATGCAATTTTTCTATATGGTGCGTGATGATTTGGTTAGTGTGGCATCATAGAAATCTAGTAGTCCACGGCGAATCTCATGGGGAGCCTGGATCTCTATACGAAAAGGCCTCGTCATATTTGGATGAGTACCATGCAGCCTTGGGTAGAGTTTATGTTGAGGCAACAATCCCAGCCCCTACTATATGGGAACGGCCTCCTTGCAATTTCTACAAGGTAAATATCGATGGGAGTTTTGATATGAAAACTGGAAGAGAGGGAGTTGGAATTATCATCAGAATTAAGGATGAGGAAGTCATGGCATCTAGTGCACGACCAGTGCTAAATGCAAGTTCAGCAAGACTAGTGGAAGCCACAGCGGCAGTTGAAGGGATGCGACTAGCGAGGGAAATAGGCTTCTTTTCAATTATGCTAGAAGGGGATAGCTTGGAAGTGATGCAAGTCTTGCAAGGTAAGAACATAGATCTATCAGAGTTTGGATTGATCCTACAGGATGTAGAAGTTAAGAAAATCGGTTTACAAAAGTATAGTTTCCACCGTGTCAAACGGGATGAAAACAAAGTTGCCGACATGTTGGCTGTGTTAACAAAAGAACTGCATGAGCATAGAGTCTGGTTGGAGAAATACCCTCCCAGTTTATCTGATATTGTAGCCCTGGATAAATTATTGAGTTAATAAATGATCCCTTTTCAAAACAAAACAAAACAAATTTGTGAACCACTAGTCAAAAACTTAAGCAAAGAAAGTTCGTTGCATAAAACATTGTCTTACTTTCGAATGCGAATTACTAATGTCAATTACCACCAATATTTGTCACTATTTATCATACTTATTTTTTCAGCCACATCAACTTTGTCACTAAAGAGAATTCCGACTATTTCATATTATATCTCGTTACTCAAAGTACACTCACATTAGAATCAGTTTCAAACATCTTACACATATATTTAATTGTCAGCAAATACTACAAGTTTGACATTACAGTATGATGCCAAGGAAAGTGGGTTCGTACTTACGTGGAGGTGCCACAAAGGCTGCAGTCCGAGTCAGCTTCCAAGTATGTTGATGTGAGACACAGCAAGGGTGGAACAAGGGCAGAGACCAAGGGCTTCCCAGACAGAGCTTGAGGGTGGCAGTGCTGTGAGGGCGATAGCGCAGGATGAATATACGACGACAGTCACAGTCCGATGCTTAGGTCCAAAGTCAGGGTCTTGTATGTTTCTCTCTCTAGGATTCTAGAGTGAGAAAGTGAAATATGTTCTGAAAATGTCCAACTGTTATCTCCTTCCAAATGAATTCTCAAGACCTCTATTTATAGAGATTGAGATGATGATGTCATTAACCGACACGTGGCGCTCCCCGGGAGTGACACATCACCGGGGGGTCCATGGGTGCCGGTGCTCCACGGACTGTCGGATCGCATATTCACCCGGCCTGCTCCTCACAGCGTCGCTCTGTCTGTCCGGAAAGACTGGCTCCCACAACAGTGTGGCCAGAGAACCCCCTTGATCTAGCTTCCAATCCAAGCCCTTGCAGAGTCCCACAGGCCTGGCAGCGGTGGGGAAGACCCGACGCCCAACTGCCAGGTGAACTAGGCGCGATGCCCTCCGAAGACCTGCTCCCGTCTCGGAGTAACCTGGGGGTCATAGTCCCTAGGGGTGCCGACGCAAGCCCCCAGTGCCAGAGCACGTAGGCTAGTCACGCAGGCACCCTGACGGAGATAGTGTCCCGGAGGAGTCGCCTATTCCGCAGGCCGAGGTAGCATCCCGGAGGAGTCGTCTACCTGACCGGCCAAGGTAGCATCCCGGAGGAGCCGTCTACCTGGCAGAAGGGGAGTCTTCGTGCCAGAGCACTCGGAGCTCCCTGGCAGAGATAGTGTCCCGGAGGAGTCGCCTATCCCCGCAGGTGAGTCCTTGTGCCGGAGCACTCGGAGCGAGTCAAGGTAGCATCCCGGAGGAGTCGTCTACCCGACTGGCCAAGGTAGCATCCCGGAGGAGCCGTCTACCTGGCGGAAGGGGAGTTGAAGAGCTCCCTGGCAGAGATAGTGTCCCGGAGGAGTCGCCTATCCCCGCGGGTGAGTCCTTGTGCCGGAGCACTCGGAGCGAGTCAAGGTAGCATCCCGGAGGAGCCGTCTACCCGACTGGCCGAGGTAGCATCCCGGAGGAGCCGTCTACCTAGCGGAAGGGGAGTTGAAGAGCTCCCTGGCAGGGATAGTGTCCCGGAGGAGTCGCCTATCCCCGCGGGTGAGTCCTTATGCCGGAGCACTCGGAGCATGTCAAGGTAGCATCCCGGAGGAGCCGTCTACCCGACTGGTCGAGGTAGCATCCCGGAGGAGCCGTCTACCTGGCGGAAGGGGAGTTGAAGAGCTCCCTGGCAGAGATAGTGTCCCGGAGGAGTCGCATATCCCCGCGGGTGAGTCCTTATGCCGGAGCACTCGGAGCATGTCAAGGTAGCATCCCGGAGGAGCCGTCGACCCGACTGGCCGAGATAACATCCCGGAGGAGCCGTCTACCTGGCGGAAGGGGAGTTGAAGAGCTCCCTGGCAGAGATAGTGTCCCGGAGGAGTCGCCTATCCCCGCGGGTGATGTACACTCCGGAGAGGGGGTTGAAGCATGTTCCATGACCAAGGCAAGGTGCGCATGGTGTGATGAATGAGTGTGGTGCCCGGGGGCATGATGACATGATTGTGGCGCATGGGCGCGATGAAGTGAGTAAGGTGCCGGGGGCATGTTTGTGTAAATGGTGGCGCATGGGCGCGACAGAGTACGTATGGTGCCGGGGGCACGGTAGTGTAACAGAGAGCCTGGGGGCACGACTGTATCAGCGGCGCGGCGCATGGGCGCGGCGGAGTGTTGGAGCGTGATGCCAGGACGTCGGGCGACGGGGTCGCGGAGTGACGCCCGGGCGACTGGGGTCACAAAGTGCAGTCTGGGCGACGTGGTCGCGGAGATGATGTCCGGACGACGGGCGACGGGGGTCGCGGAGTTGACGTCCAGACGACGGGCGACGGGCGTCGCGGAGTTGACGTCCGGACGACGGGGGTCGCGGAGTTGACGTCCGGACGACGGGGGTCGCGGAGTTGACGTCCGGACGACTGGCGACGGGCGTCGCGGAGTTGTGTCCGGGCGACGGGGGTCGCGGAGTTGTGTCCGGGCGACGGGGGTCGAGGAGTTGACGTCCGGACGACAGGCGACGGGGGTCGCGGAGTTGACGTCCGGACGACGGGCGTCGCGGAGTTGACGTCCGGACGACGGGCGTCGCGGAGTTGACGTCCGGACGACGGGCGACGGGAGTCGCGGAGTTGACGGCCGGACGACGGGCGACGGACGTCGCGGAGTTGAGGTCCGGACGACGGGCGACGAGGGTCACGGAGTTGACGTCCGGACGACGGGCGACGGGGGTCGCGGAGGATACAAGGCCTCTTGAAGAGAAGTGAAAGTGTTAAGTATGGAGACCAAAGGCCAACCTCAAGGGGAGTCCGAGGCTGACCCCAATGGGGAGGCCGAGGCCGACCCCAAGGGGAAGGCCGAGGCCGACCCCAACGGGGAGGCCAAGGCCAACTTGCTTGGGCAAGTTTCATGGCGCGTCGACGGGCGACGGGCGAAGTGCGACGATCGAAGCGTCATGAGGCTTGGTCATGTTCCTTGAGCATGCATGCTTTGACCGGTTGTGAGCGTTGAAAAAGTCTGTTGCTTGTGCGGACGTGTCATGCAAAATGGGACCGTAGTGGGCCTTTGGGTACGACCAGAATAGGTTGGGAACATAAGCCCCCTGCGTGTGGTGTGCGCGGAGGGGCAACCCGAGCGGGCACCGCACGCATGAATACTTAGCAAGATGTTATGTTGTTTGGCCGGAGCGTTGTTGAGGTCGTCAATGCGTGATGATGAAGAGTAGGTGGCTCGAGCCACCTCGTGCACCACCTACGAAAGCTTGGAATGTTTGGGGGTTGAGACCAAGGCACGATGATAGGGCGCAGGGGCGCGAGCATGTAAACGGCGCCCGGGCGACGGACGACGAGTGTCGGGGAGACGTCACCCGGGCGATGGGCGACAAGCGTCGTGGAGACGGCGCGCGGGCGCTGACAATGAGCATTGGACAATGAATAGGAGTAAGTGGTTCGAGCTATCTCGCGCACCACCTACCAAGGGCGTTGATGTCGAGGGACATTGTCATGAGGGGCGCGACAAGGGCGCGGCCAGAAGTCGCGATGCGGGGGCAGTCCGCGACGGGCGCATGTGCGCGGGCAATGCACGTCTATATAAATACGTTGATGTCAGGGACGTCGGGACGAGGGGCGCGACAAAGGCGCGGTCGGGGGTCGCGATACAGGGGCAGTTCACGACGGGCGCAAGGGTGCGAGCAATGGAAGGCGATCGATGTTGCAAGCAAAAAAAAAAAATTTTTTTTTTTTTTGAAGTGCTTGGCCTTGGATGTCGGGGCTCGGTCGTTGGGTAAATGTGTATAGGCCAAAGTTTGGAGGGTAAGCCTTGGTGTGGTATGAAGCCGAAGAGTGGCCTTGGTGATGGAGGCCGCAATGGGCATGGAGGATGGTCATGCGTTAGTGTTGAAGGTTGGCCGAGGGTGATGGATAGAAGGTGAAGGATGAAGGTTGAAGGTGATGTTGCCTTGGTTTTGGGGAGGCGAAGATGGATGGCTTTGATGGTGGCCGAAGGTGAAGGAAGGGGGAGGAGGATGAAGGCCGAAGGTTGGAAGGGAAGGGAGGCCGAGGCCGAGGGTGGAAGGAGGTGGGAAGAGGGAAGAGAGGAAGGGGAAGGGTGGGCAGCCGCGGCGGCGGGAGGCTGAAGGGCGGGATGAGGAACGGGGGAGAGGGAGTGCCAAGGCCGGCCGACCAAGGCCGCGAGGCCGAGGCCGACCAAGGCTGCGAGGCCGAGGCCGACCAAGGCCGCGAGGCCGAGGCCGACCAAGGCCCCGAGGCCGCATGGCGCAAGCGGGGTTGCGGGCGAGGGGGAAAGGGGAGGGGGAGGGGGAGAGGGAGGAAGGGGAAAGGGAGGTGGAGGGCCGAGGCTGAGGGGGTAGGGGGAGGGATGGCCGAGGCCGAAGGGGGATGGGGGAGGAAGGGGAAAGGGGGGCGGCGTCGGCGTAGGGGAAGGGGTGGGGAGGCCAAGGCCGGGGGGGGGGGCGGGGGAGGAGGGAGGAAGGAAGGGGAAAGGAAGAAAGAAGAAGGGGGCGGCAGCGGCAGCGGGGTGCCGTGGCGCGAGGCCGAGGGGGGGGAAGAGGGACGGGGGAGAATAGGGAGGAGAGAGGGAGGTGGGGGCGAGGCCGAGGGTCGGCGGAGGGGATGGGCCGTGGAGGCCGAGGCCGAAGGAGAAGGCAGCGGCGCAAGGCTGGGCGGCGCGAAGAAGAAGAAGGAGAGAAAAAGAGAAAAAAAATTAGGGTTTGGTGAATTAGGGTTTTTTTTGGGTAAAACGGGTCTGGATCCGGGTTGGGTCGGGTACACCACAGAGAGGGAATGGGCGCGGGTCGGTTCGGGTTCGCGGGTAGGGTTTTCCCAGATTTGTTTGAAATTCGAATTCGAATAAAATAATGATAAAAAAAAAAAAAAATTTGGGCAGCCCTAAGGAGGGAGCCCCCAAGAAGATTTTCACAATTTGCAAGATGAGAGTGAGAGAAATAGGATGGGAGAAAGATGAAGCTTTCCATGAGAAAGAGATAAGTTGTTTATGAAGTGGGGAAAGGGTGATGGGGTGTTGGATGGTAAGGGAGGAGAGGAAAATGTTAGAGGGAGAGTGATGAGAGCATGAATGTGGGGAGTAGTGGGGAAGATGAAAAACTTGAAAAATTTTCTAAGTGTTGAATTTTTTTTATTTTTTTTTGAGTTCGGGCAAGGATATGCTAAGGGGAGGCCGTTGAGGGTGGTGATTGATGACCGGTTGCGAAAAAAATGAAATTTTTTCTAAGTGTTGTGCTGAGACAAGGATGCCGAGGAAGACCACTGAGGATGATCATCGATGACCGGTTGTGAAAAAAAATGAAATTTTTTTCTAAGTGTTGTGCTGAGACAAGGATGCCGAGGATGATCATCGATAACCGGTTGCGAAAAAAATGAAATTTTTTCTAAGTGTCAAGAAATGTGAATGCAGGATGATGTTGCGACCGTAGCAGCGCGGCTCGAGCCACCCCGCGCACCACGTACCAAGTCATTGCAATGTGAGGCCGAAGGGATTGGGAAGGGGTGAAGCCCCCAAGGGAGTGGGTGATGGCATGAAGGGTGATATCAAGAGACTTGTGCAAGAGCAATATAACTTGAAAATTTTCTAAGTCTGGAAAATGGAACTTCATTGATAACGAAGGATAGGCAGCATGCCTTGATACATGGGTATGACGTACATGGAAACTTGCGAAATGAACGAAAAAATTACAAGTGTGGAAAATGCACTAAGGCATGCCAAGGCTTGGTCGGGTAGGTCATATGTCCCGTACTTAGAGTTTGAGCTCTCCGGACGCAATCTTGTCGGCGAAGACAAACTTGAGGCCCCTGCACCACTTGAGGCCATGACCGACCTTCCGATGATAGGGGCAGTAGTTGTGATGGGCTAAGTCCGGGGTAGGTTCATTGTCGACATTGGGCAGGGTTATGGCATTGTCGTCGATCCATGTCTCGAGGAGATTTCTAACAGTCTTCAAGTCACACGGGTATTCCGGAGCAGGCATTGGTTGCCCTCTCTTGTCAGGGCGCCCGTCCCTTCCTTGGGACTGACGCTTACGGTTGTTGTTGTCGTTACTAGCTGCTTCCATCGTCGCGGCCACGACAATATGAGGTTGGGGCTTTGGGGTCTTTGACGGACCGACCGAGTCATAGGTGCGTCGTGCAGCTCCCTTGAGATGTCTCCAAGACCGAAGCTGGAGGTTTTCAAGGTAGACCCTGTAGGTGTCCTTCATGTTCTTGATGCAAATGGGTACAAGGGTTTCATCTTTACTGAAGTCAGTGCACTCCAAGCACTTGTGATGAAATCGCGTAACATAGGTGTTGAGGTCTTCCCCGGGATTCTGGCGGATCCCGGCAATGTCAACGATGGTCACACGTTCCGTCTCATAGTGAAACTTGTCAAGGAAGAGCTAGACCATGTCGGACCATGAGTGGATAGTACTGTCAGGAATCTGATGATACCAAGAGTAGGCGAGGCCAGTCAGGGACTTGTGAAATTCCCGAAGCTTCAAAGTGTCGTCTTCCCCGTAGTGCTCGAGGGAGCCAGCAAAACGGGTGAGATGCTCGCGGGCGTTGCCTTCTTTGCCGTTGAATAAGGTGAAGGATGGTTGTTTGTACTTGACAGGGTAGGGCTTAGTAGCAAGGCTGCCAAAGTAGGGAGCATGACCTGACAGCTTAGAGGGGGAGTGGGGTAAGGATGACTGCTTGAGACGGTGAAGGAGGGCATCAAGGTCATGCTTAGTGACGTACGACGCATGTGAGGGTTTGTGCCTTGTCGTGATGATCCGAGCACCAGAGCCCCCAGACGGTACAACCTGAGGCATTGAGGGGATGACAATGGTAGAGAGGGGTTGGTGGTGGTGAGCAACTTGTTGGGGCATGGTTTGCACATGGGTAGTGTCAGCTGCTGGAGGACGGTCGTCAGGAAAGGTCGACTGGAGTAAGCCGGGGGATTGACTTGTGTTTAGGTTTCGACTAGTTATGTTCGGGTTAGGCTCCATCTCAATTGATTCGTGAGTCTCCGAAGTGCTTCGAGCAAGGGCAATGCGTGGCGCCGGGGGCTGAGGTACCACGAGTCCTACTGTCGAGGGCCCGGAGGACCAAGGCAGCGGTGGTCGCGACACTGGGGCCTGAGCAGTGTCCAAAACTAGCCCAGGCCTTGAAGGTTGGATATGAGCAGGAGGGGCCAAACCTGGATCTTGGGATAACACGGGGTGAGTAATGGGCACAGGGTGCGGAGCTCTAAGGCTTTGGGAAATCGGTGATTGTGAAGTCAAGACTTGGATTGATTTTTGCATTTCCACCATGGCTGTCATAAGAGTGGCTATAGTGGGCGAAAACTGCTGGATGGCCGCATTGACTGCAACTTGTATGTCAGGTGCGGTAGTTTGTGGCTGATCTTGGGGATGCACAGCACTGGTCCCCTCTTGTTCACCAGAGTGGTCCTCTTCTTGCACGGCATGGATAAGGCCCTGGCTGGCAGCCCTCGTAACTTTTCGTTGTCTAGGCATGGAGACTGAGTGCGGAAGATAGACAGACAGCAGTACGATGCTCACCTCCCCAGCGGAGTCGCCAAAATGATGCCAAGGAAAGTGGGTTCGTACTTACGTGGAGGTGCCACAAAGGCTGCAGTCCGAGTCAGCTTCCAAGTATGTTGATGTGAGACACATCAAGGGTGGAACAAGGGCAGAGACCAAGGGCTTCCCAGACAGAGCTTGAGGGTGGCAGTGCTGTGAGGGCGATAGCGCATCATGAATATACGACGACAGTCACAGTCCGATGCTTAGGTCCAAAGTCAGGGTCCTGTATGTTTCTCTCTCTAGGATTCTAGAGTGAGAAAGTGAAATATGTTCTGAAAATGTCCAACTGTTATCTCCTTCCAAATGAATTCTCAAGACCTCTATTTATTGAGATGATGATGTCATTAACCGACACGTGGCGCTCCCTGGGAGTGACACATCACCGGGGGGTCCACGGGTGCCGGGGGTCCACGGACTGTCGGATCGCATATTCACCCGGCCTGTTCCTCACAGCGTCGCTATGTCTGTCTGGAAAGACTGGCTCCCACAACGGTGTGGCCAGAGAACCCCCTTGATCTAGCCTCCAATCCAAGCCCTTGCGGAGTCCCACAGGCCTGGCAGCGGTGGGGAAGACCCGACGCCCAACTGCCAGGTGAACTAGGCGCGATGCCCTCCGAAGACCTGCTCCCGTCTCGGAGTGACCCGGGGGTCATAGTCCCTAGGGGTGCCGACGCAAGCCCCCAGTGCCAGAGCACGTAGGCTAGTCAAGCAAGCACCCTGACGGAGATAGTGTCCCGGAGGAGTCGCCTATTCCGCAGGCCGAGGTAGCATCCCGGAGGAGCCGTCTACCTGACCGGCCAAGGTAGCATCCCGGAGGAGCCGTCTACCTGGCAGAAGGGGAGTCTTCGTGCCGGAGCACTCGGAGCTCCCTGGCAGAGATAGTGTCCCGGAGGAGTCACCTATCCCAGAAGGTGAGTCCTTGTGCCGGAGCACTTGGAGCGAGTCAAGGTAGCATCCCAGAGGAGCCGTCTACCCGACTGGCCGAGGTAGCATCCCGGAGGAGCCGTCTACCTGGCGGAAGGGGAGTTGAAGAGCTCCCTGGCAGGGATAGTGTCCCGGAGGAGTCGCATATCCCCGCGGGTGAGTCCTTGTACCGGAGCTCTCGGAGCGAGTCAAGGTAGCATCCCGGAAGAGCCGTCTACCCGACTGGCCGAGGTAGCATCCCGGAGGAGCCGTCTACCTGGCGGAAGGGGAGTTGAAGAGCTCCCTGGCAGGGATAGTGTCCCGGAGGAGTCGCCTATCCCCGCGGGTGAGTCCTTATGCCGGAGCACTCGGAGCATGTCAAGGTAGCATCCCGGAGGAGCCGTCTACCTGGCGGAAGGGGAGTTGAAGAGCTCCCTGGCAGAGATAGTGTCCCGGAGGAGTCGCCTATCCCCGCGGGTGAGTCCTTATGCCGGAGCACTCGGAGCATGTCAAGGTAGCATCCCGGAGGAGCCGTCGACCCGACTGGCCGAGATAGCATCCCGGAGGAGCCGTCTACCTGGCGGAAGGGGAGTTGAAGAGCTCCCTGGCAGAGATAGTGTCCTGGAGGAGTCGCATATCCCCGCGGGTGATGTATACTCCGGAGAGGGGGTTGAAGCATGTTCCATGACCAAGGCAAGGTGCGCATGGTGTGATGAATGAGTGTGGTGCCCGGGGGCATGATGACATGATTGTGGCGCATGGGCGCGATGAAGTGAGTAAGGTGCCGGGGGTACGTTTGTGTCAATGGTGGCGCATGGGCGCGACAGAGTACGTATGGTCCCGGGGGCACGGTAGTGTGACAAAGATCCTGGGGGCACGACTGTATCAGCGGCGCGGCGCATGGGCGCGGCGGAGTGTTGGAGCGTGATGCCAGGACGTCGGGCGACGGGGTCGCGGAATGACGCCCGGGCGACTGGGGTCGCAAAGTGAAGTCTGGGCGACGTGGTCGCGGAGATGATGTCCGGACGACGGGCGACGGGGGTCACGGAGATGACGTCCGGATGACGGGCGACGGGGGTCGCGGAGTTGACGTCCGGACGACCGGCGACGGGCGTCGCGGAGTTGACGTCCGGACGACGGGTGACGGGCGTCGCGGAGTTGTGTCCGGGCGACGGGGGTCGCGGAGTTGACGTCCGGACGACGGGCGACGGGGGTCGCATAGTTGACGTCCGGACGACGGGCGTCGCGGAGTTGTGTCCGGGCGACGGGGGTCGAGGAGTTGTGTCCGGGCGACGGGGGTCGAGGAGTTGACGTCCGGACGACGGGCGACGGGGGTCGCGGAGTTGACGTCCGGACGACGGGCGTCGCGGAGTTGACATCCGGACGACGGGCGACGGGGGTCACGGAGTTGACGTCCAGACGACGGGCGACGGGCGTCGCGGAGTTGATGTCCGGACGACGGGGGGTCGCGGAGTTGACGTCCAGACGACGGGCGTCGCGGAGGATGCAAGGCCTCTTGAAGAGAAGTGAAAGTGTTAAGTATGGAGACCAAAGGCCAACCCTTCGGGGAAGGCCAAGGCCAACCTCAAGGGGAGGCCGAGGCCGACCCCAATGGGGAGGCCGAGGCCGACCCCAAGGGGAAGGCCGAGGCCGACCCCAAGGGGGAGGCCAAGGCCAACTTCCTTGGGCAAGTGTCATGGCGCGTCGATGGGCGACGGGCGAAGCGCGACGATCGAAGCGTCATGAGGCTTGGTCACGTTCCTTGAGCGTGCATGCTTTGACCGGTTGTGAGCGTTGAAAAAGTCTGTTGCTTGTGCGGACGTGTCATGCAAAATGGGACCGTAGTGGGCCTTTGGGTACGACCAGAATAGGTTGGGAACACAGTAATAAAAGTAAAGAAAATGTTCCAGGGAAAATTTGACGCACATAAAAAGTAATGTAGTTTATTTATTGGAATTGTATAATTTCTTGTAATATAAAAATAGCATGTACATAAGTTTAGGAAGTAAAACTAAGAATAACTTTTGAATTATAACTAAGTGATATTAACAAAAAGCTCAAACTTGTTGCCCAAAAAGGATCGTACAAAGTGTAGTGCCTGATGGGACAAAGTTAGGATTAATCAATTTATACTAAATTCGCAAAGAGATAGAAGCTTAAATTTGCATATGTAAAATCAAGAATCAAATGAACTCAAGAAACGTAGCATGACACATTCAAAACTCAATTACTTAGGCATAGATCTAGTAGCTGTGACTTTTAAGGATTTTTCTAAATTCTCTATCGTTCACTTTTAATGTTTTAGCCATTTTTCTGTAAGCATCTCCACTAAAGTTCGAAACATCATCATTTATAGGCTGTTTGTGAGTTTTTTTAGGAGAGAAAGGAAAAGAAAGTAAAGTGGTTCACTTCTTCTCTTTTCTTTAGTTTGTGAATTTTTCTTAATATGAAAGATATGAAGATAAAAGAAAAGAAAGTTTGGGTTTTTTCGGTCCATATCTTTTCTTAAAAATTAGGGACGAAACATAGAGAAAGTAGACTCTCATAAGTAGTACTTTCATAATATCAATAGTATCCTTGAAATAATGAAGGCTAATTGTTTAGTGACTTCCAGGTCTTACGTAGGGTTTCTTACACAAGCTTACTAATTTTACAAGCAAGTGATTGTTTTGGATGTTAGAGTTAACTCATGACTGATTGTTTTGCTTGATATTGATTAAATTTGGATGTCCGGAAGTTTGTAGTCGACTCATGGCTTGTTTGGGTCTTTTTATTTTTTATTTTTTAGAGCATTAACCGGTGATACAAGCCTTATTATATTAGTATGTACAAACTTTGTATGATGTCCTTGATAAGTAATTTATTTCCTCATCAGAATCATGCTCCATTTTAGGATCATACTTTTATAGCCTAATGTCACGGAACGAACTTCCCTAAGCCGGAACCGTGCGGCACTTAGCTAGATCAAGCCCCTGCTTGCTCGGCTAAGTCAGCCTAACCGTAGAGCTGGGCGAAGTTGGAAACAAATGGGCAGCGGAACACAAGAGATTTGGGGAAAGGATTCCCAACACACTACTTTGGAGAAAGCTTACAAAGATGTCTAGATGCTTGGGTGCCTTGGCCAACACATGGCTTTGGCTATTTATACTAGTGTACAAGACTATTCTAGATCAAGACTATTCTAGAACTCTCCACACTATTCACAAGCCTCTCTAGTATTCTAGACTATCTCTAGAATACTCCCCTACTATTCTAGAGCTTTCTACCATAACTCTAGAATATACCCATATTTACAAGACTTTAGGTGTCTAGAGAAGTGCGGAACCTTCCGGAAGCTTTGCCCTCCACTTGCCAAGTAAGCGTCCAATAAGCGTCCCGTAAGCGCCTAGTGAGCGTCCGCATGGCGTTTCCTCAAAATCAGCCTCCATCATGAACGGTCCGTGACACTATGGTAGAATTATCACAATGTGGTATAAAGTTATATATGTAAGATAGTATCTTTTATTTTCTTTTCTGCTGAACTCACAAACAAGATAAAAGAATCATACTTTCTTTTATCTCTTAAACTCACAAACAAGATATAGGGAAGACTGTCTTCCCTTTTCCTTTCTCTTATCTTCCCTTCTTTTTTCATTATCTTCCATTTCACTCCTCTAATGCTTACAAACAGGCTATTAGGACTTTCAGTATCATTCATTATCCATCTTATTTCTCTATGTAGAGTGATGGTCATTTTTGTTGCGAAGATTTTGGCGGTCATGTCAAGTGGTACATGGACCATACATGAGATTTAGGATTGATTTTTATATATGGCGGCCTTCTCTTTCTCTTTAGCGTGCTTTTGGGTTTGATACCAGGCTTCAATATGGTATTAGAGCTAGGCGCATACCACCCATTCAGGTCCCTTTCTCGCCGCTTCTCTCGGCTCGGTGGGATCACCTCTAATTCAGGGCGGGTGTCAAGTCCCACATCGACCATACTTGGAGTTTGCGATTGGTTTTTATACCTTATGGGCTTCTTCTACTCTTAAGCACACTTTTGGGTGCATTTTATTTTCTTTTGGTCTTATTAAAATTTGTATGTATCTCTTATTTGAAAGAAAAAAAATTAGCTTAAATTCTAAATTTCAAGGACAATTGTCTAAAGCTACGGTTAATCTAAGTGTTACCTTATTTGTCCAGTTTTTCAGTTAAACAATATATGTATTTTAAAGTCCTACTGATATTGCATTTTAAAGCTCTCTTTAATTTTTACCTACCATGATCTTTTTAGTCTTTGTAATACAAATTAAGCTATCGGTTTCATTGTGCATGTCTGTAGCATATATTTGCCACACCCCTAATATATTCGGTAAATATTTATATGATAATACTACACCTACATATCTAAAATAGAAACATATATGTTTGTATATGTGTCCCTTTGAATGTATGCAAGAAAATGAATATTGGTGTGAAGTACATATGAGATAATGGTAATGAACGAAATAATTTCAATAATGTTCACAAACTTAACATTTTCACTCTATATACATACCCGTTATATTTATTTATATAAACATAAACCCCACAAAAGTTCATTAAGAATAATTTTTAACCCAGATTATATATAGGATAATAAGACTCGTATCATCAAAATTAAGAAAAAATTTACTAATGCAATAAGGTTTTGGAAGTTAGGAAAATTATAACAATCCACAATTTTACCAAACACAAAACAACTCTTAAATTCATCATAAAAGTTGAAAAAAGAAGACCTAGCCGAACTAGCACATAGTCTGACTCGATCCTATGTCGATAAATTTAAGTTTACAATCATATGCAAAAGTTTGTAGATGCAATAGCGAGTCTAATAAAAAAATTATGTAAAAAAAAAGAACATGATAATATGTGGACGGTTTTCTCAGAAGTAGCATAAATTAAGATGTTCTTTTTATTGATTTTGACGTTAGCAAGTTTTAAGGTTAGATTTTGATAGGTTTCGTTTAAAGGTGAGCAGACTTTGTATCATATTCATACAATTAGGCTAAAAGACACCAGTTTTAGTTCAACTCATACTCATTTGTCAATAAAAGATGTATTAGTGAACTTTTAACATATTTAGTAACAAAATATTAAATTTATCCAAAAATATTTTAATTTAGCCTCACAGTTTTAAAATAAAAAACACCCTTAGTTTTTGTAAACCTTATAGATTTAAAAAGCATATTTCAAAGGAAAAAATGTTTAGCCATTTAATCCATTGGGATAATTTTATACAATGGGATTAGATCCACATCTGTTTTGGTTAAATTCTTACTCTTTTGTCACTAAAAAGGAATTAGTGATTTTTTGACCTATTGAGCGATAAAATATTTAAATTCGGCAAAAAATATTGTAATTTAGCAAAAGTGCCCTTGATTTTTTGTAAACACTTTATTACTAGAAATGATACTTTTAACGAATAAATGTTTAGCCATTTAACCCCTTGGGATCATTGTAATGTGGAGCTAGATCCTGACCTGTTTGGTTGAATTCATATTTTTTTGTCACTAAAAGATGTATTATTTGAATTTTAACCCCTCTAGCGACAAAGTGTTTAAATTTATTCAAAAAATTGTAGTTTAATCTCACATTTTTAAAGTCATACACACCCTTAATATTTAGAAAGTCTTCGTTTGATGCTTAAAATAATGACCGTGACTAAGAAGATCTTAGGACATCTTATACATTGCATGAGTTCATACCTTTTTAAATATTTGTGTTTATAGAAAGTGGGTCAACTTTGAGAAAATTCATATATGTGCAAGTGCAAAGACATCTTTTGGGATAATATTCTCAAATTGTAATAAATCTTTTCATTTACTTTTCAACACAAAAATGATGGCTTGATTCGACTTTTTTAGAGAAGTTATGCTCAAAATACGTAAGGAGGTTTTCTTGAGAAAACCGTCGAAGTCAATTACATGGTGAATGCCGTCGACTGCATTATAAGGCAGTATCCCTCCAAAATTTATGATACAATTCCATATAACTTCTTAGATTTTAAAGAACAGGCAGTTTCGTTAAAATTCATGTTTTAATCTTCCAATTACGGTCATATTGCAATCTCAACCCCATATTTCTAACTTCATCATACGTTATAAACACTATCTTCTGAACTTCCATCGAATATAAGAATATTAAACCTTAAGGATTAAACTTTTCTCTGTTTATATGCACTATTTAAATCATGAAAGAAACAACATTGTAAGCAACTTTTGTGAAAGAGAGAACATTTTTCATGTCATCAATGTTTCATCTCTTTACTGATTAGAGCTTCATCTCTATTCATTACCTTCTTAAGGATTTTAATTGTGGACCAACTATCATGCTTAGAGGAACCGAGCAAACCCAGGGTTGTGAATCTTTTACGAATATTACCAAAGGTTGTAAGTAATTAGATCTTTTACCCCAAAGGAAGATGAATTATTGTGGATTTCTATAGCCATTCAAAGTAGATCCTTGAAGAGGTCAATATAAGCTTGTGCGTGGTCAAGCCGTACCATTTAAACCTTTTAAGTATCTCTAACTCAATATGTTTTATATTACCGCTCTACTTTGCTTGAGTTTGTATATCTAGCATATTTGTTGATTTATTACTTGATTGATTATGATAATTTCTTCGTTAATTGGTATATTGATCAAATTGTATACTTGTTGATTGAACAATTTATTTTTGGTCAAGTTTTAATTCGTTATTAATTGTCAAAAAATCTTATCAACCCCCTTCTAGGGTTGATTTATTAGTTTCAAACGTGTTCATTATCTATGTTGTGTTGATTCCCTCGTCAGGATACCTAGCAAGGCAAGGTTTCGACAATTTTGCTTCATTTCATTGCGTCCGCCACAAAAATAGGCATTTTCTTTGCATTGAGACTCACTAGCATGCAAGCTCCGCCTATGGCGGGTTCTATAGACACTCGATTTATTTATGTTGCATTCACTTCGGGCCATTTCCGTATAATCACTTTATCTATACGAATTATCGTGACACACGCAATGTGCGAAAATAAAATTAAAAGTATAAATTTTGTTATATATATAAAAAAAAATCAAGCATCACATATACATATTTATTGTCATATTCAATAAAATATATCTTAAATAATAGAAAAATAAGTTAGTCATACATGTCAAAAAATTAGTTAGCAAAATATTATTATCGTATCAAACTTGGCTTTTAAACTTTTTTTAACTATATTTTCTGATGAATTTTAACTTGTGAAAACTAAACATATTTTTATAAGTAGTTACTTATCAATTAAGATTTCTATTTTGTGTCACTTTTTTAAGATTTTCTTGGAATGCCACTTGTCACCATTGTAAGTAGTTATGTAACAGTAAAAAAATATTTTTCGATTTTACCCTCATTTTTAGTGTAAGACCAAAAGGGTATTACACCAAAAATAAAAAAAAGATATTCTTATTATAAGTAGTATAGATAGATATAGATTCACCTGCACGTGACTTAGATATTTATGCTTGATAGGATTGATTTTGGGTGCAAACAAAACACAAGTCCACTTTGGTACTTAATTTTTTACTCATCATATGGTAACAGCTTACGTTCTCAGTATTGTTTCAAAGGTCGGTGCATAGGCTTTCCCTCCTAGAGATGTCATAAGCTTTAATTTTCGCTTAAGCCCCCGTGAAATTCGAAGGTGGCGGCAACCTAATATTAGGCTGAGGCCTAAAGAAGGGGCTAAATTCACAACCATTTTGCTGAAAAGCAAACGTTGGATTTATTATGTCGACCACCTTAATATAATGGCCTTTACCATACTCATCCCAATCCGTTCTTTTAGATCAAATTCCTTTGTAAGAGGAGCCTATCAGGTACACTTGAGAGAGTCATCTTGATTCATTTAGACGTTTAGCAATTGACCTTGAACTTCTCGAAATCAACTCTGTTAATCAATACAAAAAACAACATCAGTTGGTTTAATTAGAGTGGAAGCTCTAGGCCCCCAACTCAAGTCTTAATTGAAGTACATAACCATCAAAGCACAAGGGAAAGCATTGCTGCTATAAGCTAGAAGAAAGCATTACCCTTTGTACCCACCTTCCCAACATCTAAAAGCCTATAGAATTTATTCAAAACTTGTGTAAAAAAAGGGTTTTCACAGCACTGTATGGTAATGCTCTAATGTGAGTACCCAATGCAGAAGAGCTACAGCTTCGATACTGCAGTAGAACCTGGTGTTCTTGCCTTCCTCAATAAGCCCTCTTGAGTTAATGATACGACAAGCTGGCAACCAAAATGCATATATTTCAATTCTATCTGGACATTATAGGAAGGCCCATATAACAAATAAGCAACATACATAGAATACCATGGAGTTATTTACCTCTCCTTTTCTATTAAACATTTGGCCTGAAACAAACCCACGCGCATTATAAGCAGCAGGACTCAGTATCTGCAAAACCCAAGTATACTCGAACTCATATTTGCACGACAAAAAGTAATTTCACCATCATGACCTAGCAGGGGAGTCTGATATTTGATGAACTAAAACATGAGAGAATGCTTTCTGGTACTTACCACAAACAAAACCCAGTCATCAGCTCTAAAAGGCCTATGGAACCACATCCTGGAAAAGAAATTGGTGAGCACGTCGGTCACTTCTAAATAGGATGGGAACGGCATACAGTAACTACGTACATGTCTTTTAAATCTAGAATTTGTGAAAAACCCTAGATGCATCCACTTACTTTTATTGTCTACAAGTATGAGCATAATCCGAAGACAACAGCATGCAGCGAGTTTTTCTTTTTTCTTCTTGGCGAGAAAAGAGTTGGTATATTATTATCTCTCTCCAAAACAAGGTCCAACGCAAAACAAGTCATAAATTGCGGCATATCTGCATATCTCAAGCTATACGTGGAAGAGTCATAATCAATTTCAGAACTCCCCAAAACCATATTTTTTTTAATTATTTATCCCAAAACCATATGTGGAGCAGAAGTAAATGATATAAACTGACCCCATCAGCTTTTACATAAAACACCTGAGTCGTCCCCAAGTTAAGATTGCCTCCACAGTGCTTTCTAAGCAAAAAAGTACCTTCTTTGCACCAAGTTTATTCCAAATGAATTTGCAGAGAGCGGAGTATTCTCGGACTCCTAAAAGGAGAAGGAGAAAAAGGTTTTGACCAAGATCCTTCCTTAATTCCCACACTAGTAGGATTGAAGCCTCTCTAACCCCACCCATAAGTACATAGAGTCGACCTCCAAATAATGAAGTCCCCTTCTAAAAGGGTGTTACTAGACACATCCCTCAGATCCATAAGGAGGAAAAAACTGCAAGCAGAGCATCTTGATCCCGAGAAATCTGGCAAAGTAGAACAGTATCTCGACACAGCTTTCTCCCCATACCAAACATCATTCCCTCACAGTATCAACATCAATCGTGTACAACTGTACAAGCCATGAAACCACTCCACCCAAGTCTAATCCCTTTTTAGACCCAGCCCAAAGAAATTTTTGCAGCCTTGATAGAACCCCCATCCCGCGCGACGAACCCACTCCAAGGATCAGCAAGGACCTCCTTTACTTTCACTCCACCACCGTAAACCATGTTTCTCCAAAGCCATCTGACAAGAGGAAGTTAGATTCTTTTCTCCTCTTCAAAACATGGGGGAGCACACACCACCACTTATAATTATGAGATGCTAGTTGTGAACTTCCACTATTGGACTAGTATTTTAGGTCACACATAGGGAACTTATTATCGTCCATGGGTAGCTTGGTCATTCTTTTAGGGACAGAAGTGTGATCCTCATTCTCGATATAGTGGAGTCCGACGTAGTCTCCCATATGGTAGCGGAGCCCCGTCAATAGTTTGCAATCATAGAAGTTACTTCAGTAACAGTAGATTTTTTTGCTAGAACTACGTAGATCTGATCCATCAAGTTGTATTTCTAGCTAAAAGAGTGGTTCCCAGATAAAAACTGTTGCGCTAACAATTTTGACCTAGTTTTCATAAATGCAGCATTCGTCATATTCTCTATTGCCTGAGGCATCGCAGTGCTTAAATGCTCATTATTCCAGAATATAGCTATTGGCAGGAAGGCCTTTGTGTAGTTATTTAGGATTGGTGGTGAATCCTGTCATGCATAGGACGGCAATTGATGATGTTCACTCGGAAGTGGAACATCAAGGAAGCACACAGGAGTTACGAAAGTCTCCTAATGCATGCAAATAAGGAAAGGGAAGAGAAGAGGCTTCTTCTAGTGCCAGAAAGCACAAAACTTAACCAAATTAGCTATAGAAAATAGAAAACCTCAAATACTAAACATTGTATAAAAGGAATGTGGGTTAGCCTACAAAAAACTTCCATGATCAAAGTAGTTCACACAGAAAAGCGTATACAAAGTGTAGGAAAGGATACTTACGAGTGATCCAGGCTGACAGAGGTCGTCTTTAAACCTTTATAACGATGAGGGTTCAAGCTTACTTGAAGAAATATTAGATCTGAAGTGTATGCCGCTACACATCTGCAACCAAATCACGAGATCACTTTTGCATTTGAGAGAGATGAAACCAACCACATGGTAGTATCTAAGGCACTAAAATGCCGTATCATTGAAATTTTTGTCCAAACATCATACACGATACACCTAGTAGAGGTAGTCGAGGAAGCCAGTAGATTTGATAGCCAATATATGTTAGATTGGTACCTCTTGCCCAGATACCAATAAATCTTCTTTTCTAAATATAATCTTCACGCCTAATATGTTCATTTCAACGTCACGAACACCAATTTGAATCTTTAATTTACTAGGTTTGATGGAGAAATGAAGCATGGAAGTATAAATGGCCTATACTTAGTGGCGTAAGCGAAATGCATTTCGATGTAACTTCTATTTGAATAATTTCAGACTATTGGAGACTTGAGCTAGCTTACCGGTTAGCAGTCTTAAGGTTTCTTACTGTCAAAATGCATGTTCTATAATGCAAGTGGTATCCCTGATTATATATGGTTGATAAGTAACTGAGTTACTTAGTCAAAGCTGCGAGCTTCATATGTGCCTGTGGGCATGTTGATCCAGTAATTTATGGCCTGCGAATCAGTGGATACCCGGGGAGGATGACAGAATTATGATATTTTTCTTTCTTAATTTATTGCCCGCACCATATGGTGTGGCAAATCATGGTTTCAAGTAATTATGAAGGCATTTTAATCGAGACCTCTTCTAATGCAAATTCTCCCATTTCTGTGACAGCTAACAGCAACAATTTGAAGTCAGATTGGCATCAAACCTGACAGAATACTTTATATAAGTCTACAGCCATGTGCAAGTGAATCCACAAGGTAGATTACGTTGGGTGCCAAGATGACATCGTGCAAGTTAAGATTTATTGAAGGCAATAAAATTGGAATGGCCATGTATATTTTACAGGCCTATCACAGAATTTCAGTGAATATCAACAATGAAGTAGACCACAACAAGCCATCAAGATTTACCACTACCATTCCTCTACACTTGAGTCTGGGCAAGTATAATAGTCAATGAGAATTAAAATAGAGAAAACAAGTTTCTTACCTATGCAAAGCTTGGTCATCTGAAAGCTTTCCTTTTGCTCTGAACCAGTACCTTAAGCTGCAAAACAATTTATTCAGGTCCAACGTGAGGTGGAATGAATATGCTCAATAAACTGCAATCAAATAAAAAATTTATCTTTTATGATTAGATAAGTCATTAAACAGCATAAAGAACCGGGGTCAACCTTGGAGAAGATTTAGTCTGACTGGTGGAACTATTCGGCTCACAAAACCTTATCTCTATGGGCCAGGGTATAAAGTTTGTAGTGGCAACTTTGTTCCGGTAAGTCCTGTTACAACTCATTGTCAGGGTTCAACAAAATGGCAAACGGGAGGAGAAAATAAACCAAGAGACAGATTTCACATATAGAGTATGCAACTGTATGCTATCACATAAGAAGACAAAACATTCCATTTCCGATGATGCCTTATAAAGAGGAAAGGTAAATAATGTACAACAGGTAAAATAAGCAGCAGTAGCCATCAATAAGCAAGTGAACATTTTCATTCAAGAACAGAACAAAGAACCAACTAATTACGGCAAAAAAGAAAAAAAAATAAATGAGAAACGCACAAACTATTTTTTTAACCAGTGTAACTTCAACATTTATGTATCTATGAAATCAAAATGACGACACTGATAATCTTACCTGGGTAGGCGCGGATCAGTAAGGCGTCTCTCCCGCAACTCTTCCATTGACAAAAGCTGCAATAGGTTGGAGTTCAGAACAAAAGAGAATTAACTTGAAAACTAGTAACTGATAAGATGCCAGGAAGTAGTTTTATGAGTTAGAAGTTAGGTTCTGGTTACCACTTCAGGATTGGGCACAGATGGTATTGCAGCTTCCTGGTGATCAAACCCATGTTCTTCTTTCTGTAAAGTATATTTTCCAATTTTGTTTGAGACGTAACAAGCATTTATTCTGCAGCTATCACGTGAGAAAATTGTAATACTCACTCTCATGAAGCATCAAGTCGAAAATTGAATCAACAAAACAAAAACGACCAGGATATTAGAAGTAGAAAATTGTGATCAACAAAACCAAACCGACCAGGATATTATTAGGAGAGGAAGTAATAAACTGATCTAATCAACCTTCACCTCGTATGAGTTGTAGGACTGTAGAAGACAGCCTATTGTTACTGAGACAGAATAACCAAAGGCTTTGAGGTCTAATCTAACATTACAATTCTTAAATAAACACCAGGGCAAAGGAAGTGTCTAAAAGCCACCAAAAAGCTTAAGGGATGCATATTATGATCGCACTAAGCCTTTGTTTATTTCAAATGCAAACACTCTTTGTTTATTTCAAAGCCCACACAAAGTTGAAAGTACAACCACGCCAGGACATAAAATAAGAACTTGCAATTTCAAAGGTATAAAAAGTGGATGGACAACTTTGCCTCATAAATGCAACTAGAGGACCCTTATACTTTCAACAAGTGCTAGAGCAATGACCATTTATAATCAAGAATCTCTCTACGAATAGCAATCCTGCATGCTAGAGCAATGACCATCTAAAATCAAGAAGATTTTCACTGAAGGCAATCGAGTTGAAATAGGGGCGCATGGTTGCATATATCTGTTCCACCAGATGGTAATATATTGTAAGCCTAGACCCTTTTACATGTCAAATTGGCAATAAGAGCATCAGCATCAATGTTACTAACAAAAAGTTAAAAGTGGTGATGATGGGCAGCGAAAATATGCTGCGTCAAAAAGAAAAATTGAAAATGTTAGCACCAGAAGAAAAAATCCAAGATCCTTAGAAGATATTGAGCTTTCACAGTAACAACAAATTTTTCTACCAACATATTCCTAAGTAAAAAGGAACAGTTAGAACATACTTGAAATGAGGCAACCAACGTAAATACAACATTTCCCTTCTGAATGGCATCTACCCTTCGAGTAGCAAAACTACTCCCATCACGTACACGGTGAACATAATATATAATTGGCACTGCAAATGTAGGGTCAAATTTAATATCAGTCTGTAGTCTCCCTTTACAGGTTACGCATCACAAAATGTTTAAAGGCAGGTATTAAGGAGGAAGGCCCCCTAAAAATGAATACTTCCTGCAACACATCTACGTAAACTGAAAAACCACATCCAGTTCAACTTTTTACGTGTATTAAACACAAAACTGTTCTCAACCTTGGATTCCTGGGATGCTTCCAACCTAAGTGCTTTGCCTTATCAATTCTCATTGGCAAGTAATGATGTCATGATTCTGAAGTTCAATGAAAAACTGTGTTCATACGGAATACTTAATTAAGTAAACATTCTAAATTGACAACATGATTTTAATGGTTAATAATACCAGGTGCTCTGTTTTCTTCCAGGAGAAAATTTCATTTTACTTCCCCTTACGCTGAAATGGTGCACCCTCATGACCAGCCATATATATAAGAGTACATAGCCATATGCCAACCACATTGATGTGTGGACTTGCCACATTAAAATGAAATGCTATTGACTTGACACGTTGGCAGGAGAATACAAATGGATACTATCGTAGAATGAATGAGGGAATCAGGGAGCCTCGATAAGGATTTGGAATCAGAACCAACTTTGGGAAGATATAAGACAAATGTGGTCAGTATCTCCTATCCCAAGCTGAACAGTAGGTAGTCAATTACAAGGTCCACACCATGACGGTTTAAATTACATCTAGAAGCAAAGCTTATTTGGAGAAAAGCCCGAGTACAATTGGTGTTGAGTGCTGACCACACTAGGTCGTACGTGGTAGCAAGAACTAAGCCGATCCTCCAATCGAGCAGACTAGCCAGCCATTGCTACGGACGAGGTTCTGAGACACTAATTTCACTCAAATCTTGACAACCAGTCCACATATCATCAGGGGAAACAGAAACGAGCAAAGCTCTCTTAGTGGACTATAGTGGCTCACTTTGCTTACTTAAAGAAGTACTTACAATCAACATCCCCGACCAGAAGGAAGTAAGCATGCAAACTATGAACGATCTTCAGACTATCAACAGTTTTCGATGCTGCAGCCAGTGCCTGCATATTATGGTGGACTTTTATCAAAAATAAGTATGCAGGAAACTCCTACTGATAAATACGTGCCATACTTGGTCTGTTTTCGGATCAAACAAACTCTGGAAAGAGCATTTTGCAATGTACAAATGAAAGAGCAACCCATTGTTTAAGTACAGGGACCATTGCATTTTAGTGGACAAGAACCAAACAAGAATTTAGCTCAAACATCATGCGGAGAGTACAGACAGTTTTTAGAAAGACTAGGAATCTATAGTATGAGATGATAGCTAATATATTAAGCTGGAAAACAAAACTTTGATAAGATCGAAGAACTCCACGCCCTGGCATGTTGGTCTGCATTACAAAGGAAGGTGCAAAGTAGACTGACTGCGGTTGTTCCTTAGTTTCTTTAAGCGTATCGTGAATTATGAAGCATCTTTTTTTCCCGTCAAACTTACTATTATGTATGTTGTTGCGCATGCATTTAGAGGAACCATTTTTCAACTCCCCCTATATCGTGCTTATTGCCTTAAGTAGCCGGTCTTAAGCCCGGATAAAGAAGTAGAGCTGCGATATTCCATGAACAACAATTGACGAGGATGTTGCCCATAGGATAGGAGCAGATTGGTTTCGTGCAATCGCAACATTCCTCTCAAGTTAGAGCAAAATTATATCGGCCTGTAGTGAGGCCAACAATGTTGTATGCTGTAGAATGTTGGGCAACTAAAAAACACCACAAGCATAAAATGAGTCTAGCCGAAATGTGAATGCTTAGATGGATGTGCGGCCACACAAGGCAGATACAATAAGAAATTAGGATATCCGCAATAAAGTGGGGTTGGTACCGATTGAGGAAAGATGGGGGAACATCGCTTCAGATGGTTTGATTATATCCACCATAGATAGTTATGAATGTCGTACTCGAGGGTGTACCCTCTTTCGCGTATGTAGATGGTATGCACAAGTAGCAGTCAAGTTTGGGCAGCGTTTCGGAAGCTGCTGCAGTTTCAATGTGTTATAATCTATGTTACATGGACTCAGTACTAGTGTCCAGGTCAGATACGTGTAGAAGTGTTATTCGTATAATTTTAAATTCACAAGGCACTAGGACGCGGCGAATTATTTACATAGATTAATACTTTTAGTTATTCCTAAGGTAAAATGGTGTTTTTTGTGACGCAAATGGTTTTAATTGAGATCTTGTCTCATCTCAAACTAATAACAAATTAAAAGAAGCACTACAAGATAGTGTTCGTAGTGGCATATCCTATGAGATCTGTCGGACAGAGATCCCATACCCATGTCCAAGTGTCGAGAGTTCAACACGGGTACTTCAGTCATTCTGAAGAGTCCATGAAACATAGGTTATAATCCACCTAAACCTAATTTTTTTTTCCCAATCAAAATGTTGGAATGCCAGTTACAATATGTATGGAAACATGAACACATGAAAGTCATAATGATGAAAATGTGCTAAAATGTTTTTGGGCCAAAATTAAAGATAAGGGAAAATTCTAATGTAGAGACGTATCACTAAAGGTCAAGACGCCATCCAGAAGTCACAGAAATGAACACATGGAAGGCCACTTGCCCACTTGCTGACTGATATGTAGATTGTCTTTTGATTCGTCTTCAACTTCAAAACGAAATTCCAAAAGTAAAAACAACTTCAAGACAGAAGCACATAAAATGGCTTTTTGCAGGTCAGATACTCGAATCAGGCAAGATTTATCAATGGTGTGAACGTGAAATCTTTGGCAATTTAGGAATTTAGCTCTTAAAGGGTGCCTTTTCATCAAATTCATCATCATCTCCTTAATTTCTCTTTCTTGGCTTGGTTCATTATGGCATGGTTCAAAATCTCACAGGCTGCCGTTTGAGATGGTGGAGTTAGGGTTTTTAGGCATTCAATTGCCAAATTACCCACAGGGAAACCTTTACTTTATAGCCCGGTACAAAGTGTAGCATTTCAGTTGGTACAATTTATTCGTGCAGTATATTGTGCTTGCGTCAAAACAGCTGGTATTTGCCGGTATTCCAACTGGTACGGAACATCTACTATCCAAAACGGACCGGTGTGGAACAGATTCTATCACTGTGCACCGTAGGTCTTTGGATGCCCCTGTAAGAAGAAGTGATTCGTGCCAAGTTGATGGTTAAGGCAAGGAAGGGGTAGACTGAAATATAATTAGTGAAGAAGTAGAGAGGAAAGACTTGATTACGAGGAATTTTGCAGAGAACATGTGCTTTGATAGGGGAGAATGAAGAACAAATTCATCTACCCGGCCTCAACTAGTTTGGGACAAAGGCTTGAATGAACATGATGACAATGATTCTTTCAACAGATACAAATTAAAGTCTATACCAAAACTACAAAACCCTTGAACAATTGCCAGAAATACAAGATGAAGTAAGAAAAAAAGCCAGATCATGCCTGTCCAATGAATTGTCCTCCAAACACCTTTCCAAACTTCGGAGCATTTGGCAAGGTGATCCCGCGAAATAGGTTCACCTAAACAGAAAGGAAAGTTGCATAAGGAACGCTCCCTCTAAAAGAGCAGCATATATTAGAGTAGGACAAGAAATATACATATCGCTATCAGTACCCAGGAACAAATTCATATCAGAGAACACTAACAACGTCTATTCTTCACCATAGTAAGCAACTCTTAACCTATAATTGCAATGAAAAGTTTTTGTGCCGCAATTTGTTTTAACAGAAAGCTATAAAACAAAAATAGATCAGCATGTCATAACTCTGAGAGAGAGAGAGAGAGAGATCTTTTCAATTTTAGTACATGCCCTGAACACTGCGTATCAACCCATTTCCTACCATGATATACGGAAGTAAACATACAAAATGGGAGCTTAGTTGTATAAAATACTTGTTTCATGAAGTTCTAAATAGGTGAATCAATTTTAAGCCAGCTGATGCAGGACAGCATAGAAGGAAGAATGGTTCGTAAGACACAGAATATGGTGGCAAGAGAAATGATGATTTGTTTTACAAGTCAAGAACTCTTCTTCCTTATGCGAGAAAGCTTAAAGCTTTGCAAATTTTTTTCTTTCTTTTTGTCTTAAACTATGACAGCATTACTCATGACTAAACTCAAAACCATACTTAGTAGTACTAGACTAACCACATAATTATTAACATAACCAACACTTCAACCCAATTAAAAACTGACCGGCATTCACAAGCATCAATCACAACTAATTAGTCTCTAATTTAGAACACATGTAATACAAAGCAAATCCCGTGTCTAAGTAGGTGTATTTGCCATCATTTTCCCCAATACCAGAGTTTTGAACCATGAAGTGTGCAAAAGTGGGAGACATTGACCATCAAACATTCAATCTTTCAAAGGGGCAGTTTCTGGAAGCAATAAGGACAAACTTAACAAGTGAATCCATTTCAACCGAACATGTGAGCTGTCATCAATCCATTTCTAATTCGACTCCAATTTAGAGTAGATGTAATAAAGCAAATTGAATGTGAAGTCCCGTGTGTAAGTAGGTGTATCTACCTTAACTATCAAATATTCAATCTCTTAAAGCGCAGTTTCTGGAAGCAATAAGTACAAATTTAACAAGTGAATTATTTCAACCCAACATGTGAGCATAACCCGTTATGAATAATGGAAATCGAGGTTAAGTTGCTCCCACACATGGACTTAGATTCTTCTACCCTTTCCTCCGACACTTGGCCTGGACAGTGTCTTACATCTTGTTTCAGTTCTTCACAGTTTCCTCTGAAATATTCCAGTTAACTTGCACAGCAATAGTACATCTTAAAAACCAAACCAAGAAGTGATTGCTAGCTAAGGTTATGGCTTCTGACACTCTAGCCACTGAAGAACATGTTGCCCTTCAGATTCTATCACTCTTGTTCATGGATGGCGCCATACACAATGTTCATTATCAAGAACTAATTGTGGATCTGGACCTAGCCGTATAATCTATAAATCAGTCTGCACTGCATTACGTATTAACTGGGTCATATGAACTACTGACTACTATTCTAGTTTAAAAAGAATAATTCTGGAATCCGGTAACTAAAAACACAAGCATTGTGCTGTGTTATTCGCTTGAACACAATTTGCAATTAGAGAACACTGCAAGTTGGAAAAGACAAGGCAGTAGCAGTTCCTAATGAGGGTTCCAGCTTTTGACAATGATGGCAAAGCTTCCATGAGTGACAAAGTCAATAGCTGCAGAGGGGCCAATAAAGTTTTGGAATTGTTGCCAGAGTGATCTACTTGATGACTTTGAACCTTAACCAAACAATAACACAAATTCCATAATTATAGCTACTACAAACAATTTGCCTCCAAAGTGCAGTACATAGATTCCAAAGCAAATGTCATGGGAAGTCTCCCTGTCTGTATGGAGACTTCGCTAAAGAAAATTGTAGAAAAAGTGATCAAAGAAGTACATCCTACACGCGGAACAGAAATTCAGAATTCAGGCACATACTTCTAGTGGCTCCAAGTGTAGTATGTGCTCCACAAGTGAGCATGTCTCTAGTGTTTTATCTGCATTCCAAATAGAGATCGGCTGCATCAAATCAGCATGCTCGTGGGGTAGCACTAAGCAGGTCAGCTGCACGTAAAAAATTACGAAGTGGTTAAGGGAATCCACGTAGATACCATTTAGTAGCATACTTCGAGAGTCACAGGAACATTGACCAAGTAATGGAAATAAGAGTAAGAATAAAGAACCGCAGTTACCTTGGATAATGCAATCACATCTGCATGCTGAGCACATAGTGCCATACCTGCAAAACCAGGTTTTCATTGATCCTCAAAAATAAATTTCTGCAGCATCAAAAGACTTGTATTTATATTGATGCACTAGACAAAATCTACCAATATATTTAATTGCTACTCCCATGTCAACAATCGTGTGCATGAGTGCATCAATAAGCATTAAATGAATGCGAAAACAAAAGACACAAAGATCAATGGTGACAGGCAAAGACCTCTGAACCTAATAAAAACACCAATTTTGGCTCCTAATTTTTAAAAAACACACAAGAAAAGGACACAATAATGTGGGTGGCGCGGGGGTGGGGGAGAGGAGCGGGGCGTTCAGCTATACGAACAGAGAACTCTGAAAGAGGATTCCACATACCATGTAACTAACCACTTCAAGGCATTAGGTTATTTTTAACAATAACATAAAACAGGAACATGCTTTCTTGCTTTGGCAAGGAGGAATAACTTTGCGAGATGTATAGCCTCTCACCATGACCAAAGAAATCATATTGTTTCAACTGGAACTCTGGTCGATTTCCATCATGAACTGTATCGAGGACTTCTGCCTACAGAACCAAATTTTTTTGAGATTCTTAATTTCTTACCAAAACAAAATTACAATCACAAAAATGTGTGTCATCAAACAAAGTCAAGAAATTACCTCTCCTTCCCATATGAAGTAAATTCCATCGCCAGCTTCCCCCTCTCGAACAACATAATCTCCTTGTTCTGTAAACGAACATACAAAAAAAATCAAATAAATTAAACTGTGATAACTCAAGCATTTTCCCCTGCAGAAAACACATCAAACAAAGAAATTATAAACCACTATAATAGAACTAGCATTTAAACAAAAAGATCAACCAAGGAAAATGTATTACCAATATGAAGGTGGAGGATTGGCTACAACTGTTTTTAATGTAAATATTTGGTTCCTAAATAATCATTGAGCAATGTATATGCAGTTTTTGCTCTAGAGGTTTTGTCCCTTGACCTAAGTGTATTAATGTGTACACCCATGAATTATTGCTGCCGCCTGCCATGTTTAAACAAACAAGCCGTGTATTGTGCTTCCATTATGGACCATGAGTTGACTCAAGACAATTTATCAAGAGAGAGAGAGAGAGAGAGATGTGTGACAATCTGCAGCAAGAGAGAAACTGCAAGAACCAAAAGCAAAACTTAGTAACCACGGCTTGCAATCTGATTAGTTGGAGAGAGGTAGCTCCGCCTACAAACGACTTAACCACACAAAATATCTCCAGTGGTCTCAACTCTCCTTCAAACTTACTTCTAGCAGCTTGCCCTTAGCCCTAATGGGTCTCTTATCTCCATGTAGTCAATGGACGCATTCTTTTCCTAAATGCAGACAGCCCCTTGTGAATTTACTACGTCTCTCACAGACCTTTTCCAAGGAGAACTCAACCCTTAAAAATACCCTTCCCTAGATATTTATTCCTCACTTCTCTGGTTTCCATTGTGACAACGGCCATAATTGGGATTTACGCTCCTTTTTCCATAAAAAGCTATAGAATCCAAGACCTCCCTTCTTTCGTCCGATCCCTTAGCCACCCCATGCTCAACCTCGATTGGATTTCAAAACAACTCCGCCACGCCCACAAACATGAAAAGACGTCAAGAATTAACTACAAAATTTTCATGAACAGATATCAAAACAGTTATAATGCTTATAGCCAATCAAGAGGACGAGGATTCAGATCCTCTGCTATAACAGCAGTGGGGTGTTATAAAGAAAAAGTCGATCAAGTATTGTAGGGAACAAAAAGGTCTGGCATTTGGTGCTACAAAGATAGCTATGTATCCTTCAATAGGCCAAAAATCCAAAGTCTATGCAACCTACAGCAACTCACTTATCTCCTTGTAATCTATTCACGCTCTCTTTTGCTTATAGCACTTCATGTACATGTATGAACTAGTTGTATCCCTCCCATTCATAATGTTTGCCTTATTCGACCTTTTTGCGAGTCTCCAAGATGTAATTCATACTTCTAAACAATGAATTGAACTCATCTAGAGATTACGGATGAAATAAGTATTGTTTGACAAGTCAAAGCAGGGCAAGAACAAAGCCGATATTTATATGTTCAATGTCTATTATAGAAATTGCAAAAACTCAAATGGGGAAAACATTATGAAATGGAGGCAGTACGAAATTTGCCGTACTGGTTCCGGATTTAAAAACAAGGAGTGTCTAAGGCAGCACATATATTGTATGCTTGTCCTCACCTCGTTTTGTTGAAGTAAAAAATGGAAAACAGAAAAGCAGAAAGAATGTTGAAACCCGGAAATGCATAGCAGAGCATAATAATGTAGCGTAATCAATAATGATGACTCTATGCAACCTACAGCAGCTCTACTTTCTGCTGTAGTCTATTGGCGCTATTTTTTGCTAATGGTACTTCCTGTAAAGTAATGCATTACATGTATAGAATTTTTAGCAGCATGCGATACATAATAGAGTGTCTGAGGCTATCCTCGTATTTTATTGTCAAATCCCTAGATATTTATTCGTCACTTCTCTAGAGATTTGTCCCTTGACCCAATTGTATTAATGTGTACACCCATGAATTATTGCTGCCGCCCTCCTTGTTTAAACGAACAAGCCGTGTATTGTGCTTCCATTATGGACCATGAATTGGCTCAAGACAATTTATCGAGAGAGAGAGAGAGAGAGAGATGGGTGACAATCTGCAGCAAGAGAGAAACTGCAAGAACTAAAAGCAAAACTTGGTGACCACGGCTTGCAATCTGATTAGTTGGAGAGAGGTAGCTCCGCCTACAAACGACTTAACCACACAAAATATCTCCAGTGGCCTCAACTCTCATTCAAACTTACTTCTAGCAGCTTGCCCTTGGCCCCAATGGGTCTCTTGTCTCCATGTAGTCAATGGATGCATTCTTTTCCTAAATGCAGACAGCCCCTTGTGAATTTACTACATCTCTCACAGACCTTTTCCAAGGAGAACTCAACCCTTAACAATACCTTTCCCTAGATATTTATTCGTCACTTCTCTGGTTTGCATTGTGACAACGGCCATAATTGGGATTTACACTCTTTTTTCCATAAAAAGCTATAGAATCCAAGACCTCCCTTGCTTTCGCCGATCCCTTAGACACCCCGTGCGCAACCTCGATTGGATTTCAAAACAACTCCGCCACACCCACAAACATGACAAGACGTCGAGAATTAACTACAAAATTTTTATGAACAGATATCAAAACAGTTGTAATGCTTATAACCAATCAAAAGGATGAGGATTCAGATCCTCTGCTGTAACAGCAGTGGGGTGTTATAAAGAAAAAGTCGCTAAAGTATTGTAGGGAACAAAAATATCTGGCATTTGGTGCTACAAAGATAGCTGTGTATCCTTTAATAGGCCAAAATTCCAGAGTCTATGCAACCTGCAGCAACTCACTTATTTCCTAGTAATCTATTCGCGCTCTCTTTTGCTTATAGCACTTCATGTACAGGTATGAACTAGTTGTATCCCACCCTTACATCATGTTTGCCTTATTCGACCTTTTTGTGAGTCTCCAAGATGTAATTCAAACCTCCAAACACTGAATTGAACTCATATAGAGATTACGGATGAAAGAAGTATTGTTTGACAAGTCAAAGCCGATATTTATATATTCAATGTCTATTATAGAAATTGCAAAAAGTCAAATGGGGAAAACCATATGAAATGGAGGCAGTATGAAATTTGCCGTACTGGTTCCAGTGTTAAAAACAAGGTGTGTCTAAGGCAGCACGTATATTGTATTCCCAAAACTCTAAAAGGAAAGTGTGTTTTGACACCGTATTATGCTTGTCCTCACCTCGTTTTGTGCCGAGAAGTTCATTATTGTAGAGAGAAGATGATGTTGCAAAGCCTTAGTACTTGAACAAGTAAAAAAAGGAAAAGAAAAAACAGAAAGAATGTCGAACCCCGGAAATGCATAGCAGTGCATAATAATGTAGCGTAATCAATAATGATGACTCTATGCAACCTACAGCAGCTCTACTTTCTGCTGTAGTCTATTGGTGTGCATAATAATGTAGCGTAATCAATAATGATGACTCTATGCAACCTACAGCAACTCTACTTTCTGCTGTAGTCTATATTTTTAGCTAATGGCACTTCCTATACAGCCGTGCATTACCTATTCAAATTTTTTTAGGAGGATGCCACATAAAATAGACAGAGTGTCTGAGGCCGCACTCGTATTGCATGACATATCCTAACACAGGAAAAGTCTGTTCTCACCTAAGTCAGCTGTTCGTGGTGCGAGGCTCACACAAGTTCGATATCGAGAGTGAAAAAGCACAGAGCAATAAGTGGGCGGAAGAACGCGGATTGGCAGCCCGAACGTTGACCAGTTTACAAGGATTTCTTTCATGACTTGCTTTTTCACACCATATTATGGCTGCGTGCTCATGATTTTATTGCTAAAAAGTGCATTACTGACAAAACATAACAGCTTATAGTCGACAAGTTGCGGTCTAGGCAATTATATAAGGGCGCTTAGATACAGATTTCTGATGAAATGTACCGTAATGTTTGATAATGACGACATGGGCGATTTTCTTGAGAGAAGAGCTGGGCAGCCTCTGAAGCAAAGGCACGTGACCCAAGAACTCGATCACTGCACCATCAAAGCTCAATTCAAATCCAAATGCACACACGGTACACACAAGCACATAAAACTAAAGAAGTTGAACTGTATAAATGGAAGATTAGGGTTTGTGATTGTGGAATTTGACCTGCTTCGGTGCTCATAATTGTGGGAGCTCCCTAGTAACAATCTAACTGTTCGAATTTGGCAATTGTGGTGATCCAAGGACGACACCGGGGTAGGAGGGTGGAGATGTTTGTGTGTGCGGGTGCAGGGTACGGATTTGTACCTTCTTGGCTCGGCCAATGATACTGGGTTTTATCGATAAAGGCATTGAAGGCGCAAATAGTGAAAGGCGGCTAATGTTTAACACGTGACCCAAGTCTTTCTTTTCATTTTTTGTGGCCGTCGCGTCTTCTCCATGACATGATGAATGAAGCAGCTAAGATACTCGCTAATGGTGGCCGAGGGAGCCGGGGGGCACCGGTGAGCGGGCGCCCACTTGCTTTTCCATGATTTTAAATGGTATCTATATATATATATATATATATATATATATATATGGGAGCTGATCCATTGACAGCGCTGGCAAAATAGGACATCTTGCTAGCGCGATCTGGCCGTCCATCCTGAAAGATGGACCGCCCAGTATTCGAAAAAGGCGCGATCTGGCCGTCCATCCTGAAAGATGGACCGCCCAGATCGCGCCTTTTTCGAATACTGTCAGTCGTCTGCGACACTATATCGCGGACGGACTTTTTTACCTTTTTGCCCCTCCGCCCCGTCCGCTAAACTGTGTCGCGGACGTACTTTTTTTAGTTTTTTTTAAGCCCGTCCGCTACATAATGTAGCGGACAAATTTTTTGACAAAAATGACAGTCTGGTACGTCCGCTACATTATGTAGCGGACGAGTAGACAGACTACTTTTTCTTTCTCTTTTTCGGTCCTTTCTCTCACTGCTCACGCATCAGTACCATCTTCCTGGTTGACAGAATCGCAAAATCTCCATGCCAGTTTAACTGCAAGACTCCAGAAGAGGACAAGGGCAATATAAGTTTGGTAACAACCCTAACTAAATGGTGAACAGCAAGTAGGTTGCTTGGATACCCTTTTTCGAGTTGAACCGTTACTGTTTTCTTCAAGACTTGGAACCACTTCCGTTGCCTACTTCTGCCAGCCATGCCCCATTTTCCATTTTGATCAACGAAGGCGAAAACCCACTCTTTCACCTCACAACTTGCCTATGCTAAACTAGCAAGTCACCGCCACTGACTTGCCTTTGCTTACCTTTCCAGTTCTTGCCATTTTCTGGGGAAAAAAAGAACTCGTCTTGTCCGGCCGGATTCTTCAGTCCACCACGTAACCTCCCAAAAATCCCTTCTGGGTTTATGTTCACAAGAAAACCCAAGTTGCCCACTTGCCCCTCTGGATTCAGCCGAGAAGTTTTGCTTCTCATTTGCGCCGACGCCGGAATCATTGACGGAGCTCATCCAGAACGCCGACGACGCCGGCGCCACCACGGTCTGGTTGTGCCTCGATCGCCACTCACACGCTCACAAGGGAGAGAGAGAAGATGAGAGATGAGGGGAAAGATGGTTGTGCCCTCGATCGCCGGAATCCCTGCCGGAGTCCTTCCTGTTGGAAGATCGCCGCCGGACACGGGAGGTGCTGTCCAACTACCCCGAGGGAACCACCGTCTTGAAGGAGCTCATCCAGAACGCCGACGACGCCGACGCCACCACGGTATGGCTGTGCCTCGATCGCCACTCGCACGCTCACAAGGGAGAGAGAGAAGATGAGAGATGAAAGGGAAAGATGGCTGTTCCAGAAGAGAGAAGATGAGAGATGAGGGGGAAAATGAAAGATGGCTGTTCCAGAGCTGACGGATGTCTCTGTAAAATAGTCCGCTACATTATGTAGCGGACATGTATTTTTGTCAAAAATACTGTCCGCTACATAATGTGGCGGACAGATGTAATAGTCCGCTACATTATGTAGCGGACAGATGTAATCGGGATTGAGGGGTATTTTTGTCAAAAATACTGTCCGCTACATAATGTGGCGGACAGACTTAAAAAAATTGCAAAAAAAAGATCTTGGCCGTCCACAGATCGCGCGTGGACGGCCAGATCGCTTTTGCAACTTAACTCCATTTGTCAGCGCGAGCAATGGATCAGCTCCCTATATATATATATATATATATATATATATATATATATATATATATATATATATATATATATATATATATACATAATAATAAGAAATGTGCCTATTTGAAAATTTTAAAAATATTTAAGGGTAACATATTTCTAATCATTTTTTATATGGTAAGCTACTTAAAAATTGTAAAGAGAGTTAATAGTCATTTAAAATGTTCAACTTACATAAGTAAATAAATAAATAAAAACAGTCCGCACATAAAGTAAAAAAAAAATCCTCTTTATTATGTAATGTTTTCAAAAACATCTCTATTTCTAGAGCCTGAAAGCAACGCAACGTCTCATCGGTCCCCTCACAGACCTCACGCCCTCAACGCTATGGCCCATTGCCTCCCACCACCGTTGGTCCACCTCCGGTGACCAGCGTAGTCGCGTAAACAGTAAATCTGATCACGGTAAGATGGTTGAAGTCGTGGTGTATGGCTCGATTCCTCCAGTATCGTCGATTCGTTATGGTGTATTGATCTGAAACCAAGATTAGTGATGCTCTCCTCTTCTTCTTCGTTTTTCTTCCTAAATTTCAATATCTCGCGTAATTTTCTCCACCACAATCACTTTTACCTGAAGATCATGAAAAAACCTATTAGTTATCATTTATCGAAAATTCATACATTGTACTAGTTTTTAAGCTCGTGTGTTGCACACAGAAGCACTGTATAATGCATATTTCTAATCATTTTTTATATACATAATAAGAAATGTGCCTATTTGAAAATTTTAAAAATATTTAAGGGCAACATATTTCTAATCATTTTTTATATGGTAAGTTACTTAAAAATTCTAAAGAGAGTTAATAGTCATTTAAAATGCTCAACTTACATAAGTAAATAAAAAAAGAAGTCCGCACATAAAGTCAACCAAAAAAATTCCTCTTTATTATGTAATGTCTTCAAAACCTCTCTGTTTCTAAAGCCTGAAAGCCACACAACGTCCCCTCGGTCCCCTCACCGACCTCACGCCCTTAACGCCATGGCCCATTAACTCCCACCGATTGGTCCATCTCTGGTGACCAGCGTAGTCGCGTAGACAGTAAATTCAATCACAGTAAGATGGTTGAAGTCGTGGTGTATGGCTCGATTCGTCGATTCCTCCAGCATCGTCGATTCGTTATGGTGTATTTCTCTGATGCTCTCCTCATCTTTTTTTATTTTTCCTTCCAAAATTTCAGTATCTCACCTAATTTTCTCCACCACAATCACTTAAGCCTGAAGATCATGAAAAACCTTATTAGTTATCATTTACCGAAAATTCATACATTGTACTAATTTTTAACATCATGCGTTGCACACGAAAGTACTGTATAATGCATAAAAACTTTCAAAATATTCGTTCACCCATATTGCATTATGACAATCAATAATTATTACATTAGAAAGGTGTCAGATTACAACACTAATATAAACAACTGCTGAAACTGAAGTGTAACAAATTTTTAAATACTAATACATATAAAAGTTACAAAATATTTTTTAAATTAAATGGAAACACTCATTTGCAAAAGAATGGACGGTAAAGATGCCAGACCTAAATAGATTTATCATGCAAGTTAAGAATATACATATATATAAATATATATATATATATATATATATATATATATATATGTATATGTGTATGTATGTATGTGTGTGTGTATATATCTGTGTGCGCGCGCGCGCGTTGACATACACATAAGAGGTAAATACCTAATGACTCCTTGTACTATAACCTCTTTATACGATTTTTTCCTCCACTTCAAATTTAAGTACTAAACCCCTCACAGTTGAGAAAATTGGGCACCTTAAACAAATATTACCGATTTTAACAACGCGTGGTCAACACACGCGTTGACTAACGATTCTTTTTAAAATGACAACTTTGCCCTTCACCACTTACACCTCTTCTTCCGTACCCCCGTCCCACCCCCTTCCAACTGTCGCCCCCGTCACCCACCACTCATCAACGCACACACACCATCCAGGTCAACCATTACCCCACTGTGCACACACATATACACAACTCTGCACACAAACATTGTGCGTGTATGTGTGCAGTATGAGTGTGTATGGGTCTGTGTGTTATGAATGCGTGTAGTGTATGTGTTCAGTGTCCGTGTGTGTTTCGTATGCATGCAGTGGGTGTATGTTTATGTATGTGTGCCGTGTAATGTGTGTTTGTGGTGATGAGGGGGGAGAAGGGCAACCATGGTGGTGGGTGTGTGTTTATGTGTGCCCGCGCGCGCGCATGTGTCCAAGGGTGAGGGTTAGGGGTAGGGCAACCATGATGGTTGTGTGTCCGTTCGTGTGGTTGGGTATGTGTGTTTTTTTTCTCTTGTGTATGTACACTATGCGTGTTGTGTTGGGTGTGTCTGTGTGCACGCACAAGGGTGGTGTAGGTGTGGGTGTGTCTATTGGTGTGTGTTTGTCTGTGAGAGCAGTGTGTATGGGTCTGTGTGAATGTGTTTGAGTGTGTTGGTGATTGTGTGCGTGCACAGTGTGCAGTGTAGTGGTGGACGATGGGGGCAGGGGGCACGGGGATAAGTCTGGGTGTGGGTGTATGTTTTATGTGCGTATAGACAGCATGGTGGTGGGTGGTCCGCAATGGAAGTGGGTAGCAAAGTGGGGCTGATGGACTAGGTGGAAGTGATAGGGGGTTGGAAGAATGGCATTCTACTAAAATATGGTAAAGATATAAGGGTATTTATGTCATTTCATATAATTCACAACAAAGCATGTTTAAGGTGCCCAATTTCCTAAACCGTTAGGGGTTTAATACTTAAATTTGAAGTGGAAGGGGGAAAATCACAAAGCAGATATAGTACGGGGGGGTTATTAACTACTTATCCCATATCATAAAGTTTGTATAAGACTAGTAGCTATGCTGGTAAAGGTGGAACATAGTAGCCAAGCAGCATTTATCATATGTAGTGAGCTTCGGCAATAACAACTTCCTACACAACATACTATGCCAACCCGTCATTATCAAATTTTGATAGTCCTAATCAGTTTCGTGAAGGTATCACTAATCTCCATTTTTGTTGGAAGTTAGGCACACTGCTTCTCTCTTGAAACAGGGGAATATGAATATGAAGTGGTGTTGGTGGTCCTTATTTACTAATGGGTTGGGAGCCAAGAGGATTGCAATGTATTCACTGCTACCATTGGGTTGTCTTCCCACAACTAGAACTCTGTTTGGATTTATAGAGGAAGAGTGCATATTTAGGTACAATATTAGTGCCTAGGGATTCAATGCTAAAGATGATTAAGTCGCAATGCAACTCCCAAAGTAACTTCTAGGCCAAGACCATACCTTTGTTAGCGACTCTGATTTTCTTTAAATTCTTTTGCAAAGTTCAACAAAAAGGACAGAAAAATTAAAGTAAGTGATGCATAAAGTTCAACATCGAAACAAAGCAAATGTTCACTCGCGCACAATGATATCCAACAAGAAAATAATGTCCCCAAAAGGAATATGATAAACTACACAAAATTACCGCTTCTATTGAAACAAATATAGCTAGCTAACCTCAAACAATCCAATTAACCTTGTGAGACATGAGATAGATAGGCAACGCAAAGTTTTCGTATCTATTATTTGAAGGTTATGAGGTGGGGGAGGAGAGAAGGAGTTGAGTTTGAAAGTGGAAGAAACGAGTCTTTCAAGTAGCTACGGCTTTTGAATTTGACTAGCCATACACTTTCGGTATTTGATTAGACGAAATGGTGGAGATTTTGTTTAATAAGAATTTTGAGCATGCGTGACAGAACGACTGGAAAAATGGAAAAATAAAAGGAGATCATGTGAGAGATGTTAGGGTAACTTCAAATTTAGGAGTTGATTTTGAATTGTAACATAAAGAAAAAAAATATATTCAATGGAGCTCAAATCATGATTTGTGCTAATTTAGGCAGTATAAAAGGTAGTGAGATGATTTCGAAATTCATCATTGCATGGTTTTGAATTTAAAATCCTACTTAAAAAAAAAGGTGTAAAAGTTTACAAAATAAATCCTAAATTCATTGCAAAAGTTTTGAATATAGTTTTAGTAGTCTAGTACTAGTAAACAAAAAAAATATAGGATTATTGCTTAAAAATAAACAAAATGCATAAGTTTTGGGGATAATTAGTGTAATGCCTCTAGACTTTAAAGGTTCCCATCATAATTACTAATTGGTTGAGAGCAAACATGATGATGATTTTTAGTAACAATTGGAATTGACATTGTCATGCTTGTTAGGTGTCATCATGCATTTGTGGCGCCTTGTGCTTATTGAGGAGTCAATGTTGATTACTTCTCTGATCGACACCCCGTGCTACCTAGCATCGTCGTACTTGTAACGTGTCACCATAATTTCGTGACACATCGTACTTCAAGCCTCGTCGTGCTTTACTTAGCCTTTTCGGGCTTGCAAGGTGGCACAACATTGTCTCGCCCCTCGTGCTTCGAGCCTCGTCGTGCTTTGCTTAGCCTTGTCATGCTTGCTAGGTGGCACGACCTTGTCTTGCCACCTCATGTTTCTTTCCACCTCGTGCTTATTAGAAATTTCTATGAATAGCCCTTTGATTCTTTTCAAATTGTTTCAAGTAATCTTTGTCTTTTACCAATAAACAGTTAGGGAGAGAAGAATTTTAGCCATGATTACTGAAGAAGGATGATAGAGACTTATTTATAAGAAATGTTTAAGTGGTTTCTCCATGGTAAGGGGAATTTCATTTTACAGTTCTTTTATGTCACGTGGTTATCTCTTAATGTTCATCGTACTCCTAAACACTATTGTTCTGAAATCTTACTCAAATTTTTGTCTTGAATGCTGATAAATATCTTGGTTTTGAAATTTGTTTATGTGATGTGGCTTAAGTATTTTTTATCAATGACAGTACTCCAGTGATTTTTCTATGTGCATGATATGTTATGATTATGATACAACAGAGCTTTAGTGAATTCCTTTGAGGATACCGAAAGCAAGATGTTAAAGTGTTACGTCAGATGTGCAAAATGGATATTGAATTGGTTTACTAATTATTCAGGTTACTAATCCATGATCACATCGACTGTTTGACTTTTGAATACTTTAATCCTGAATTGTTTACCGTGTTTGATTATGATCTTGCGGTGCTATGATTATTTTACTTAATGGGCTACCCGGCTCACCCCCTGCCATTTACCTTTACAGTGCAAATGATTATTTTGGTGGGCATATACAAGCGGGGATGTGGGCAGGACTTGCACTTTTGGAGATAAGAAATGTTTATAACTTATATATTTTTAGGCCTTGCAAGCTGATTGCAACATCGTTGTAATTGTCTTGAAGATATTGAATTATATGATAAACGATTTGGGTCGTCACAATTAGGGTTTAGTTTACAAAACTGAAAGATCGGTCCTTTTATATTGAATTAAAGCTATCAAATTAGCTTGTGTTATTTGCAAGTGTTATTAGTAGGAAAATGTTGTGGCCAATATTTTAGAGCGATCTGGAGAGAAAAGAAAAATGCATGTCCAAAAAGTTAGATAGAAGGGAAATATATGAGGTACTGACATCATTATTTTGTGTTTAAGAGAGAAAGAGAGAATATAGGGTAACAGAGAATGGGAGAGAAAAAAAAAAAGAAATCAAATTGGATTGAATAAGTGTGTGTGTGAGAGAGAGAGAGATTTGAATCATAATTGGGGAGAGAGAGAGATCTGAATCATAATTAAAGGCGAGTAAATTCAAATTGGTTCCAAAAGTCAAATTAAAAAAGTTCACATAGCAAGCTAAGAGACTGTCCAACATTCTCCCAGCTTTAGCTTTACTATGTACCTAATAATTAGATGTCAAGTACTCAAATTGATTACACTGTAACATATAAACGTTTTTTAAAATGGTATTCAACCAAGGTAGAGGTTTTTTTCAAATTGTTTAAGATGAAATTATGAAAATGGCATATCTTGCTACTAGAAAGTAGATTGGGAACCGTTGTTGAGAGACAAAGCCTAAGAAGAAAAAGAGTGATCGTTGGTACCTTTAGACAAGGAAAAACGTTAAGAAAGCAAGATGGCATGGTGTTTGGGTGGGAGAGCTTGTATGTTATGTACATGGAGGCCCCTTATGTAAGGGCCTCGTGTTGTACCCTAGTAAATTTAGGATTCAAAGTGGGTTTGGGCTGCTTCTTGCAACGCAAATGGAGTGCTTGCTAGAATATTCAGGTAACTCTAAGTTAGAGAGTATTTGGGATTGATTTTGTGATGGTCAAACCTGATTTAATTTAAATTAAATCATGTACGTGGCTATTTGGCAAAAAAGGTTAACAGATTTAATTGCCTTAAAAAGATAAAAACTGATTATATCTAATTTTGGAAAGTGAGAACTATGATAGAATCATTTTCCTCATAATCAGGTTTGATCTTCTAATTTACTAGAGTATCCTCATATTTGCACAAAAAGACATCCATGCCCTTTAACTAATTTTGGAAAGTTACTATACTATGAGCACTAAGGTGAGATTTTTGGGCGTTTTCAATTTAAAATAATGGATGAAAATATTTCTATTATTTATTTATATGTTATAGCTATTTTATAAATGAAAGTTATGATCACATTATATTTCTAAATGGGTATTAAAAATTAATTTATTAAATATCATCTATTGTCATTTTGTCATAGTGAAGCTAATTTAAACACTTTTTATCCAAATAATTTTTGTAACTTTAAACTTGTTTACAACTATTTTGCCAATTAGCAAACCGATTCTACTTAAAGCAGATTAAATCTGATTTTAAAACCAATTAAGATTTAAGTTAAAATCTGCTTTTTAGAATCAACCTCAAATGGGCTCTCAAGGTTATTAATCGACTTTGACCAACTCACAGTTGAACATGGTTTGACTATAAGGCTATGTGTCGCAAGCTCATTGGCATTCCACTTTTAGCACTATCATGATGCCCCTTACTTTCTTAAGCTCAAAGTGTGGCAGAAAGTAGAAGACTACCTTTTTATCTTAATTTTTTCTTAGAAATGTTTTTGTTTTAGCAACTCCGCTGTAATGGAGTTAAGCAGCTAGCAACTTTTCTTGGATTTTTGTTTGAAATGGGTCTTTAGATCTAAGAATCCTAAGAATTTTTTGCACGGGCAACTTCACTCGACAAACATCCTGCGCGGGCAACCTTACTTCGGACTTGTCTCCATAGACTTGGTCCCTATGGAGACGAGTCTTTGGATCTTGAGATCCTAATAACCCTACTCGGACTTGGTCTTTGTCAAGACAAGTATTTCAATCTTAATTTAAGGGTTTTATGTCGACAAAACATCGGTCTGGCACCTTTTTGCAAGGGCAACTCTGTTTGGACTTGGTCTTTATGGAGGCAAGAATTTGGTTATTAAACCTTAAGAGTTTTTAATGCTGGCAACTTTGCTTGGATAAAGTTGTTACAGCACTAATCCTGCTCAGACTTGGTCTTCATTGAGAAAAGTCCTTGGATCTTGATATTTGATGTTTTCGGCAATGAGAACTTTGCGGGATAAAGTTTCTATGCTAGCAAATTGCTCAATTCTGGTATCTATAAGAATTGAATCTCGAGATCCCCAGGGTGCGGATAACTTTGTTCCGACAAAGTTACTACGCAGACTTGGTCTCTATGGAGATAACTCCACTTCAACCACTAATGTTGCTTCCCACTCAATGCAAATAATCTACCAATATCTTGAACTCTTTTACTTCGTATTTTTTTTGCTAATAAGTATCACGGTACACCTTACATTGCATAATCAACATTTTTGCGAACACCCCCATTCATTAACCTCCCCTTGCAATACAAAATCACAATTACATAACTGGATGAGGGAAGAAGATACAACAAAGAAAGGTGAATTGACATCTTACAATAAGACCTCAATTAATGTGATTCCCGAGTCTCTGACTTCGTTCACTGTAGCATATTCCCTCAAAACCAAGTTCTCCTTCAACCCTAACCTAATCCGATTACACACATTCAGCTCTGTCTTTATTCCTCCACTTGGTCTACGAAACAAACATTACCTGTCTACTTCACCTCACCTGACAAAAACGGCGGCATTAATGGTGACTTGCTAGGTTGATATTTTTCCTCTAATTGACTCTCTAAGATCTTCACAAAATCGTTGGAACCCATATTCTTCCTCTTCTCCTGCCATGAATTCGCTTTCAACACCCATCCCCCCCAACCACCCCATTTTGAACACAGTTCATCTTCAAGTCCTTCACAATACCTACATAACCCAAACCCACAAGAACATTCATTTTTACCAAATGGTTCTGCTCCTCATAGAGGCCCCCTGTTTCAGTTGAACGAATAGTTGGTAATGCCTGAACGAATAGGAACTTCTCGACTCTTGATAGGCTTCATTTGTGAAACCTTCCAAGAATCCCAAATGCAATTAAAACCTCTTTGGCCAAATGCTTGTTGAAAAGTTACCCAAGGTCTTTTTATTTCACTTTGAATTTGAGCATGAAGCTCACTTGGTACTCATAAAATGACTTAATTCCTCTATACAAGGAGCCCTTCTTATTCTTCGATCATGGACTCCATATGTGGTTTATTCCACCATCTCCTTTCTAACTACTAACGTATGGGTCCGAGTGAACAATATTCCCAGTGATCGTTACACAATCAATCTAGCACAGACTATACGTGGCCTCGTTGGGGAAGTGATGCGGGTCAAGTGGTCCTCTATTCGCTTGAGGTACAAAGATTACTTCAAAATTTAGGTGTGGGTGGATCTTCGTTTGTCATTGCTAGCCGGAGTTTTCTATATTTGCTCACCCATCAGAGGATTTGGTTGGATTGTGCTTATGAAAAAGTCTTTAGAGTACGTTATAAATGTGACTACATAGAACATTTAGTGGAGAGTTGCACTAAAAGAGAAGTGGAGATTCGCAGAGCCTTTGAGCCCTCTCTCTCCGTCTCCAAGCACAATTTCATCATCCTACCATGTTTGAGATGGAGAAATCCCTATATGGAACCTCCATTCGCATACTTCCTAATATGGATTTCAACCGCACTTCTCAAATTGAATCAGTCGAGACTCTATGACCTGAATTACACTACTTATACCCATCCTTTTCACCCCCTCTTTCTCATTTCCTCCTCTGTACCAAGTACCACACGACTTCAGGTGGTAGCCAAGATCTCAACCAAGCAAATGGAGTTGGAATCGGTCAATCACCTAATCTAGAATCTTTCATGGATGATGCCATGGATAACTCCCTGGTGATCAGCTTGGGGAAATAGGAATTGAGGATCAGGTGGTCCCCCCTTCACCTCCAGTTCATTGAGTGCCAACCTATACTGCAGTTGATCCTCTAGCCGAAGTAACCCCACAAGAACCCGGATTTTTTAATCTACTACCCAAGTTTGGAAAGGAATAGGCCCACAACGATCTTTTTCAATAGATTCTTCAGGCAGTAGGATTGCCACTACATTATCCATTATCATGTAATGTACCATCCCAAGTCTTTCTCCTCTCACCAATACAAGGTACTCCCTCTACAAGTAACCTCAAACTAACGTCCTTGTTCCTCTATAGTCTCATTCGTTCCCATGGACATTCCATCATCCTCTATCTATAGACTTCCTACCCACGGCTCTTCTACCATCACTCAACATCGACCAGGTAAAGAAATAATGGTTGCTAATGACAAAACACATCATCAGCCCCCTAGAGCTCAACCCAAACTAATGGCGGCAGTCACAAATGCTAATCAAAACAACACCAGTAATCTTGAGACAGTGGTTGTTAAAGAGGAGTATAATGATAAGGGAGGCTTGTGACGTATATCTTCCATATATCTGTCATCTATGGAAGATTATCCTGTGGTGTTCAAACCAAAGATCGTTGAGGTCATACGTCTCTCTTAAAAGACAGTAGCTATTAAAAAGGAGTAGAACGATAAATGAGGCTTGTAACATATCTAAAAAAAGACTTAGACTCCAAACTTCTTGGGTTCACAGCACCAGTAATCTTGGGACTTTCAAACCTCTCACTTATGAGGGTAATCAGAATAGTTCACAGCATAATACTTCCTTCAGTGGTACTTGGAGTGACATACGGTATGACCAATTGATAACCAAACCAACTTCAGATTAAACTTCAACTCAAACATGGAATGAGACAACCGAATATAAGATTCATCTCCAGTTTTACTCTTCCTTCCTAAGTAGAGTTATAACCACTTCGAAGCAGCATTGTGATCGCTTAACTCTATTACCATACCCCCAAATCACAAAAGTAATCCAATTCCCAACTCGCCAAACATCTACCAATCGTAGATGACTACCCACTTCAAAGCAATTTTACCATCGTTCAACTTCCTTCAACCACTACCAGATCTCTAAAGTGGACCACTATCCAATTCAAAGAACTTCTATCGATGGAAGGCAACTTCCAGGTGTTCGACACAAACAACTAAAAATTTTCTCTGCTTCTATTTTTGGCAACCGAAGCTCTTAAACTCATGTAGTTTTCATAACCCTAGTTTTCCACACTTTTAACATCCAAATCCAAGAAGGTTTTGAGGTTTGTCCTAGAACAACCCTTACTGAATCAATGAAAATTCACAGCTGAAACTGTTAGGGATTGGGTCAAAACTGCACATTTTAAACAGCCAAAAAACTAATTTGAATGTACCATCATGAGGTAACATTTTTTCAAGAAACCAAAATGGAAGTGGAAAAAATTGCTAACTCTTTAAGAAGGCGGGTTATGATCATTCATGCGGAACCAATCCCATTGGCCTGAAAGAAGGTATCTGAATAGGATAGAAATCACCAATGACTGGAACCTTTATTTCTCAGTCCAGTCATTTTCTCATCATCTCTTTCGAGTTAAATAATAAATCGTTCTGGACTTAGGCTTTGTGTATGGACATCCTGTGATGGAGAACCGTTTGAAGACGTAGTAAGATATAGGTCACTCCCTTCACCAAATTAACTCTGGATGTCTACTCTTAATTGGCGACTTTAATCAAGTCTTGTTCAAAGAGGAAAAAATCGGGAAACATCATTTAATTTTTCCAGGTCATGTCATTTTTTACAAACCTCATCCAAAATCAAGGCTAATAAAGGTTGTTTGGAAAGGTCCAACTTTTATTAAGAACAAACGGTCGATCGAGTCAAGATTGTACTTTTGAAAAAATTGGTTGTTGTTACTCCAGCATAGAATGGTATCTAAATTACCCTACAACAACAATTACCGATCTGGGAATTTAAGAATTCGACCATGCTCCCATTCTTTTTGACTCCCGACCTTCATGTCAGACTAAAAAGCGCCTAAAACAATGTGAAACAATTCAGCTTCATCACAAGGAAGGTGGAGATCTCATCCAAACCCTTTGGAATACCCCCAGAGGATCTTCCTCTTCGGTCTGATGCAGTTGCAAAAACTCATAGTTAAACGACTCTCGGAATGGGTTAAATCACATTCCCTCACTTTGGATGCACAAATTCAGAAGATCCATACTTAACTTTTAGTTTCTCAGGCAGATCTCCCCGACACCTCAGATGTTCTTCAAGATTCCAAGCTCAAAGAACATTTGAACTAGCTGATGGAATGCGGAAAATCATACTGGCAGCAAAGACCTCTCTATCACTAGGGGATCGGAATACCAAATTCTTCCATGCATCAGTTCGAATCCAAAAATCCAAAACAAATTACACGACTATTCTTAATTCTCAAGGGAAGTCTTGTACTTCAGAAATAGAACTCAAAAAGTGTTTCCTCTTACATGTTACCTCTATTACCTGATATCAGTCAAGTAAGAAGTCGGAATCTACAATCAGTCGGCGACCTCATAGCTCATCTAACTCCAGCTCCAACAAATAGATTTCGATACACCATTTAGCGTGACAGAAATCAAAGAGGCAGTCTTCCAACTAGCCTCACTCAAATTCCCAAGCCGAGATAATATTCCTCATCTTGTTTATAAATAATGTTGCCACTTCATATGGCAATTTCTTTCAATCACTGCTCTTTCCTTTCTCATATCTGGGTACCTATTGACTGAAGTCAATAGTACATAACACTCATTCCAAAAAAATGATCATCCCACTCATCCCGAAGATTTTAGAACGATCGGTCTATGTAATTCTTTTCACAAAGTCATTGTCAAGGTCTTAACAATCAACTCAAAGGGATAGTTCCCTCTCTCGTATTCGTATCTCTTTATCATAATGCTTTTACCACCGATCGTCACATAACCGACAATATTTTGATTGCTCAAGAACTAACAAATCAAATTCGACTCAAAAGACAAGGCAATTTGGCCATTGGATCTCTTAAAATGGATATGAGTAAGGCTTTTGATCATATTAAATGAAATTTTGTAGAAGGTGTTTTATATCAATTGGCGTTTTCTCATAAATGGTTACGGTTAGTCATACAATGCATTACAACAGTTCCATTATCGATACTAGTAGATTTTGACCTTCTTGTGGCCTGTGTCAGGTTAATCCCTTATCTCCATTTCTTTTCATTATATGTACAGAAATTTTCTCACAAACACTCTTAGGGCTCAAGAATATGGGGGGATAATTGGTCTCAAACTATTCTTTATAGATGACTCAATCTTAGTTTTCTCGCTCACCCCACTATGATGTGCACTTCTATAGGTTCTCTTTGGAAAGTTTTTCTAGGACTTGGGTCATCGAATCAATTCCTCTAAATCGGCCCTATATGTCAGTTGTAATACCTCACCTTCTTTGGTAGGGTATTTCTCACAACAACTCGAAATACCAGTCAGTAACATTCTTAGACCATATGTGGGTACTACATTGGATGTAATCACACACCGACGAGAACTTTTCCAGCATTTAATTGGCAGGATTCAACGATGTTGTGCAGGATGGAAGAGTCTTCTTTTAAATAAAGCAGGCAGAACAACTCTTGTTGAATCCGTACTTGGCTCCCTACTCACTTATCATATACATGTCTTTTTACTTTCGATTATGTAAAGGACTAGATTCTATCCTCTCCTGATTTTGGTGGTTAAGGAGTTCACAAAACTGAGGGATACACTGGATTAATTGGAACACCATTTGCGACCCAATCTTGCAAGGCAGTTTGGGATTCAGACTCACTCACCTCTTTAACAAAAGCCTCGCTAGCCAAACTAAGTTAGTATCTAATAGAGGATCCTAACAGTCTTATTTCTACATTCTTTAGAGTTAAATTCTGCATAATTCCACCATTCTATCAGCTAAAAAAACTTCCAGGGCCTCTTGGATGTGGCAGAGATGTTATACTACAAGAGTATCGATGGAAAGTAGGGGGAGTGGTAGACAAATCAGAATCTGGGAAGACCACTGATTACCTTCTATCATCCTTGAACGTCTACGCAGATCTTTCTCATTTAATTTATCTGGTATTGGACATTATTCAGCAGTAAAGATGGAAGAAATCTCTTATCAAACAAAAATTTTTAGATCATTTATCGGGACAGATATTGAACATCTACATTTCTCAAGGTGGATGTCCGGATAGGTTTCTCTAACAAGCCATTCCTGATGGCAGCATCTCAGTAAGATTGGCATATTATATGCAATATAGCTCATCCAATGAACAACAACAGACTCCAACGCATGGAAACAAATAATTCCTCCCAAAAGTACAATTCTTGTGTGGCAACTTCTCCAGGACAGATTACCATTATTGAGTTCCCTACACCATAGGGGTATTCCCATTGACAAACATTGTCAACTCTGTCACCGGGAAGTGGAAACATCATAACATCTCTTCCATTCCGGCTCAGCACTTATGATAGTCTGGATTGCCGGATAAATGGGAATTTTCACATCTCTACCAGTCTCATCCTTCAAAGAATGGTTAATAGCTTGGATATGGTTCTCTTTCACACTGACAAAATATGCTTTGAACTCACAATTTTTTTCTTTACCATTCTTTGGAATAGTTGGCTATATAGTCATGAAGTCATCTTTAAGAATAATATCCAAAACCCTCTTCGAATACTAACACTCTCAACTGATTTAGCCTTACAAATTCTCAATAAACTTACAAATAAAAACAAAAAAGATTTGGCATTACACAGTCTCCTCGATCCAATGTTGATAAGCTGATTATTTGTGTCTCCCTTGAGAAATCAAATCATTGTTAAGTCCCTTTTCCGATACTTCCTTAATACAACCACCCTTAATCTATCCAAATGCCTCAGAGTCCCCTGTATGAATATACTTTCAAGCGGTATTCAAAGAACAATTGAGATCAACGGGATTAGGGTTACTTGTTAAATCTGAAACAGGGGTTCTCTTAAGGTTGAATATGCAATCTTTTCTCACCAACGATCCACAAGAAGCAGAAGCATTCTCTTTATTATATGCATGCCAATGGGCTTTACAACAAGATTGTATTAATATCATACTTTCTTCAAACTCAAATTTTCTTCTCACTCATATCACATATGTGAGCAGTGCCGGTCAGGATGCTACCCATCTTTTTTTATATCTATCAGACCTGTAGTCTGTTTCACATATGCTACTTCACTACTGGTCCTGCTGATTCCGCTATAGCTGCCCAATCTTTTGCATATTTGGCAAGTGTCCAACACTTCTGTTCCGAATAGTACATGTACATATAGCGCACTATACTTGGCTTTAAAATTTCTGATGTTTTGCTCTCAGTAGTATAACAATAATTCTGTGACACGGAAGGAAGACATGATAAGATCTCCTCTGTGACCGACTCAGTTTCTTTTGAGTGTAAATATTAGCTCTCAGTGTGTATATATTTAACTCTGTTCCCTTTTAGTTTGACGAAATGCGATTCTCAAAAAATAATAAGACCTCTATTTCCGTTTGATTAGCAATTTAGACGGTGTATTACATCGACTCAACTTTGGCAAGGATGAGGTCTTTGATTTAGACTGTTGAGGCCATGCTTTTATTAAGATTACAATCTAATCTCTCAAAGACAAAGAACCACCGAAGCAATTATCAAATAGATAGAACCCATGATCCAATGAGTGCGTAAGCCATAGTTATCAGAACGGAACCGGACCGGCCAGTTAGAACGATTCAATTATGACTAAGTGTCTTCACCAATCCGGTTCTTGATTTGGACTAGATCTGTAGTTGAACTGATGACGTGGCAAAAATCAGTTGTTGTTGTTATTGTTGAACTCGCCGGTTGGATAGGGTTAACCCATGAACAAAAATTACTTACTTAAATACAAATGCTAGGTTGTATCCTTTTTTTTTTGGTCTGATTGGCTGGTTCGATTGGATTAACTCGCGTGCATGGATAAAAATTATTCACTTAAAATACAAATGCTAGCGCATGGTATCAAACTTGGGTTGTTTAGGTTGAAGTCCTTATGGACCACCTTGATGTCACTTGACCAACTACACATCTTCGTTAACAATTAACAAAGCAAATAAATAGTATTATTTCTTTGATCTGAGACTAGATTCCTTCATTTTAATTATTTTTCATAGACTTTGAGGTTTAAAAATGGAAGATTCAAGGAATTTTACCACAGTAGTTATAGTTAAACTTGATATTTGCACATTATCATGTTTTCAATCAAGCAACTTCTTTTTATTCTATATTATTAATTAATATGATATGATTGACTTAAAACCACCAGTTCAACTGGTGAACCTGAATCTTTAACCGGTGCCTTCATAGTTTTAGTGACCGGTCTTCTTCCGATAATTGTGGTGGAAGCATATCCAAGCAACAAATGAAAATACAATTGTGTAATAGGTGTGAGGTTAACATCAAATTATACTAAGCATTTATTTTATTTTTCTCTCTTTGTGAAAGTAGATATGAGGGTACTGTATAACCTTTGACAAAAATATTATGTTAATGGTTCACTTAATATGGGGTTTGCTATGGCCGTCAAAAAATGAGAGACAATGTGAAGACATGTGCAAAACGGTTGATAGTTAACACTGTAATGTCCAAATGTCATGTATTGGTATTTTAGAAATATAAGGCGACTTTAGAAATATTATATCAAAAATTAATGTTCAGTAATAGTTGGGTAAGTCTGAAACAAAAAATCTCAACTCTACATATACAAACCTAATTTTCTGATATACAATGTGTTTACTGATATTACCCATAACCTCAATGGTTTTAATGATAGTATTTCTTCTCGAAAAATTGAATTTACTTTGAGAACGACTTTACCAATCTGGTTCCAGGTTTGTAGGGTTAATCTAAGCCAAAATTCAGTTCCTTCATCAATCTAAGACTAGTTACATACTAAAAATGTAACTACAAAATGATTGGTTATGGTTTCTTTCAAGTTCTGCTTGCTCCTTAAAGCTTTCTCGATCCTTCCATGCTACGGCTTTAAGTTATTTTGATGCAATTCAACATATGTCAGTTCTCAAACATGTCTTCATGAATGTGTATGAATATTTTTATCAAATATCCACTCAAATAAATCATTGGAACATAATCAATGTGTTGTTATTATTAAAATAAGATAAGATATAAGTCTAAATTATCCAGCTACAGGTCTGACGTAGCATAGATCAGTAGAACTGATCGCGGAAGAAAGATCCTTGCTCATTTCCAAAATGCAAGTCTTCAAATGTTAACATACATAATTTTAAAACAACTATCAGTCTTAAAGGTTTATCGGCTCTAAACCTAAAATGTAGGCCAAGACATGCAAATGGTCAAATAAAATGTGGAAATGACCATCTTTACGCTTAATCAGTAGGGGTACATAAGTTTGAATTCTTTGTTTAATACCTCAAAACAACTTTTAGATGATGTGCTAAACTCGCTCCAATTAAAAAGGTACCGCATATTCAAAACACCTTCCAAAGCTCCTACAACCAAAATACAACTTCAATTTATCCCATTAGCTAATCAATGGTACACAACTATAGTATCACAAACCCAACCAAAACACTATGATCCGCATACCATAACCACGCTTTGTAATTAATTATAAAATGGTAAAACTTGACTAAATCCAAATTAAATAAGATTTCAAATGTTTGGCCAAGAATGGTAATTGAGTAAATCTGCTTAAATATCTCAAAACTGACTATGTCCAAAATCCTCGTTTTCTTGGATTCTAATTTAATCAGTTTTAAAAAATCAGAATTGACCAAAAGAATTATCAAAATTTCCTCACGTAGAAACAAACATTGAACTCCCCCTCAAGATCTTAATACACTATTTCATTATTTTTCCACTTACTTTCAGCTCTTTGTATCTGAACACCTTTAATAAATTTGAACTTACATATTACGCTTAAAATATATTAAAGCTGCTTTTAAGAAGTGATTTCAATTTAATTCAAAATCTACTTTTATGAATCAGTGCCAAACGACCTTCAAATAAATGTAACTTTCTCATAATCTATATGAGCTAAATTAGGGGGAGTTTCAAAAGAAAAAATTAAAATGGTAAAAATTATAATAGCAGTTGTGAAAGAGAGATCAAGATATTCTGCGAAATCAACGAGGAAGATTTTTTAACATAATCAACATGAAAGTAAAACCCTAAAGCTATTTGAACTTTAATCAACATCAAAAAGAAAAACGTTTATGAGTATGTCAAAACCAAATTGGTATGCTAGTTGATTCTATTCAGAACTGCAAATGAAAAGTAAAACCACAATAAAACGGAACACAAAAACTATGAAAGAAAATGAAGTAGGGTTAAGCCAAATTTGTTCCCTAAAGTATTGCTTCAATATATCTTGGGTACCCAACATTCAAAATGTATCAAATTGGTACCTAAAAACTTACTTTTGAACCAATTGAATCCGAATGCTAATGAAAGTTGTAAGTCATTAAAAAGTCCAGGGGTATGACTTTCTTTTTGCAAAAATATCATAAAGCAGATTCGCGTGGCCATCTTTTCCTAATGGGATGACATGGAATGAAAATATGAGAAAGAAAAGCACAGTCTGAGTTACCCCCCCCCCCCAACAACAACAACACCATCACCACCACAAATACAACATAAAGTCGTCGTGACCGTCACGCCCTCCGTCATGCTCCATGCCAAAAAAATGACACTTTGCTCATGATCCTTTGGTCTGCCTTTATTGGTGATACTTGTTTTATAAGCTCTTATCTTTTTATGCGATTTGCCACCATGGTAAGGGTATTGAGGATGACGAGGTGGGTGAGTTTGGATACTATATTTATGGGTACATTGGCGTTCGGGTGGTTGGGGGCTGGTATGTCATTGTTGCCGTTGTGTAAAGTCGGGGGGGGGGGGGGGTCGTCGATGTTAGGTTGAGGTGGGGCGATTGATTAATGGTACGTGGTTATTGGTTTAGGTTGAGGTGGTAGGATATGGTAATCGGCAGTGTTATTGGATTGGTTGATTGGCAGTGGGTTGAGGTGGTGGTAATAGACTTGGTTACGTGTAGTGGTGGGTATGGCTATGTGTTGTGGTGGAGGGGATGTGGTGATTGACGGTAGACTGACGTGATGGTTGGCGATTGGTTGATAGTGATTTTGGGGTTGAGTTTGGGGTGGTTGTGGGCTTGGGCTTGCGTTTAGACGATTACTTGGACGCGACTGCTTGGCCAAGGCAATGAGGATGGGTCACGACTGCGTGATGGAGGCAGCGAGGGTGGGTCGTGGCAGCACGATGACGAGAGTGAGGGTGGGTTGTAACCTCGCGGTGGTGGCGACGGTGGTGGGTCTGGCTGGGTTGAGGCCGTATGTGTGGGTGTGGGTGGAGAGTGGGAATGGACTGGGGTAGGGGAAGATGAATATGAAGAAAGATAAAAGACTACGAGGTCTTATAATTTTTTCATAAAGACAGTCATAACGCTAGACTTTTTAACACCTTTTGGCTCCCGTTAGCCTTCAGAGTCTATTGAGTCAAAAAAAAGTTTTTTTTAAGTACCGATTTGGTACTTTTTATATATTGCGTACTCAATTTGTATACTTTAGGGCACATATTTAATATTAGCCCAAGATGATAGTCCAAAACTTCATTACCAAAAGAAAGCAGAAGAGATTATGATGCTGAAGATGGAATGCACAAATTCATGGATCAACAAATCTTATTTAACCACCCCTCTTATATGGCTTAATCTCATGTTGCGGTTCTTCGTAGAGTAAGAAAGAGTGGAGGGTGGCTATGGAAGGATATTTGATGGTGGAGATTGACAAACATGCTTGGTGGTGGTGGTTGGGGGCAGATGGACGGGGGGCAGGGACTGCCCCTCATCAAACTTAAGAGAGCAATTTTTTGCTGCTTTGTCTCTCTAACATAAAATTCTCCCACTTCTCTCTAAATACATACCCCACTGCTGTCTCCGACCACTGCCCAACTGTGCGTAAGCAAGCGTGGGGACGTCCCCACCGGTCGCCCCACCGTGCATAAGCAGGCGTGGGGTGGTTGTATATCTTCGGTGTCCTTCTTTTTTAGATCTACTCCTTATGTTAGTATATTTCTGGTTTTTTATGAGGAGATGATCACGCTCGATCGGCGACATAAAGGAGGGTTGAAGGGTCGGTCTCCATTTTCGGCGCCGTCTCTCCATGCCTATGTGCTCTGAATCCGTCTCCGATCACGACGGTTCTTGTTAGATCTCGTTAGATCTTGTAGATCCATGCGATCTATTAGATCTGTTCAATCTCTCTGATCTCCGATCTACAATAATCTGTCCAAGAGTGTTTTATTTTGACTAGCCGTGTGAAAGATGCGAAAGAGGCCTCATCGACATCAGGGACCATGTCTTCCGCTACTGATGGCTGAAATCCTTATTAGTGGTGGACAGAATCTCAGACAGAGTCAGGTCGAATTGGCGAAGATCCTCCTTTAATGCGTTTCTTGTTACCATAATGCCTTTCTTTGTAACCTAAACCATAGCCGCTCTTCACCCTTATTTTTACTGCTTGTCTCTGATGTGGGCTATTTGCGTTTTGAGGCAAGGTTAAATCAACTGCAAGGGGTTTGATGGTAGAGGTTCTTAGTGCTCTGGGTCTTCCTCTTTTCCTCTAATTGGATTTTTTGTAGTATATTATTCATTGTGCCTTTGAAAGAGGAGTGGCGGGGATAGAACCGCGGGGCTTTGAAATTTGTTTTTTTTTTGGGGGGGGGGGGGGGGGTTGAAATACTTGTTGTGGTGTTTGGTCCCTTAATGTGTGTGATTGCTCGTAATTTTTTCTTTTTAGCGACTGTTTTTTTATGGTAATTGGAAGTGGCAAAATTTGATTGTGGAAGTTGCATAGGAAAGACTTGGGGTTTTATGCTAGAATTACATAGGAAGAGTTTTGTTAGCCCTATGGTTGGATAACCTATGCTTACATCTTGTTTTGATGATAACTACACATTGATTATGTTTTAATGTGTGCTTTGAGTGTATTCTTAGTAGACATATACATGCGCACCCATGTAGAGACATTTGAGAAGTTGGATAGATGGATTAAAGCCAAATGAGATTAAAAGCTATAGTGGACATGCTACGGACGCTTCATCAAGTCCAATGCCAAAGAGCAAGAAAGAATGAAAAGGCTAAGTTACTATCGATTATGATTGATCTTTATTATTATGTAAATAGCCTTCGTTTGATGCTTAGATTGATGACTATGACCTAAAAAGACCTTAGGACACCTTGTGCATTGCATGTGAGTTCATAACCATTCACACAAGTGCGGTTCTTGAAAATGAGTGAACTTTGGAGCTTACTCAGATTTTCTCAAAAATGTTTTTGGTGCTAATATTTTCATATCTTGATAAAACTTTTCATTAGCTTTCCAACGCAAAAAAACGGCACATCAATCTGATTTTTCTAGAAATAGTTATGCCCAAAATAGGAAAGAGGGTTCATGGCTCAAAAAGAAAATGAGGTAAATTCTTCATATAGTGATAGTGATAGCAATTTTTCCAATGATGATATTTATGATGCTTACGCTCTTTTATATGAAGAATCCATGAAATTAGCCAAGAAAAATTATGCTTTGAAAAAACAAGTGCGTGCGATTTCAAAAGAGCTAGATGACTTAAAAAGTGAAAATAATGAGTTGCATTCCAAGAATGAATGCTTATATAGTCATTTATATGTAGAGCATGTGAATAATGATTTGGTTGAATTAATTGTGAGCATTCCTAGCACAAAACAAATCTCTTGTAATACAGTCGAATGTATTTGAATCAAGTCAATTGTATTTGAATCCAGTCGACTGCATTGGAATGCAGTCGACTGCATTGGTCAAAATTCAGCTCCAACGGCTATTTTCGAGGAAAAGACTCCAACGGCTATTTTAGAAGGATCCCAGTCGACTGCATTGGGAATACAGTCGACTGCATTGGCAGTTTTGGCCATATTATGCCTATAACGGCTATATTTCATTTGCTCCCTATATAAATGATTTAGGGATTCATCATACACCATGAAAACCACATTCTAAGCCTTCATTCATTAGAGAAACATCAAGGCTCATAGATTAAACTTTTCTCTCTTCATCTTCATGATTTCACATCATTAAAGAGAGCATCTTTGTGAGCATTTCTTTGATTGAGAGTGAGTATACTTCAAGTCATCAATTATATCATCTCTCTATTGTACTAGAGCTTCATTTGTACTCATTTCCTTTCAAGAGGATTTCTTTGTACACAATTGATTTTTGTAAAATGATTGTAATAAAAGCTTGGGTTTGTCAAGTCTTGGGTGAACTTTGTGGATTCAAGGCTTGTGCTCTGTGTGGGGATATCACCAAGTGTTGTAAGGGTTTTGATCTTGACCCGGAAGAAGATTGTTGCTAGTAGATTCTAGTGCTCTTGCAAGTGACTTCCTTGAAGAGGTGGATGTAGGCTTGAGGGTAGTTCAAGTCGAACCATTTAAATCTTCTTGTCAAGTATCTCTAACTCAATTTCTTTACTTATTGTTCTTTAATTGTTTGAGATTGTTTAGTTAGCATCTTCATTGAAGTATTACTTGGTTTGTTTGAGATTTATGATTGTGCTTAGTTTAAACTCCCCATTAATTTTCAAAAACCCTATTCACCCCCCTCTAGGGTTGTTTTATTGGTTTCAAGTTTACTGTTATCTCATGCGCAGGCAAAGGGTTATCGATGTCTCCTAGTAATTGTAATAATTATTTTGGATCCACTAGTATGCAGTGTTTTGTGTACTTTTAGGTTTTGACACGTTATTTTAAGTTAAGTTAAAGTGTAGGATATTATATGCTTTAGCTTAATTATAATGTGCCTGAGACCTAACAGGGTAGCTTGTTGTTAATTTGACCTTTGCAGTCATTTCTCAAATCAGAGTCACGGGAATTTTGTGACCTACTGTTTAGTGTTTCGCATTTGGGCAACCATGTAACTTTTATTATTAATGCAATTCTCTTATTATAAAAAATAAATAAATGCAACAAACCTCTAGATTAAATTTAAAAAAATTCGATGTGAAGTTTAATAAGAAAGTATAACAAATAAGATAGACATTTTTGTCACTACACTTATGATGTAACAGATCCAACCTGTAGTATTTTCTTTACCGAAAGGGGTCTAAAGGGTGTTTGAGATTGATTGAAAAATGATTGATTAAATCCATATTAAGCCTATTAAATCTGCTTCGCATTGCTTGAAACTGATTAAATTCAGAATTTATATGTTATTGAATTCTAATTTAATCCGTTGGAGAACCATATTTGATCAAGAAAATTATAAAAATATCCTCATATATAAAAAATCTGATTTAATCCATTGGGGAAACATATTAATCAAGAAAATTACAAAAATATCCTCATATAAAAATAAATATTAAATGCCAATTTATAATCTGAATACACTTTTTGCTCATTTGCGACACTATTCGCATGTGCATTGTTTTTTTATCAGACATCTTTAATGACTTGAAATTTATTTTAATAGATTTATTAAAACTGATTTTAAGAAATATTTAAGAACTGATTTAACCAGAAATTTATTTTTGAAAATCATCCAAGCCAAGTGGCCTCTTAGTGCATTTTCAAAAAACTAGAGGGGAAAAAATCTACACGGAGTAGTACTACATGGGTTAAACTCTATTTTCCCCTAATTCTTACCAGGACTTGAAAGGGAGAAAGCACAAAGACCAACTGTTCGCTTCGACAATGTAAAAAGCGTGACAGGACAGTAAGCGATTATGGTCATGAAAAATGAGAGATAATGTTAAGACATGTGAAAAACAGTTGATAGTTAACACTGGAATGTCCAAATGTCATGTATCGGTATTTTAGAAATATATGGCGATTTTTGAAATATTATATAAAAAATTAACGTTCAGTAACAGTTCGGTAAGTCTAAAACAAAAAATCTCAACTCTACACGCAAACATAATTTTCTGAGATACAATGTGTTTACTGATTTTACCCATAACCTCAATGGTTTTAATGATAGTATTTATAACACCCCCGGAAATTCAGAGCTCCGTCGCCCCGAACTCCTAGGTCGTTAACCTATCGGATCACATCAAATATGTTCACTAACACATACTTCAAAACATTTAATTTGATGTCATCTCAAATTCTTCAAATACAAGCTTACAAGACTGCTTAAACTTAAATTATTAAAACCTAAGTTATTTACAAACTCGAGTCCTTATGAAACAAGGTGACAGTACCGACCCACGCAGGGGTCTCACTATTCTGTTGTGGCGGGCTTACCAGAACCTCACACAGACTCTAACCCATTTCCGAACCTGATACCGCTTATCATCACATGCAAAAGGGAGCCAAACGAAGGGTGAGCTTTTAAGAGCTCAGTAATGTCGTACAAGGATTACAAAAAAGATTACAACACGATTCCTGAGAATCCAACCGACGATAATTTTCAAAACACTTCGAACGATCAAAACTCAATGATTTTCAAAATGATCAAAATTCAAATATAAATAAAATACCAAAATAGCCAAATACAATCACAACGGGTTCCAAAACGATCGATAAAAGATCATTTCCAAAAACAATAAAGATTTCTCGAGGGATTTCAAACCATTTGAGATAGTCCTTTCTTTGTCATTTTCATAACAATCATGGTACATATGGTGCAGATAAAATCAAAAATTAACGTTGATCTTGGGCGGTTACAATGCCACTAAGGCAAAGTTGGTAGGGTACACATGCATGATGTACCATAATAAATACTAGTCCTTCCCACTAAGGTACTAACCCTACCTAATTTCGCAGGTTCAGACCCTTATAACGCCTCCCCACAGAACAGGTACCCTAGTCAACACAGAAAAATCAACAATATCAATGAGCGTTAACATAAACTGAAATTACCGAAATTAATTCGGGTTCCAATAGCAATAAACATACTGATATAAGCCATCACTCGGAATTCCAGAAGAAGATCACAAATAAACAGAAAAAAACGATTGTGAATAATTATCGAATTTAAGCACAACAATTCGGAAGAACGGATATAAATAATTATCAAATTTGCTCAGTATGCAATAACAGGCGAGCATTACAGGATTTCCAAACAATCGATTCAGGTTCAATATTGGGATTTCTAGGCAATAACATACTGATATCAATACATAATTTGAAATTCGGCATTAGCCATAAGTAGATCAAATGAGTACTTACAAGTACGAGTTATCAAAATAAGGGTTCGGACGAAAGTCCTTACCCAGGGTTCAGATAGAATCTCTTACCTGAATCCGCAGCTAATTTATCCTAACCGGAAGTCTTTAACTTTAACCTAAATGGAACAATCAACTAATTAGAATACAGTCTATATTACAATATTGTAACTTAATACGGACTCACGCATACTCCCAAAATGAAACCCCTTCACCGAGTACGTAAAATTACCGAAATGCCCCTCTCGGACTTAAATCACCAAAACGGCCTTCCCGTAAGTAAAATCACCCAAATAACCTTACTGTATGTCAATTTACACAAAAATACTTTTTACGTGTAAAATTATCAAAATACCCCTCGGGGTGGTAAATTACCAAAATACTCCACATTATACCTAAATCACCAAAATGACCTTTTCGTAAGCAAAATCACTACAATATCCTTATCGTATGCAAATTTACTCAAAAATACCCTTTATGGGTGAAATTACCAAAGTACCCCTCGGGGTGGTAAATTACCAAAATACCCCTGGGGGTTTTCGACACCGGGAAAATCCCAAAAATATCTTAAAATGCTATTTTAAACATCCTAATGTTATTTCTGGGCTAAAAAGTATTTTAGAAAATTTTCGTCCGAAAATCCCAAACCGGTGTTCGGACCGAGCGCTTAAAGAGCAATTTTGCGAAAAATAAAATACCTATCGTCCTTAGAATGGCCCAAAATTTTAGAATATGAATCATATCAGTAAAATACGATTTTCATAAAATTTTCAGATTAAAATAACTTGGTTTACTAGGTTAAATAATTTGCTAATTTAGTTTAATCGATGCCCTTATTTAGCACCCTTCGCGGATACCGAAAATTTCCAAAAAAGTTCAGAGCGTACATCTCATAAAAATATTGGGGGTTATAGCTTTGCACTTTGCCTGGTTTTGGCCCTAACTATTTATAAAAATTCGTGAAAGAAGCTGCCTAAAGTAATTCATACCTTTAGCGACAATAACAAATACTATTCAGATTTAATACACCTATTATTTCATCGTAAAACATGCAAATCTTCATCTTCAACCTTCAGCCGCAGCACCTGGGCACACACCACACACACGCACTCACAAATTCACCATTAAATATACTTTAAATCACTTAAACCCATTACAACACACACATTAACAGCTTATATACACCCATTACATACAATTACACGCACATAATTCATTCACACTTGAAACCCGAAGAACACCCACCGTCTCACTTTCGAACACACACATTCACCCACTTCCAACTCTCGGCAACACACCTAACCACACAAAATCACCTCCATAGTCTCCCAATATATCATATCCCCACAAATTCATGACATATATACGTAAACACGTTTGATTTCCCCTCACCCGAACTCACTGTAAGCACACCAAGAACTGCTGCCCAGCCATGGTTTATCTTCCCCACTAGCCCACAACTGGTTTACCTGTTGGTCACGTGATCTCATTTACACAATTACATAGCTAAAACCCATCACCCGCAAACACTAAATCCCAGAAAAATTTCCCCCAGTAACATGGCTCGACAGCCATGTTCATGGCTCGACAGCCATGTTCATGGCTTCAATACATGCCCCACAGTAACCGAAAACACACACAAACACACACTAGAACATGCCTACAAGGAGTTTGGAGGGTTTACCTGTTAAAAATGTTTGGAAATCCTCTCTGTTCTTCCCTATTTTCCCTCCTCCACGACTGCCCTGTTTCCATTCTTCCTCTCTATTTTTATTTTCTTTCTTTCATTCTTTCCTGTTACTCTTGTTGTTTGTTTTTCTTTTGTTTCCTTTTCTTTCTTTCATTACCCAAAGCTCCCTTATCCACCCAAGACCCATTATTAAAGCATTTAACATAGCTTTGTCACTAAGCTAGTAGGAGGTGGCTCCACGTGTGATCATCTTCCCAAAAATTTACAATTTGCAAAATAGCCCCTCTATTTTTTCAAACTTACAAAAATACCCCCCAAAATTTGAAAATTACATTCTTACCCCAAAACTATTTTAAGCTCCTACACACTACCAATACCCAAACATTGCTCAAATTTAACGCCCGTTTATTTTTCGGAGCCCAGATGGTTACTTTAACCGACTCCCGAAATTCGGGATATTACAGTATTTTTTCGCGGAAAATTGAATTTACTTTGAGAACGACTTTACAATCTAGTTCCCATGTTTGTAGGGTTAATCTAAGCCAAAATTCGGTTCCTTTATCAATCTAAGACTAGTTGCTTACTAAAAATGCAACTATAAAATGATTGGTTATGATTTCTTTCAAGTTATGCTTGTTCCTTAAAGCTTTTTCGATCCTTCCAGGTTACAACTTTAAGTTCTTTTGATGCAATTCAACATATCTCAGTTCTCAAACATGTCTTCATGAATGTGTATGAATATATTTATCAAATATCTACTCAAATCAATCATTGGAACATAATCAATGTGTTGTTATTATTAAAATAAGATGTAAGTCTAAATTATTCTGCTACAGGTCTAACATAGCATAGATCAGTAGAACTGATCATGTAAGAAGGATTCTTGCTTATTTTTAAATACAAGTCTTCAAATGTTAACATACATAGTTGTACAACTACGTGTCTTAAAGGTTTATGGGCTCCAAACCTAAAATGTAGGCCAAGACATGCAAATAGTCAAATAAAATGTGGAAATGACTATCGTACGCTTAATCAGTAGGGGTACATAAGTTTGAATTCTTTGTTTAATACCTCAAACCAACTTTTAGATGATGTACTAAACTCGCTCTAGTTAAAAAGGTACCGCTTATCAAAACACATTTCAAAGCTCCTACAACCAAAAAACAACTTCAATTTATCCAATTAGCTAATCAATGGAACACAATTGTAGCATCATAAACCCAACGAAAACACCAAGATCCGCATACCATAACCTATTACCACACTTTGTAATTAATTATAAAATGGTCAAACTTGATTAAATCTAAATTAAATATGATTTCAAATGTTTGGCCAAGAATGGTAACTGATTAAATCTGCTTGAATATCTCAAAACTGACTATGTCCAAAATCCTCGTTTTCTTGGATAATAATTTACTTAGTTTTGAAAAATCATAATTGACACAAAAGAATTATCAAAATCACAGAGAAACATGCATTGAACTCCCCCTCAAGATCTTAACACACTATTTGATTATTTTGTCACGTTAAACCTACTTTCATCTCTTTGTATCTAAACACCTTCAATAAATTTTAACTTATTATTCTTAAAATAGATTAAAGCCAATTTTAAGAAGTTATTTTGATTTAATTCAAAATCTACTTTTAAGAATCAGTGCCAAATGACCTTCAAATAAATGTAAGTTTTTCATAATCTGTATGAGCTAAATTAGGGTTTCAAAAGAAAAAATTAAAATGGTAAAAAATATAATAGCAGTTGCGAAAGAGAGATCAAGATATTCTGCAAAATCAACGAGGAATATTTTTGAACATAATCAACATGAAAGTAATACCCTAAAGCTATTTGAACTTTAATCATCAACACCAAAAAGAGAAATGTTTATGAGTATGTCAAAACCAAATTGGTATCCTAGTTGCAATTCTATTCAGAACTGCAAATGAAAAGTAAAACCAAAACAAAAGGGAACACAGAAACTACGAAAGAAAATGAAGTAGGGTTAAGCCAAATTTGTTCCTTAAAATATTGTTTCAGTATAACTTAAGTACCTAACATTCAAAATGTATCAAATTGGTACCTAAAAACATACTTTTGAATCAATTGAATTTGAATGTTAACATAAGCCGGAAGCCATTAAAAAGTCCAGGGATATGACCTTTTTTTTGCAAAAATATCATAAAGCAGATTCACATGGCCATTTTTTCCTAATGGGATGACATGGAATGAAAATATGAGAATGAAAAGCACAGTCAGGGTTACATACACATACAACCACACCACCACTACCACCACCATAAATACAACATAAAATCATCGCGAACCGTCACGCCCTCCGCCATGGTCCACGCTAAAAAAATGACACTTTGCTCGTGATCCTTTGGTCTGCCTTTGTAGGTGATACTTGTTCTATAAGCTCTTATCCTTTTATGCGATTTACCACCATGGTGTGGGTATTGGGTATGGCAAGGTGGGTGGGTTTGGATATTGTATTTATGGGTACATTAAGGTTCGGGTGGTTGGGGGTTAGGGTGTCATTGTTGTCATTGTGTGAAGTTGGGAGGGGGGGGGGTTGTCGATGCTGGGTTGAAGTGGTTAGGCCTTCGGTTGTTGTGGCGGCGATATGGGATTGGCAGTGGGTTGAGGTGGGGCAATTGAATAATGGTACGTGATTATTGGTTTAGGTTGTGGTGGTAGGATATGGTAATCTGTAGTGTTATTGGATTGGTTGATTGGCAGTGGGTTGAGGTGGTGGTAATAGACTTGGTTAAATGTGATGGTGGAGGGTTATGTGTCGTGGTGGAGGGGATGTGGTGATTGACGGTAGACTGAGGTGATGGAGGGCGATTGGTTAATAGTGATTTTGGGGTTGAGTTTAGGGTGGTTGTGGGTTTAGGCTTTCGTTTAGACAATTACTTGGACGTGGCTGCGCGACCAAGGTAATAAGGATGAGTTGCGACTGCCCGATAGAGGCAGCGGGGGTGGGTCGTGGCAGTGCGATGAAGACAGTGGAGGTGGGTCGCAGCCTCGTGGTGGTGGCTCGTGGCTGGGTTGAGGCCGCATGTATGGGTGTGGGTGGAGAATGGGAGGGGACTGGGGTAGGGGAAGATGAAGATGAAGAAGAAGAAGGAGAAAAGATTATGACATCTTATAATTTTTTCATAAAGACAGTTTTAGTGCTGGACTTTTTAACGCCTTTCGGCTCCTATTAGCCTTCAGACTCAATTGAGCAAAAAAAAAGTTTTTAAGTACTGATTTGGTACTTTTTATATGTTGGGTATTTAAGCTGAATACTTTAGGGCACCTATTTAACATTAGCGCAACAAAGTAAAGATGAAAGTCCAAAACTTTATTACACAAATTCATGGATCAAAAAACCTTATTTAACCACCCCTCTTATGTGGCTTAATTTGATGCTGCAGTTCTTCGTAGAGTGAGAAAGAGTGGAAGTTGGTTATGGAAGGATATAGATGGTGGCGATTGACAGACATGCGTGGTGGTGGTGGTGGTGGTTGGGGGCAGATGGACCGGAGGCTGGAAAAGCCGCTCATCAAACTTAAGAGAGCGATTTTTGCTGCTCTGTCTCTCTAACATAAAGTTCTCCCATTTCTTTCTAAAAACACACCACATCGTTGTCTCCCGCCACTGCCCAACTATGTGTAAGCGAGCATGGGGCCATCTCCCACTGGCCGCCCCACCGTGCGTAAGCAGGCATGGGTGGCCGCCGATCGCCATCGTCTTTCTTTTGTAGGTCTACTCCTTGTGTTAGTATATTTCTGGTTTTTTGTGAGGAGATGATCACACTCAGCTGGCGACAGAGAGGACGATTGAAGGCCTGGTCTCCATTTTTCGGCACCGTCTCTCCACGTCTACGTGCTCTGAATCCATCTCCGATCTCGATGGATCTTGTCAGATCTCGTAGATCCATGTGATATATTAGATCTAATCAAGCACTTTGATTTCCGATCTACAATAATCTGTCCAAAGTGTTTCGTTCTAACCAGTCGTGTGGAAGATGTGAAAAGGGCCTCATCGACATCAAGGACCATGTCTTCCGCTACTGATGGCCGAAATCCTTACTAGTGGTGGATGGAATCTCAGACAGAGTAAAGTCAAGTTATTGGCGGAGGTCCTTCTTTGCTGCGTTTCTTGTTATTGTAATGCCTTTCTTTGTAACCTAAACCATAGCCGCTCTTCATCCTTATTTTTACTGTTTGCCTCTGATGTGGGCTTTCGACGTTCCGGGCAAGGTTAAATCAACTGCAAGGGGTTTGATGGTAGAGGTTCTTAATGCTTTGGGTCTTCCTCTCTTTTTGTAGTTAGATTTGTTGTAGTATGTTAGTCGTTGTGCCTTTGAAAGGGGGTGGCGGGGATAGGACCGTGGGACTTTGAAATTTGGGGGAGGGGGGGTTTGAGGGATCTAAGGTTACAAGTAAACAGTGGGGTGATGGTTGAAATCTTTCCTGTAGTGTTTGGTCCCTTATTGTGTGTGATTGCTCGTGATTTTTTTCTTTTTAGAGGTATTTTTTTTATTATGGTAATTAGAAGTGGCAAAAGCTGATTGTGGAAGTTACAGATTGTGGAAGTTGCAGTTAGGAAAGACCTGGGGTTTTATGCTGGAATTACATAGGAAGAGTTTGTTGTTATCTCATGTGGAGGCAAAGGGTTATCGGTGTCTCCTAGTATAATTCTAATAATTGTTTTGGATCCACTGATATCCAGTGTTTTGTGAATTTAGGTATTGACAGATTATTTTAAGTTAAGTTAAAGTGTATGATATTATATGCTTTAGCTTAATCATAATTTTTCTATCATAATGTTTCTGAAACCTAGTAGGGTAGCTTGTTGGTAATTTGACCTTTGTGGTTATTTCTCAAATCAGAGTCACAAGAATTTCGTGACCTACTGTTTAATGTTTCGCATTTGAGCAACCATGTAACTTTAATTATCAATACAATTTTTTTATTATAAAAAAAATTTAAATGCAACAAACCTCTAGATTAGAATAAACAAATTTCAATGTGAAATTTAATAAGAAAGTATAAGAAATAAGATAAACATTTTTGTCACTACACTTATGATGTAGCTGATCCAACTTCCAGTATTTTCTTAACCAAAATGGGTCTAAAGGGTGCTTGAGATTTTGATTGAAAAATGGTTGATTAAATCCATATTAAGCCGATTAAATATGCTTCACATTGCTTAAAACTGATTAATCATAATTTATATGTTCTTGAATTCTGATTTAACCCGTTGGAGAACCATATTCGATCAAGAAAATTACAAAAATATATCCTCGTATTTAAATAAATATTAAATGCCAATTTATAATCTGAATACACCTTTTGGTCATTTGAGACACTATACGTACCTTTTTTTTGTCAAAAATCTTTAACGACTTTAAATTTATTATAATAGATAGATATATTAAAACTGATTCAACCAGAAATTTATTTTTGAAAATCATCCAAGCGGCTTCTTAGTAGGGGTGAGCATCAAACCGTTCAAACCGATCCGAACCGCTCAAACCGATCAAACCGAACCAATCCAATCCGAACCGTCCTAAGATCTTAACGGTTTGGTTTCATATTTTCCAAACCGACCTTGGTTCGGTTTGGTTCACGGTTCACATCTTTGAAACCGATTCCAAACCGAACCGAACCGACCTACGATATGTTAATGTATTTTTAGTAACATTCTATTGATAATTACACATATAAGGTACTAAGCAACTCCAAAATAAACAAATCTTGAAAGTTAAAAGAAACAAAAATATTAACAACACTTAGAACACAAAAAATTTGTGACCAATATCTAGTTTATATTTGCTCATTCTTTCTCATTCATCAACGAGAACTTATATATCGAATGAAAGAAGATTATATATAATTTAGAAAAAATATAACTTCAATTAGTAGTGTGCAAAGTAACGACCACTTTAAGTGGGCAAACCGATCCAAACCGACTAAACCGAACCGTTTAAACCGACCAAACCGAACCGTCCAAACCGATGATGTTTGGTTTGGTTCGGTTCACAAATTTTCAAACCGAGGGGTAACGGTTCGGTTTACGGTTTGACCTCCAAACCGAATCAAACCGAACCGTGCTCACCCCTACTTCTTAGTGCATTAGGAGTTATATATATACTACAGGGTCAAACTCTATTTTCCCCCAATTCTTACTAGGACTTGAAAGGGAGAAAGCACGGAGACCAAACTGTTCGCTTCGACGGCCCAAAAAGGGTGACACTGACAGGATAGTAAGCGATGAGCGGATCGGCCATCGGAACGGATTCACCAGCGGCGGCGGCCGCGGGGGCAGAGACGGCAGCGGCGACACCGACGGTGACTCAGAAGGATCAATGGATGGTGGAGAGTCAGGTTTTTCACACATACCAGCACTACAGCAGTCTCCCCATTAAAGCCCAATCCGTCCTGTAAAACAGCTCTCTCACTTTTATCTCTTAGCAAATCCATGTGTTTTTGTATGCTAATTTTCTAGTAATGACTTTTTGGTGTGCTTTCTTTTCTCAAGGTTGGAGCTTCAACGTGACAAGCACATCGAGTTTCTCACCAAGGGGCTACGTCAACTAGGGCCTTCCTTCTCCGTCTTGGACGCAAAGTATGTCCTCTCTTTTTCTATCTCCCTCTCATACACATGCACTCTTACTCTGCGATTATCTGTTTCCTATGTCGTTCGTTTATGGAGTTTCGTGGTCCTAGTAGCTACAGCTTGGCCCCAATGTTTCTTGATGTTTGACTGGTCTTTGACTGTTTTCCAACATTTTCAATGGAGTTATTCACTTGTGTAGTAGTGCGGGATCCTAAGTTTCAATTGTTAAAAGAAATGTCAAGAGTTTGGGGCTTTTAGATTACTCCCTCCTTTCCACTGGACTGTTTGTGTGATTCTGTGTGCGCCTGTGTGTGTGATTGTGCCTCAGTGTGTCGGTGAGCATGTAATTTGGAAATCAAAATAAGAAGGGTGAGGGTAGTTTTGGAAATTCTATTGCACTTTATTATGTAATGTTAGTAAGGGGAAAATTCTTCGAAACATCCTCTTAAGGATAGGGAAGAATCCAAAGGAACGCATGGAGTACTTTGTGAGGATAATGTTGGACTTCCAGTTCCTGGTCCCTTAAACCTTTTTAAAATGCGGGGACGGACTCTATCAAAGCACTTGGCTCACGTCGGGAGAAAACTTCAGGTACTGAAGAGTGAGAAGTCTGTCATCATCTATGTTTTAAACTCATTACATGGGGTGTGGAGCCATAGTCAAATCTCTGTGCCGGGGTAAGGGAACCCCTATGGTACGCTTGCAACCCTGCAAGAACCAGATAAACCTCCCATTTTTGGTCGTAACCAGACCCGAACTGGGAGGATCAACCAGTTATAACAATGCCCAATCCATGCTTCAGCAACTTAAAGATAAGTTTGCCTCCAAGTTTTGAACTTTGGGAATTGTGGTGGTGAGCGGTGGCTGGACTGTTTAATAGCGCCTTTGTTATGTACAACTAACGGTATATGTTATCTTATATGTGACTAGGACACACAAACGCACGGAGGCATATGCTTTATTTGAGCTCTGAAATCCATGATTTTTATAAAGCCAATGGGAGAGTTGGTGTAACACCACCCTTGGTTTTACATAACTCCTGTGTCTAAAATGACGACACTAGGCAAGAAAGTAAAAGAGTTTGCAATAGAGTATTTAATTAATACAATAAGGGGAAATTTGAGACAAATAAATAACTAAAACTACCATATCCATGTTCCAGCTAACACAATCTGTGCATGCCCATTTTTCAGCAATTACATACCATTCATGCCTCAAAGTTCTGGATTATGGAATTGTAGTATTTACTTAATAACCTCAAAATAGTAAATTTAATTGAATGCGTACATGAATTTTTCCTTAATGTGTTAATTCATTTCATACTTCAGCTGCATACCAATAGCATGTACCTGGAAGCTAGTTTATTCAATGGGATGTGAGATTATATGTTTCCTATATCTCCGTTTCATTATAAGAGGACTGTAATCTATTTCCTACTTCTACTAGCTCCAAGCCCCACCAATTTAAAGATTGACAACTTTTAAGTAGCACTCTTGTAGTGGCTCAGTGAAAAAGGTAAAACTCAAATTTATTGTATCAAGTTTTCTCAAGTTCCTTTGATTAGATAGGGAGAGTCTAAATGACAAACATGATTACCTTAAATTACAGTGTGTACATGGTAGGATCGTAAGTCTTAGATTCATTTAAGGCCTTGTGTCCTTATCATGTGCAACAATATCATCCGTGCTTTATCAGCGAGTCAAGTTACCTATATGTAATGGGTCTTCCACCGTGAACTTTGAACCACAGACTGCATTTATTGTTGCTTGGGTAGGAAAGCAAGTGGCCACGTTGAGCATAACCACTCTAGGTCAACTGCATTTATCAGAAAGTCGAGAATGTCATACTAAAATTCAAAGGTGGGCGGAGGCTCCAGTATGACAGGTTTTGGGAGCGCTGATACAAGCAACCTTAAACCACCTTTATGTGAAGGCTGTTTCCGTGCTTCAAACATATGGAAACATCTTTCCCTTAGGCTTACCCTCCCCAAATCGTCAGTTTGAACTCAAATTCAAATTGATAATTAAATATTCCTTTTGACCAGTATTGGCAACATTCAAGTCAAGTGGTTTATTGACCCACGTTAAACCAGCTTAAACCCAACTCTAATTAACAGGGTAATTAATCTGTTCTCTACCAAATTAAATTTGTGTGTTCTTGCTTATCCCCCAAATTTAGAATTATATTGATTCAATCTTATCCTTCTTAGTTATGCCAAACTCTGTAGCTATGAAAAAAATCACTCCAAACTGCATAAATGGGTCATTTACCACCATGCAACCAACATTATTTATCTTAAATTATACTCTTAGTTTATTGAATTGAACCATCATGACGGTGTCATCACCTTTAAAGGTTCCTACTGTACCCCTTGATGCAATATTTGTATTCTAACATCAAAGGCTAGGGTAGCTAACTAAGTTTAAAGAATAAGTGAAAATCTAAACATTGGGCAGCTCCAGCAAATCTAAACACAATCTGCTTCCTGTCATCGGCAAATTATCTCATCCCACCCATGCTGGTCAATTCAACACACCACTCGAGCCTTTTTAACAGCATCTCTCCGTTGTTATTCCGCATCTCCAGTAAAAAACTTTTTAACAAGATTCATTCCTCTACCACAAAACTAGATTAGATATCTCAGAGGAATATTACACGTACCAACTATTTCAGATCTCTTTTCAGATTTAACATCTTCCATTTGATAATAGAAAATTATTGCTACATTGCATGTTACTAGCCATACTTGGCATTCAGGTATCTACTACATTCTTTTTCCCCTTGGGGTGTGACCATGTTAATGGGTACGATATCTCCGCTCCTGCTTGCACTTGAACACCCATCTCACAATTCCAGATCTCTAGTAGTCTTAAAGCAAGTCCAAGCCTGAATACATGAATACAAGTTATACAGTACCTTGTTTGGCAAGATTTTTGGGAAGCAGAGGGTACTCAGGAATGAGAATAAATAAATACTTTATATGTTCAGCAAGTATTGACGACCTTGGCAAAAGCTCATGGTTTTGTGATTGCCTGGATGAATTGTTAGGTGAAACTGTGGCAAAAGGTTTAACACGTGCAATGGAATAAATAGATGAAACCATATCATTTCAGTTATTGGCGTTTAAGTTTCTCATTCATTCCAGTCTCCATCTAATGCCTCTGTCTGTCAAAATGGGTCATGACTGCACCAACAAGCAAGACAGCAGTGTACTGCACTACTGTACTTCTATCACACATCACACCCCCGCTCGCGCTTCCTTTTTCATCACGTGGCACGGATGTTTATCGACAAAGCTTTGAGTTTCATAAGGTTAAGGTGTAAAGGCCTATCCATCAAATGGGCTCGTAAAGCTCCACACCACACATGAATGTTTGCAATGATGTTGATCAAATGATAAATTGGGTTAGACGTGATTAATCCATTATTACATGATTATTTCTGTATGTGAGACACTTTTCTAGTGGATTCATGTCATACATTTGCTGTGCAAACTGGAAAATTGTGGTAATGATGTTTTCTTATTTCTTACTAAGATTTCATCCAACTATTTCAGCTTGTAGCACATTTATATGCGACATAAATATGTGTAATTTCTCAATAATCAGTCACTCAACTGTGGCCTTTTGCTCTTCAGCCGACCTTGGCTTTGCTACTGGATCATCCACTCAATTGCTCTATTGGGAGATTCTGTTGACGATAAATTGGAAGAGAGTGCTATAGACTTTCTGAATCGTTGCCAGGTTAGGAATGTGCTATGTTGTAGTGCATTAAAATGCTTTAGAGTATTTAAACAATTACTCTTTTTGTCTACTTTGTCAACAGCAATTGGATTGTATGATCACCATTAACTCTTGTCTTGTGAAAAATAGAACTATTTAGCTAAAAATTAAAGTGTATTGGATCCAGCATCTGTTGTTGATAGCTTATGTCGCTTCCACTTATTAAAATCCCCATATTATGTTGTTCAATGGAAGCCGAGTAATCATCTAGGAACTTTTTTATTGCTTAATTTCATTTTTAGCATATGCGACTCTTGAGAAATGCCTGCTAACCTCCTCTCACTTTTCATATGCTTATGGTAACTTTTCCTGGTAATAATTTGGTGCTTCACAGCATTGCTTAGTTTATATAATCTTTAGATTTCTCAGTGCCTGGGGATTTGTTTGATCTAGCTGCGTTTCACTTACCAATATTTATGTCATGGGTTTGGTTCGTGAATGTTCATTTGCGTTGTGTTATACTTGCAGGATCCAGAGGGTGGATACGGTGGTGGACCTGGACAGGCAAGTTGTTTTGCCATCCTAAATGTTTTCTATCGAGTTGACGTATGCTTTTTGGTGCTTAGATGCCATAATGTATAGATGTGATTCTGTTCGAGCATCCTCCTTCCCCTTAGTATTTTTTCCCCTTTCAATATGTGATTGGCACTTTGTATCAATCAAATGTACCTGAATATATTTTTTCACGTTATTTCCGAATGATGAAGAGCATAGCAGTCTACTGTAATAGTTAATCTTAGCTTCGTTGCCATCACTAAGTGGTTTGCTACTTTTTGCAGCTACCACATCTTGCAACAACTTATGCTGCAGTTAATACACTTATGACTTTGGGTGGTTATAGATCTTTGTCATCAGTCAATAGGTGGTCAGTTTTTATGACGTTGAAACAGTTTATTGTCTTCTCGTACTTTCTTTTGCTTATGGAAGCAATTTGATGCTAACCTTTTAATTTCTTCAGAGACAAGATATACTCGTTTTTGCTGCAAATGAAACACAGTAGCGGAGGCTTCAGGTTTGACATCTTTTTACTTTTAATTGCAAGACACATATTTAACAACGATCTGCTATGCATTCTCCTCCTATTGTCTTTGGTTCTCGTTCTAAATTACATGCCCGGGCGTAAACCATCAGTTAGGTGTTACCATTTCTGCGCATGGAGTTCTTGCATAGATCTGCTCAGTTGCACACGTTTTCGTTTTGAGTCTCGTGATGTTTATCTGTCTGGGCGATGGTACCAACAATGTAAAAATTTGCTTTACTGCATACCTTTGCACAGCCGTTTCCAAAGCATGAGAAATTATTGGAACATGAGCCAGAGAATTAGTTCAGATTTGCAGTGATGACCTAAAACAGCGATTAAGTTGCCAGAGTGCAAATTCAGTAAATTTAGGTTCTACTTGTGAGTTCTGCTATATTTTTACACCGAGTTCTATGAACCATGTTTCCTCCTACACTAGTTCTTATTGCATGTGATGCACAGGCAAGTACTGTAGTACAATTGGTCAGGAAGTGCCACATTGTTCTAAAACTGAAGAAATGAAAGTTTCACCATTGCATGTAGTTCATCGGGAAGTAGTAATAAAGGATTCCGAGTCACTAGAGAGTAGCATTCATAATCTCATATAAAATACCCTTATTAGGCTTCCTTTGTGTTTACTTCTAGATTTACGTAAAAAAATGATTTAGGCATCTTCTGTTTGCTCTCTTATGATTCAACTCTTTCCTTTTAGGATGCATCATGGCGGAGAAATAGATGTTCGTGCTTGCTATACTGCAATTTCTGTGAGTTAAGCTCTCTCCCTCCCTCCCCCCCAAACCCGCCCCCTACCCCCACCCCCACAGCCCGCCCGCCCAATCTTGTACTGTTTTATGCACTCTCAGTCCCACATAATTTGATCAACTTTCCTTTTTGGGCCGTCTCACAAAAATTGCTCATATCCAAATTAAGAAATATTTTGCAGGTACTTTTACATATTTACACTTTTTTGGTTCTATTTCTCTCCACATTTAAATCTCTGTCAACTCATTTTCACTCTCCTGACCCGCTTTCTTACACTTTTTTATTCATTTCTCTCTCCACATTTAACACTCCACTAACCAAATTTCTCTCTCTTGACCCACTTTCTTCCCCTCCTCTCGCTAAAGGGTAGAATGGGAAACGCACAATATACCACTAAAATCCTTAATCTGTGTGCAAAAAAAAGTTAATCAGATTATGTGGGACGGAGGGAGTATTTGAGAATGTGACTTATTTTTCAGTAAGGGGGCAGAATATTCATGCCATAATTAAGTGGTTGTATTTCTCAAGCATTGAAAACATGATTGTAAATCAGTGAATCAACTCTTGTTCTCACCATCTCCTTCAGTAATCCATTGAAAGGTGTAAGATACATAATTGTTTACTTGATTTTATGTTTATAATTGGAAACTCTGTTTTCATCTTTCACAAATGCAAAACGGACGAAGTAAAGATGCTATATTAGTAGCCTAAAAGCTCTAACCAACCCCCATTGTATATTAAGATATACATTGTACAAAACAAAGAAGAAATTATGTTGTAGATACGCCTCGAACTATTGTATAGATTGAAAGTTGAACCTGTCTAAAATTTTAGTTGGAGGTGGTTAGATTATAGTTTTTAGGCGAAAGTGCCTCCTTTTCATGCAGGCAAATTCAGTATCATTTTACAACAGAAACCTTTAGTTTAAATTTGTTGCCTCATCCTATTTGCTTGTGACATGTTCTGTTTCTCTCGTCTCTCCATGAGCAACGTCGGGTTGCATGTGATTAGATTTATGTTATGTACATACATGTATGGTTTTCTTTTGGACAAGCGGTTGTGTAACAGTATGCACCAGTCATAGAGGTTAGCTTAGAATATCTATTCTGCTTGTTTCTATGTAACGCATGCATATACCATTTAATGAGGAGATAATGCAAAAGAGAAGTGGAATTACACATTTGCTGATGAAAGATCTTATTAACTTTAAAACACTTGATATGTTCCTGATTCCTGAAGCAAAAGAGAAGTTTGAATTACACATTTGCTGATGAAAGATCTTATTAACTTTAAAACACTTGATACGTTCCTGATTCCTGAAGCAGTGACTGTTATCTTGATCAATTTGTGGAAGAAAGTACCTAAAGATATGAAAGTACCACTTAGTTTCACTTTCCTTTAACCCTCACCTTACAATTTCCTGGTAAATGGAGCAACAGTTTTCTATCTCCTCAGCCTTTGAAGGCCGCTGCGTCTGCACTTCATTCATTGATCTTGAGTCTACTGTTTTTCTTGCTCAATGCCAAATTTGCGGAAGAGTTGTTGCATTTGTTGAATTTTGTGGATAACTTTTGTTCTTCTGCTCCCGTCCACAGGAGGGTTCTCATGCAGGTCCTCTTACGAGGTTCTGTTTTTAGCTTTCCATTTATCATCACCTTCCTGTATCACTTCCACACAATTTTATGTGTTTTCAGCTGTTATTGATAACAAGTTGTAACTGTTCTGTCGAATGATGAATGCTCAAGGGTGATGCAATACAGGCTATCGAAAGCTTTAAGACAATTGGACTTAATTATGGGATTTACTTTGTCTAGTATGTGGGATAATTGGAATCTAAGGTGCATTTAGTTAATCACTTATTGGGATCAGAAATAAGGTTATTTTAGGACTAATCTCGTTAGTAGGGTCTCATTGGTATTTTTAGTAGATTAGGTTGCTCCACTTTCAAGTTTACTATTGCTGTCTAAGTAAAATTGATCCCCTCTCTTATTAGAATTCAATGGTACTGAGAGTTTCAGCTTACATCCATTGCCGGTTGGCACAGATCCCCTTCTCTGATGAAGCAATCTGTTTCCCTTTCCCTTTGTTTCCCAATCTCTCCTCTGTCAGTTTGCAGACTCTGGTTCCACATCAAGTGGTATTGGTCACACCTCTATCTTTCCGGTGTGCCTCTTTGATATCCTCGAGCTTTTATATGGGAACCGTTCTCCAGCCATATTCTTGTTTTGCTTGCTCAGGAGCTCATATATTTTCATCAGTTAAATTAGTCGTAACTGTTTCAATGAATGATGCTTTCTCATACTTCAAATGGTACTTAGAATCCTTCATATCCATGCAGGTTGCAAGTGTTCTCATACTTAGAATGATGCTTTCAATGAATGATGCTTTCTCATACTTCAAATGGTACTTAGAATCCTTCATATCCATGCAGGTTGCAAGTGCTCTGAACATTTTGGACGATGAGCTGGTTCAGAATGTTGGAAATTACATTTTAAGGTTGGTCAAAATCAGCTTTTGATTTCAACATTGACACTGGAATCTGTTATTTAATATTACTGCCTTCAAGGAGTCATTGTTTTATTCATGTGTTAAGTTGGCAATCCCTTGGAAATTAGATACTTATGAAGCAAAAGGAAAAGGCCCACGGCCCTGATGTGATCTTGGCTAGAGAAAAATCCAAAAATAACCACACTGCCCTGAGATTAGACTTTGGAAACGGGTCAACCCCCTGGGTACTGGTAATACCAGGAAGGGTACTGGTAAAACAGGTCTGGGTAAAAAATATCCGGGTTTTTTTTTTCTTTTTCTGGTAGCCCTTTCTTGTTCCCGTACCCTACCCTACCGGGCGGTCCTGGTAGACCCACAGGTAAAAGGGTTTTTTGTGCTTAGAATTAATACGTGATGAACGACGGTGATGACTGTGCGGTTTCGGTGCAGCCGGTCACGAGATGGCGGACAGGCAGTGAGGGTGGAAGTGGATGGTGGTTGGCGGTGAGGGTGGGAGTGGACGGCGCTGTGGCAGTCATGGACTAACGGTGGGCAAGAGGAAGGCAGAGCTGCTGTGGACGGTGGAAGTGGACAGCGAAAGTGGACGCGGGAATGGATGGCAACGCTGACGTGTGACAGATTTGTGAGCTATGGTCGTTGTGCAACTATGTTGTGTGTGACAGATTGTGTGAGTGAGAGATAGATAGAGAGGGGAGATGGTGGCAGATCTGAGAGTGAGAAAGAGATAGAGAAAGAGGAGACAAGTGAAACCCTAACAAAAACTAAATTTTTACTTTTAAAGATATTCATGAAAACCAGGTAAGCAGTACCCCGTCCCTAACCGTCCGGGTTTTATGGTTCGGTTTAGGTATGGGTCAAAATCTAACAAGTCTCTATTTTATATGCCTATACCCAAAAAATTTTCAGCAGGTTGGGTCGACCCGTGAGTCCTGGCATTTTTTTTTTCCTGCCAGGTCTACCCGATATAAAACTCATCCAGTAATCTACAAACATCGTGGTTGAGTGTGGAAATCCTTGTTGAGCAATAAGAAAGGAAGCCTAAAAACGTAGGTATGCATGCGGTGAAATGGGAGGTCAACTCCTTCAAAGCTTCGTCTTTCCCTTTCTTTCCAAGTTATTTGAGCATATCAAAACTTATAATAGCGGCATTAACCCTCCTAGATTGCTACTAGAAATTCCTGATTGAGTAAGGGGATAAAGTCGTGATATTGATCGCCACATCGCACTGTCATGGGTGATGAGATAGCATCTCTGGCTGCTAAGGTTTTTCATTGCTTGAGAGGACTAAATTCTTAAGGATGATTTGTTTTTGGAACATTGTCTTACAGTAGACGGCAACCACAAGCACTGAGCTTTATGTGAGGATTCTAAAGTCATTCCCAGGAGTGTCTTGGCTCAGAACATATGTTGGTGCTGTTGAACACACGCACACACACAGACCCCTACACCCCTGTATATAAATATATTAATATTGAGTAGTACGGAAAATGGTATGAGACATTTGCATCAAGAGATAGTCATATGGTCGTACACATGAACACTACTGTGGTGGAATGAGGACGTTCAGAAAGCAACTAAGTTAAAGAAGAAATTGTATAAAGGATTACAAATGTGAAGGAACACGGAGAAGCTTGGGAAACATAAGGTAGCTAGAATGGAATCAGAGAAGGCAGGAAGAGAGGCTAAATTTTAGTTACTAATGAGCGGGGAAAAGGTTTATTGGCTGGCTAAGCTAAGCGAAAGGAAGAGTAGAATCTTGAATAATGTGAAGCGTATCAAGGATGAGAATCAACAAGATGAGGTTAGAGAGGATGGAGAGTATTTATACAAGCTAGTTGAAGAAATTGTAGTAGTTCTTTGCGATGCATTTGATGATACTAATTGGGGTATGTTCGTGGAATTATAACATCTGAGTTAAAAGAAGCTTTGAAAAGGATGAAAGCAGGAAAGGCTGTTGTACCAGTCTGTGATTATCCACGTTTTGAGATGCTTGGTTGATGTAGGCCGAGATTGGTCGACTTTGTTTTTTAACAAGATTTTCAAATTCTGAGAAATTGCCGGATTGGTGGAGGAAAAGTATGTCATAATCGAGGAGAGATCCATAGTTGCAACAATCATAGATAGATCAAGCTTAGGAAAGAAGACTAAAATATATGTGAACCAGTCTGGTACCATATCTAGGAGATCCACCGTGGAAGCTATTTTCTCGATTAGGCGATTGATCGAGAGTTTAAGAGAGAGAAGAAAGGATCTTCATAAGTTCGTATGGTCTGCAGAGATATGGAGGAAACACACAACAGGGTAGGAAGGAAACTTACTGCTGGGTTCTAGGAAGGGAGGAGTACCTAGCAAGTATTTTGCTGCAATTAAGAGATCTAAGATGGGGTGGCAACTAGTGTGAGAACCACCAATGATGTGACTAGTGATTCTCAATTACAATCCTACTTCACCAAAGTCAGTTATAAGCCAAATCTTTTGACTATAGTTGTGGATGAGCTTGATGAGGATATTTTGGTTAAGGTTGCCTGGTTTATCTTATTTGCAGATGATGTAGTGTTCATTGATGACAGTAGTATAGGCTGAATTCCAAGTTATATGGAAAAATACTTTAGACTACAAATGCTACAGGTTAAGTAGGAGTAAAACAGTATTTACATGCAATTTTAAGTTTGATTAGGAGGAGCTTGGATGTAAGTAAAGTGGATTGGCAAGAAGTACCTAAGAAGACAAAGAGAGTGACGAGGATGTTGTGCATAAGATAAGGGCAGGTTGGGGTCGAGGCGCGCTTGTGGGGTGCAGTGCAATCTTAATATTCCGCTCAAGTTCAAGGGGAAATTTGGTAGAATGGTGGTGTGGCTAGAGATGCTGTACGATTGAAAATATTGGCCAGCTGAGAATCGTTGTACACATAAGATCAGTGCAACTAAAATTCAAATGCATCGGTGGATGAGCGGACACACTAGGAGGGATTGTAAAATTATGGATGAGGATATCCACAAGAAGGTGGCCATGGCGCCAATGAAGAAAAGATGAGGCATCCTAGCTTAGCATGGTTTGGTCATATTCAAGTAGGCCTTTTAGATGCCCTGTTAAGAAGACAATAAAGATTTATGCCAAGTTGATGCGGGCAGACTAGGTAAGGGTAGACTGGACATATGAGATATGCGTCTAAATTTTCCATGTGATATGCCACTATATATGCGTATGTGAAATTTTTTTAAAATTATAAAAAGCACTGCTTATAATCTTGATCATAATTGCTTTACAATGAGTGAATGAGCGCTTTGCGTATAGCCCAATTTATCATAGGGATTTTCGAAAACGAGATTGAAAATACGAAACGTTTTTCATTTCCGTCTTTGGGCTGGAAACAGGAATCAAGATGAATCTAATGCTTGGAGACATACATGTATCTAGACTTGATAATAATCAGATTTATGGATACAAAATTAATTCCCTAGTTGCCTGATTATATGGATTCTACATTTGGACACATGCATTTCATTTCCCCTTAGTGATGTAAGTATAAGGAGGCTAAACAAATTGGCATCTCCTGCAGCTGTCAGACCTATGAAGGTGGCATTGCTGGGGAACCTGGTTCTGAAGCTCATGGTGGGTAAGTTTCATCGTACATCACTCTGTTGTGGAGTTTCCACTAATATTTTATTTGTGCCTTGTGCCTAGTCCTTACATATATGCACCTCTGATCTTACATTTTTCTAGAGAAGTGCCTCACCAAACTGATTACTTCTTCCACAGGTACACATTTTGTGGGTTTGCCACGATGCTTTTGATCAATGAGGCTAACCGTTTGGATTTGGCTAGATTAATTGTAAGACAATCTTGCTTCTTTTCAATCTGGGGTTATGGTTGTGATTTCTTAACTATGTCGGTCTTTATATGCTAGTTCATCGCTTCTGTTTAATCCTGGTAACAAACACATTTAGTATGCCATGAGTCCACTGGAGGAGTTAGGTACTTGTCCAATTATTGTTTCGAAGAGTAACTAGTAACCAGAGAAGAGATAAGATTGCAACTACATCATCCTTGGGAGGGCTGATTAGTTGAGGCATTGCCTTTGGTTGCATCTTCTCATGCTTTGACTTCACTTCATCTCCTCATGCTTGACAAGTTTAACCTGTAAGAAACTTTTTGAGTTAAAATTAAGGTAACTTCCCTGTTTCCGTTGAGAAGATTAAGGAAATCATATCCTACATGGTGTCCGCCAAGCATACAAAATTGTTGCATCTGTTGGCTCTCCAATTGTCATAGCCATTATACCTTATAGATAGATAAAAGCTCAAATTTCACGAAACCTTGGTCAGACACCCCCACCCCATCAACCCCAAAAGAGAAACACGGCCATTTCTCTATCCCACTGTGGTCCTAAAGAGAGTTGTGAACCCAATATTCTTTTATCTTTTGTCAATTTTGGGTTTGTCGTGTGGCTACTATGGTTGAGCTTATTTTATAGCTAAGATAAAACCCAAAATTAGGATAGATGCTATCAACATACTAATCATAAACTTCCAAGATGTTCCGACTTGTGCGCCACCTGAACAGCAAGTTCTATTTGCATACCGTGCACCGATGCCCGAACGAGGACTTCAATGTTATCTCCCTTTGGAAGTGATCACATTGGCTTCTGTAAAAGGCTTGATAGCCCTCCATGTGTGTTCAAGGGGTTTGTTTTTGGAACACCAATTGTTATACTTATTTTAATGATTTCTTGCTGTGTTAATTCATTACATATTTTTATACAGGATTGGGTGGTATTTAGACAAGGAGTGGAGGGTGGATTCCAGGGGAGAACGAATAAATTGGTGGATGGTTGTTACTCCTTTTGGCAGGTAGTGTTTGTGTCCGTGCGTGCGCGAGTGTCTGTGATTGTTAGAATTCAACACTAGCTTCAATGTAACAGAAGAAAAATTGACCAGGGTGGAGTCTCTGCTCTGATGCAAAGGCTACATATTAGTCTCGATGAGCAATTTGTGGCGTCAGCTGCTGCAGAAGGAGACTGCTGTACAGATAGCTCCGAAAGTTCTTTAAGGTCTGATTTATCTAAAGGGGAACAAAGTGTTGAAGGAACTTCTTTTATCGTGGACGAGACTCCCCATAGTAGGGAGGAAGGTATGCTGACTAGGAAAGTGGGATACTTTACTTTGTACTTACAAAAATAGTATATATTACTCGCAGTAACTTTCTTAAAGCTTCCATTCTTCATGGTTTATAAAGGTCTGGTTTGGTTTTCCCACTGATTAACTGCAGGACAGCAGACTGCTCTCGATCGAGTAAGTTTGTCCAACATTGGTCGTGATTTTATCCGAGGACATACAGTAATGGAACCTCTTCTACATACAATGGCTTTGCAGCAATATATCCTTTTATGCTCTCAGGTGCTCTATATTTTTGTGTGAGATTCACTTCGTTCCCGGTTAACATGGGCGTTTTTTGAATGACTTAACTAATTTTTTTTGTTCACTGGGCTTGCTTACTAAATTAATGTTTTTGGCCTTATTTACTGATCCTTGAAGTTTGCTTTTTAGTTTTTCCAGGGTAACTTTTGCTGTACTGTCTATGAAAATAAAATTTTGTTAAAGATTGGTTGCTTCATCAGTATATGCCAGTTCGTAATTGGAATAGTTTTGCATCTAGCAACTTCTTATGCGGTCTATATTCAAACTTCCACTACGGCTGTTTTCTGACTTAATGTAGTTGATGCAGGTGGAGGGAGGGTTTAGAGACAAACCTGGAAAGAACAGAGATCACTATCACACATGTTATTGTCTAAGCGGTCTCTCAGTAGCTCAGTATAGCTATTCAGAGGATGCTGATTCTCCACCGCTGCCCAGGGCCGTATTAGGTCCTTACTCCAATCTACTGGAACCCATCCACCCTCTTTATAATGTTGTCTTAGAGCGTTATTGTGAAGCATATGAATTCTTCTCAAGGCGCTGAACTGATCATTCTGTTGATGCTTGTATTTGCTTGAGCAAAACGAATGATGGAACCATTCATCTTTGACTTTATTGTCGAGGTGAAGCATTGTCTGGTACGGAGTAAGCGGGTGCTCGGCTAAGTTTTATGTTATCATTTTCTTTGCACAAGCGTGTTCATATTAAATTTTGCTTCCTGCTGTTTTGCCGAAATAATTACTCAGCATGAACGTGTATCCAGTTTTTGGTCTAGCATTTGTCGTGTGACTGTTGATGAGAGAGAGAGAGACGGTGGTGGTGATTCGGGTTGGTGAAGGTGGTTCTGGTGGAGTTGCGATTGGGTTATAAGTGGTGGTGCATCGGGTGGCGGGTGGCAAGAAAGGTGGGCGGTGGCGGAGATGGGTTGAGGCGGTAGTATGGTGGAAAAAATGCAGATAATAAGAGAATTAGTAAGAGAGTAAACATGGTGACGTGTTCAGGAAAGAAGGATGGCATTATAATTTTTTTGTTGGCCTTGTTTAACAGTTTTGCCCAGAATTAAGCTCCATGTGCGATGCCATGACGAACGGGGTTGGTGTTGACGAAGTCAACAGAATGACTCAATTAATTCAATCAACAAATCCGATACAGTGATAGAGACAATCATCAAAAGTTTAATGACCAAATACTTTTAAATTTTTGGTAATAAGTAAATGACATTGATAATGTAATATGACTTGTCATGGCCTTTAAGGTTTTACATTCTTAATGTAAACGAAAATAGTCATGACAACACGTAATTTACTGAAACTAACATAGATTCAGAAGAAACACAACACACGAGGAAACTATTAGTTGAGAGTGATCCACCTCTATAGAATGGAACAAGGAATCTCCATCATTGCATGTTTCACTACCTTTAATCGCGAGACAAACACACCAAATCAACCTTGCTACTAACTAGTGGGACTAGAACCAATCATGGGATGAGCCTAAAACAAATGAAGGACGTCCTAAGTACTCCACCCTCGGCATTGAACCTATTTAGTATTTACCAATGAGATTGAACTATCTCAGAACGCCCCCCCCCCCCCCTCTCCCCAGCTCAACCAGTCAACCCCAATGCCCCCGAGGCCGTGTACCCCCTGAGCCCCGCCCTCACTGAAATCCACCGGTTAAAGCAAAAAGGTGGAGAAAATAATGGACGCCTAAGAACCCCTAAAAAAAGCCCCAACTCTGGAGCTGCTTTTATATCTATTCTTATGGGGCGATAAGAAGGGCCACTGGAGCTGCTTTTATATCTATTCTTAAGCAGTAGGCCAAACAAAGGCAAGTACCTACTTGTGAGCTAATACTCTATTCTGTTATGCGACTGATATCCGAAATGTGAAAATAGTCTTCCTTCGATCACGTTTGGAAGTTGTAACGCAAGTAGCATCGCCTGAGTGAAGAAGGTGGCGATTACGGAATAGCGGCCTTGGTAGCTCAAAAGTCTGAGCTATTAGCTCTGGAGGCTATTATGATTCAAAAATTTATTTGATGCATTTTGGAATGTGAGGCTCCCCCCGCTGCGGGGGAGAGAGGGGTTATGGGGGTGGAGGGTGCAGAAGACATGTAAATCCACGGTTGCCACATGAGATTCTAAGAATTCACCCATTAAAATTAAAATAGCTAAAATAACACCAGCAACCCATTTAGCTAGTCAAATCAATCAAATGGTTTTAACGATCAAGACCAGTGGAACCCAACATGATGAAACTACCACTCTCACATCTTTGATTAGCCACCACCGACGAACTTCTAGTCACCGTCGGCTTTAGACACCAAGCCCTTAATTTAGACTGTCCTCTCTCTAATAAGATAAGCTGATCAAGATTCCATGGTCGGATTGCTATACATCGTACAAATCTCTGAGATCGACCGATCGCATATATCTAGAAGACTTGAGGAGATCTGGCAAGATCCAAGCATACACCAATATGCCGCCACCATGAATCTCGTAAAAGTGGAGGGTGGGACACTTGAACTCTAATTGCAGCCATCAATCCACCAACTCTACTGCCGTCGACCCTTTGTAAACTCCTAAAAAATACCACAACACAAACTAAGCTGAAGCTATTAAGAAAGAAAGATTGGGGGGTGAGGGCTTCAAGCCCTCCCCCGCCCCTCCCTCGATGGTTTTCAGTTGAAATGTGGTTTTGAGAGAAAGGCCGGAAGAGATTTTAGAGAGAAAAGGGGCTTCTTGAGTTTTTTAGTGCCCAAATTGACACTAGTGCCCATTGGCGTATTTCACACTAAAGAATATATGTACCAATTATTCATACATGACGGTTGTGTTATCTGTTTTGAATTTGTTAAATATTTGTAGGATAAATTTAAAAAATAGTTCACTTTCTTTCATCTCATCCGTTGAATATGATCAATTTCATCTTTAATCAAAGCTTTTGTATTCTGATTGGTCTTTTCAATCAATTTAGTCGGTTTGCTAAAGTTTGAAAAGGGCAAGACTGAAAGCTTCACCAATTAAAGTGCACAACTTTTGTTGAGGAGGAATATGACCAAAGTAAAAGGATAAGGATAAATATGAAATGAAAAGATGACCTTTCTTTTTTTGCAAGTTACCGTACTTGTAATTTGTTAGATGTAGTGACAATTTTGAAAGATTTCAGGTAAGTAGCACATAACTAAGTCCAACATTTGTGGATCCGTCATATTGGCTTTTATTTCTAGAATTATCAAACTTAATTTTGTTCTTGGAGCTACAACCCTCAACATTCTAAAAAAAAGCTACTCATTGGAAATCTAGGAATTACAAGGAAATGATAAAATAAAGCCTTAAACCTCAAATTCATACTTCCTTGGATTCGAAATTTTATCACTTCCGTATTTTCTCATGTCAAATAGTTATAACTCCTGATCTTATCTATTGATGATCGCAAAATCAATCCAAACATCTCTTAATTTTGCAGGCAAATAATTCGTTATTTGTGACTAGCTGGCACTTTTCCGTACTGTTTTTCTTGACATAAATATTTAATTTTTGAGATCAATTGACAATTTGTTATTTTGATCATTTATTTATCCTAATGGGGCAGCTTTTGTTGTTCCTTACCATCTTCAATTGCCAGCTTTCATATAAAACCTTTTAGTTCAAGTTTTTGGCATCTTTTAAATTGAGCCGGTTCAAAATTATATCATTCCAAATCGAACAACATGTTTCACTTTGAGTTCACCTCTCTAATTCGTATCAAATCGCTTAAATTGGATTACTGAAACCGTAAGAACCAAATATTCAAAACAAGATCGTCTCACTTTGCAATTTACCGCACATACGAAACCCAATCCGATCATGCTCACCTTCAAATAATAAATCATAAAAAAGAAAATATATGAATGGTTCCAGAATCTAGATAAAGAAAGAGAATATATTTCCTTAATTAGAAGGATGGAAGGCAAGAACAACAACATTACTGTAGAAATAATTTCATTCAGAACCATCTCACAGGCCAAACACATCATAATTATTTTTGCCATTACACCGAGTCTCGGGAACCTCCCTTCAGCCCTCTCTCCCCTCTCCGTACATTCTGTAGCTGTAAACTTTGCCTCAGAAAACCCTATCTTATGAACAATAATTCCGTGTTCATCAACCCTCGATCTTGAATCACTGTACACACACACGCACAGATATCTATACGAAGTGACAGCGCTTACCGCAGTTAGGAAATGGGTGTTCCGGCTTTTTACAGGTGGCTGGCCGACAGGTACCCGCAATCGATTGTCGACGTAATCGAGGAAGAGCCGAGGGACGGCGCTCGTGGCGTTGATGTGTCGAAACCGAACCCTAACAACATGGAGTTTGACAACTTGTACTTGGACATGAATGGGATCATTCACCCCTGTTTTCACCCCGAGGGCAAGGTAAGGAATTAGGCCTTATGAACGCTTTTTTAACCCACCATTAAATTGAATTTTTGTCGCCTTTTGACTTTTTGCAAGTCCCTGTATCATTTGCATCTTAAGCTTGAGAACTTGTGGTTTTTATGTATCTGGAAGCTGAATTATTGTTTTCTTTACCCTTTACCCAAAAGGGTTTTTTGACCCACTGCAAATTCGACCATTGTATTCTCTTACAAGGAAAATGTAGAGTTTCCCGTTTTGGGCCGTCAACTATACTCCACCAGACATTTCGCCAATTCATGGGACATTGTGTGAGCTTCTTATTACAGGTTGAGTAGTGCTTGTCAAGTCCAACTGGATTTTAAACCGTGATTGAAGCTAAGCTTTCAAGTTGTAATCTATAATCTGCAAAGAGTCTGAGGGAGACCGAAATTATGAATGGGAGTGAGTAATTTGAATGGTTTTTAGAATAAGCATCCTTTGATGTCTAGAGTTTTCTCCTGACACAATGTGATTGATAGCGAGGCAAGTTTCTCGGTGCTTTTAAAACACTTGGCTGATAGTGAGACGGCAGACAACTTTAGGGACCGAAAGTGGGCAGGCTATTATATCCATATTCTCTGGTAAGGTTGTGTGTTGGATGGCGGTTTTAATAGCGTCCTGTATCAGTAGAATTCAATTGACTAAGTTGTTCAATGCTACTGTAAGATTTAAGGGATGCTACTGTAAGATTTTGAGGGATGCATGAGAAGGATAAAGCATTGTCCTACGAAGACGATATTTTTATCGCGCCAACCACTGTCTGATGGTATATCTGCGCTTTATTTAAGGTTGGTCAGTATAAAATGCAACTATGAAGGGAGATGTAACTGATTAGCTACAAGTGTGCTTGAAACTGCTTGTATCCAAAATTGTCAATATAGTGGTGGCTGGTGCTGAGCTTTTCGGTATACTGGAAGAGCCTTTATTGGGCAAATCCTAGGGATTGTTTTACATTTGCTTCTTGCAAAAGCTTTTTGAAATAAATCAGCCAGCTGCAGGACTCTGGAAATTCATAGCAGAATCCTTTTATTGGTTCACAAAAAATTGGAGAGTGAGTGTGGCATCCCCATAAAGCTTTGCTGGTGTCCCTGCACATCGACCAGAGGCACTAGACACAAGTGATTGTTCATGCCATATCACCAAGTGAAGGCCTGTCTTACTCAACCACGAGGGGGACTTGAACACAAGCTCTTGGGCAGGGAGAAGGGGCTTCAACACCACACTACGTGCTTTTTTGGTCATAGCAGATTTTAGCACTACCAACTTTAGGATACCTCCATTTGAAAGGAGAATAAGCTATTGGAAATGCGTGTAAGCAGCTAACTCATGTCATTGTTTGATATATGGACTGTTAGAACGAAGAACTAAGTAGCACTTATGGCAGAAAACTGGATATAATTTTTCGTAACTGTTCGAGGTTATGTTCTGAGAGATGTTTGTTGAATGCCTTGGACTGTGGGGTAATCAAGCAAAAAACTATGACTGACTATTTACACAAATGCACACGCGTGTCTTTGGTATTCATGTGGGAATTAAAATGCTAAAGAGCAATGGCTGATGACACTTCACTTTTGGTAATGCAGCCTGCTCCTGCCACTTATGGCGATGTATTTAGATCCATGTTTGACTATATTGACCATCTCTTCTCACTGGTTCGTCCGAGAAAGCTCCTTTATATGGCAATTGGTAAGCGGTTAATGGGAAGTCTTTTATGTTTGTCTTTTCAAGTTTGAGATAAATCAGCTTTCAATTAACCCTTTTTTATAGATGGGGTGGCTCCGAGAGCTAAAATGAATCAGCAGCGGTCGCGGCGTTTCAGGGCTGCTAAAGATGCTGCTGAAGCAGTAAGAATTGCTTCTCTCTTGGAATGTTAGTTACATATAAGTCATTGAAACTTACTGTTATTTTGCAATATAGGAAGCTGAAGAGGAGAGACTGAGGAACGAGTTTGAGGCTGAAGTGGCTAATCTATCCCCTAAGGAAAAGCTTGAAACATCTGATTCAAATGTTATAACACCTGGCACTGAATTTATGGCCGTTCTCTCCGTAGCGCTTCAGTACTATATACAGTCTAGATTGAACCGCAATCCTGGCTGGCAGTTTACAAAGGTTTTGATTAGACAAGTCTTTTTTCTTTTGTATCTGTCCCTTAAAGGTTGACTAATTCCATCTCTGTGGAGTAATCCCTCCTGCCTTTTTTCTTTCAATATACCTGTGGTTACAGGATACACTGTCTCTCTTATTTTATTGACGGGGCCTGCATTGGGTGATTATTTGAAGGTTATACTTTCTGACTCCAATGTTCCTGGTGAGGGAGAGCACAAAATAATGTCTTACATAAGGTTACAGCGTCACCGTTCTGGTTTCAATCCAAACACTCGGCATTGTCTGTACGGATTGGTAAGAGAAGAAACTTGTGATTTTGTGTCTTTGTCGTTGTCATTGAAGTTCTTTTTAGCCATATGGTTTAGTTCTTGCATGTGGCCCATCATATATCATGAAACATTATGTTTATTACAAGCAGGATGCTGATCTAATCATGCTGTCTCTAGCTACACATGAGGTTCACTTTTCAATATTAAGGGAGGTCAGTATATTACACTTCGTATACCATTCTTATGTGACTTAAGACTTTTTATGATAAAATTCTTGATCCTTCTGCTAATTGTACAGGTGATCACTCTGCCTGGGCAGCAGGAGAAATGTTTTCTCTGTGGTCAAGTTGGTCATTTGGCAGCTGAGTGTCGTGGTGTGGCAGGTACACACACTGATCTAAATGGGAAAGTTATGGATGATATCCCGATTCATAAGAAGAAATATCAGGTTTGATGGTTGTCTTCCTGATCCAGGGTGTTTTAAGATTTATTAAGTCTTTAGTTGTCTCATGACTATGACCCTGACAAACTGAACTTGTATTTTTCGTGGGCAGTTCCTTAACATTTGGGTGTTGCGAGAATATTTGCACTATGATTTGGAGATTCCCAACCCTCCGTTCGAGATTAATTTTGAAAGACTGGTGGATGACTTTGTATTTTTATGTTTCTTTGTCGGCAATGACTTCCTTCCACATATGCCTACATTAGAAATTCGGGAGGTATCTCAAATCTATTGAACTGATTTCTGTTAATTTCACTATCTTTCTTTTTCTGACGTTGGGGTATGAAAACTTGTATGATTTGAACACACAACTAGAGGGTAGACTCCGACATCGGGGTTGTCTGAGAGGTTGAGCCCCAGAAAATAGGAAAAGTCATCAAAGTACAGTCAATAGGCTTGTTTGGATGTGTAAAGTTTTATATCCCTTGTATATCTTGCATTGCAAAAACGATCTAATCTATAAAAGATGTTTGTTAGTCACTTATATTGCGCGAAAATGTTATCATTTCCTTTTCATGGAAAGGGGTGTGACGAGGAAGTTCATTGTATATGAGAGGTTATATGAACACCTATAGTTGGTTATCAAAATTTAAAAAATCCATTCGATTTCTAAAAAAGATTACTAATCCTTAACTTTTCGAGGAATCCTTCATCCATAGAGATTGATGGAAAGTTAGTAACTCGGCAGGAGCTTGAATCTCCGTGTGTTGTGTCGCCATTTCAGCTTCTTTTCGTGTTATATTTAAAAGGGAGCACGGCATATACTGAACTTTTGAATCAGAGGCCAGCAGTCAGCAGCTCTGTTAATCCATCTGAAGAGAAATTCATGAAGAGCTAGGAAGCACCAACACCTCATATAGGTTGAGGTATGGTGCCCGACACCTCGACACCTTCGGACACGTCTTCGACACCTCTTAGGCAGTGTCTGAATTTATTTATTTATTTATAATTACCGGCACCGTGTCGGGCACCTCTTGAAGAAGTGTTAGGCACCTCGTGAAGAAGTGTCTATGCGTATGGGGCCAAAAAAAAAATATTTCAGACTTATTTCAGGGTTATTGTGTAATAATTGACAAATCTGGGGCTTTTTTAATAACGAACTTTCGGGCCAAACCCTAATTAGATCGACCCAGCTGAAGGTACCTTCTTCTTTCTCTCTCATCTCTTTCTCTTTTCCTTCTTCTTGTTACCGAAAGCATCCAAGCTTGCTAGTCTAGAGGAAGATAAATCAACATCTCTGACCTCATTTACAGACCCATTTGGCTATGTAAAACCTCTCCTTCGTGCCTTTGGTCCCATGTCTTTTTTCCTTCTCTCTTTTCACCGTTGAGACTCTAATCTTGGTACTGTTGAGACATTCAACTGCTTTCTTGTTACCGACCTTTTTTCTTGTTACCGATCTTCTTTCTTGTTACAGTTGAGATTATTTCATGTTACTGGCTTTCCTTCTCTTGCGTTTCGAATTCAGTTGCTCCAATTGGTGTTTGTTTTTTATATATACAGTGAACACACACACACACACACACACACACACACACACACACACATATATATATATGCACATATATGAAACAAAAATATGTAAAAAATTCAGCGGTGTCCACAATCTGGTTTTTTGGAAATTGCGGTGTCCAAGTTAGTGTCGGTGTTGGATGGTGTCCATGTCCGTGCTTCCTAGATGAAGAGTTTTATGACCTTTGAAGTGGCATATAACTTTTTTTCTTACGAAGGATCATGAAGACAATGAACATGTTAAGTAGATAAACATAGGAATAGGTTTTCCGTAATAAGGTTGTTACCACTTTTAAATTTCTTTTGGCTCAAGAATGAGGAGACGCATTAAGGCATATAAAAGCAGTGGATCCTGGTGTTTTAAAATACTTATCTCACAGTTTCCCCCATCATTTGAGAGTGAAGGATTATTCTATTATAATCTTCCCTTTACAGCACCCCTCCCAGGGTTAAAAATAGGCTGCCCATGAGCACAGAGGCATGATAACCTGTTATCAAACTATCCAAGGGCTATACTTTCTGAAAATAAAAGAACCAAGGCTCGGTGATGTACCTGTACTATGTTCTCTCTACACGTCCTCAATGAGAGTCTGCTCGCCCTCCTCTTGCCTCTTGCTGCCGGTGTTCCATTTGAGGCTTGGGCTGCAGTTGAGATGCAGTTTAATGAGTGTCAACGATTTACATACTCATTTAAGTATCATAAGTACTTATATTATACTTAGTCCGTCCCACATATTTTGATCAAATTTTTTTTGCACGCAGATTAAGGATTTAAGTGATAGATTATGTGTTTCCCATTATACCCTTAAGAGAGAGGAGGGGAAGAAAGTGGGCCAGGAGAGAGAAAATGGGTTAGTAGAGTGTTAAATGTGGAAAGAGAAATGAATAAAGTGTAAGAAAGTGGGCCATGAGAGAGAAAATGGGTTGATGGAGAGAGAAATAGAATATAAAAAGTGTAAAAAGGGTAAATATGTAAAAGTACCTAAAGAATCTTCTTAATTTGGAAAGTGAGCAATTTTTGTGGGCTGCTCAAAAAGGAAATATGATCAATTTATTTGGGACGGAGGGAGTAATATTTTTCATTTTTTTTTTACTACGTCTAATGTGTTTTTTTTTGGCTGCGATCAGTTGAAATTGCCCTCATCTCATCTGATGTTACATTTGCCATTTACGCATTTACTCTGTCAGGGTGCTATAAATCTCCTGATGTCTGTTTACAAAAGGGAATTCACTGCAATGGGTGGTTATCTTACTGATGCTGGTGAGGTAATTGTCATTTCTTTCAGTTATCTCTGAACTTATGCTCCACGATTTTGTTACACGCGATTTGTGGAAGTGCACATCGGTGAGTTTGGCACTCATTGAATTTTCATTCCGTCTTGTAAAAGTATTCCTACCAACATCTGATGATACTCAGTTGGATATGCATGCTATGCGGGTGAACACGATTCTGTCATAAATGGGTATCCTTTTATATGTTAGGGCATCTTGTTTATATCTGAAATACCGGGCTATAGTGATGTGCTTGAAGAACTGCTTATGTAGACATTCTTGAATTTGTTGCTTGCAGTTTCAAATGATTCAGTGAAGTTGTTTGAGGTTTATTAGTTTTTTAACTATATGGTTTGGCTGTGGAGTGTCCTCAGGTTGTTTTGTTAATTGGTTTTGTTGCTTATGTTAGACGAAATTAGAGAGTTTAACCCTAAGGTTATGTCCCCATTGTATTTACAATAACATAGGAAAGGCAGATTATTAACAGTATATAGCAGGTTCTTCATCAGTTGGATGGGGATTGCTTGTGGTTATGGGGACTTTGGAATGTCTTATAATTTGAATTGGGTTCCAAGGAAATGATTGGAGGCTAGCTTTCCATCGAAGATCTGGCTTCTTATTTACAGATCTGCTTAACTGTAAGGCTAGTCTCCATTGAGTTTAGCTCAATAGCTTCTAATGAGATAAATGGTGATGGTGCTAGGGATTGATGATAATGGTCATGGTGATGATGACTGGTATTTGGTGTCAATCAATAATGATGGCGGGGGTTTTGCTGTAGATGATGATGGGATGTTTGAAGTTGATGATGTGGTGATTATATGCAACGACATTTGCCTCCCTTTTTTAAGACAAAGTTACCCTCAAAAAAGAAAGAACACACCAATTCAACTGATGGGAAAATATGTGAAGTGCTGCCAAGTTTCTCTATCCCCTCCTCCCTCTCCTATCTTCCCGCCAACCCCCTACCCGTTTCTTCCACTTTCCCTTGACCACCGCATCGCAGATATAGACGCGACGCCCTCCAATAGCCATGGGCCACGCCCCTCCAATAGCCCTGTCGTAACCTTCCATCAACAATATGAGAGAGATATGATGACGGGACAAGACGGTGCATTGTCTACGGCTTGATGACAAGGCTTTGCTAAATCTCGAATATAGGGGTGGGATAACCCTATATATAGAATGTATAGATACTAGCTAAAACCCTGTGCTATGCACGGGAAGGGAGGTAGTTAATTATGAAGTGGAGGAAGGGAGGTCATGGGGTGGGACGGTTATAGGTCATGGGGTTGGAGGTTACTTTCTCACCAATTATACTTTTAACACCTATTTAGTTGTATTTTAGAAATGAAAAATTCTAGAAAAAATCAATAAGAGGTTTGGAAGGCAAACCAGAGTTTGGATCATGCGGATCGGGCCGGATCCGACAGACGGACCTTCGAGTCGATTGCCTCACCGTACTGGGAGAAGGCGTCCTCGAGGGTCCGGTCGGTGGTGGCCCACACGAGCCCACCCACGAATCACCTATACTCAACGTCAGCAGACGCCATTGATGATGTCACACGCAAGAAAGGAAGGAGAAGTAGCACAAAAGGGTTATGAGAAACCCTAGAAGGCGAGGCATGAGAACTAGGTGAGGAATGGCCCTATTACATAGATGGACGGCGGGGTGGGGTTTGACCAGTGTTAGGCGATCTAATTGTGGTTATGTGTAGAGATATTTTTATACCGGGAAGATATTTTGGGTTGTGGGGATAAATATTTGACAAGTGAATTGACGTTTGGGTTCGTGGAAGGCTGAGTATATGGTATAGACGTATGGTATAGACAATCGAATCCAAACACATATTGTATAGACAAGTATATTTATTCGGCGGGAGTGGGGTGTTAACTTACCTACCCATAGGTAAGTTAAGCCTTGACTTGGCCATTTATTTGGATGAAAAATATAACGAAGTTTCTCTACCTTAAACCCATTTTATGAAGATACCTGTGACTTTCATACCCCCTTCTCTTTCTAGCTTGTCGGGCACTAACTAAAAACTCACATTTTCCCAGTAACGTCTCATCTCCCAGAATGGGTGATGGTATGTAACGGCCGGTAATGACCAAGGGGGGGTGGTGTGGTAGGGACCATTCCTGGCAGCAACGATGGGTTAGATGCTGTTTGGAGATGGACGGTTGCCTTGGCAACTAGGTTGCAGTTTCCTAGGGTGTCATGAAGGTGGAATAGACGGAGAGATGCGAGGCCAGCGATGGCAATCGTTGGTGGAGGCAATTGAATGGGAGGCTGTAACAGACAGAGGAATAGGAAAGGGGGGCGCCAATGGGAAGAGGAAGGGAAATTGACTGGACGGGAAGTTTGGAGATTGATAATTGGCGGCGATGGAAAGGGTGTTGAGATTGGTGGTGATAAGGAAGGAGGGTGGTTGACAGTGGTGGGGAGAGGACGTGCAAGAAGAAGAGTTTTTGCTCTTTCTTGTTTTGTTTTTTGGCATAATGACATTAATTACCATTAAAAACAAAGAATTAAGGGGTAGTTTCTATCCAAATAAATGTGGCAAGGCTTTAACTTACAATGGGTAAGTTAAAGGCCCCCTACATGCGATATGTAGATGTACTTTTATGATAAACGCGCACGCACACACACACACATATAAGTATGTACTAATTTCAGTGTTCCTGGTTGAACTGGTGTTCCTCTTACGCTTACGCTTTGATAATAGGTCCGGGTTGTAAACCATTCTTGGATAGTTTGCTTATGCTATATTCGTTTGCTTCGAGGATGAATATACATATCATAACATTGTAACAAGGTTGCAGGATTCTGTTTCGTGACTTCATACTTCTATGCTCTTCTTCTGTGTTATGTGCATGTTCTAGATACAAAAGTTATATTCTTTAATTTTCGGTCAATTTTGTTGTTACAGTTTTTTGATATTGTTGGCATAAAAAATTCCAAAAAAAAAAAGAAAAAAGAAAAAGGAAAAAAAGGAAGGAAAAAGATGGGAAAGTTTATGCTTTGGGCTAACCATGGGCCCATGCAAGAATGAAGCTTCCATGTGTAGAAGTCAAAAGTCATATTTGGATCGATGATATAGGCCCATTACAAGATTAAAGTCCATTTAAGATCAGAAAGCGGAGTTATTTGAAAGTGTAGTTCTTCCATTCATCTTACCGAATGGTGGACCAAGTTATGTGGAAGTTGCTTTATTCTAAACCTAGACATGAAATACAAAGAGAGGAAAAGGGCCATGTGTCCTACCCTAATAGGTTGGCTAATTGATAAAAGCTCAAGGAAGTTTATCCAAAGCTAGGTGATAGAGTTTGAGGTAAAGATCAAATGATTGATTGCCCTACAAGACTGAAGGTTGGCTAGCTGGGCGGTATAAGAAAGAACGGTTCGGCACAAGAAAAAAGAAAATTAAGCCTTTCTTCTACCGTTTTATGGAGGCTGACCTTTGGAGATTGCTAGGTGACCAAAGATATATCCCTCTACTCTTTATCTTCTAGTGCTTCCAATTTTTTTTGTTCATTCTAGACGGCCACTTTTTTTTTATTTTTTATGTTTCACTGTTCCTGTTATTTTAGTTTCTTTAATCTGAAGAGGTCCTATTGTATTATGGTACGTAATTATCAATTGACCTTTAGTTAATTGGAAGTTTGAGTCCGCCTTATAAAAAAGTAAACTTCTCTTGTCACCCAGTGATCTTCATAAGTTAGCCTCCGAAAATTGGTACAAGAAACACGTAATAGTCTCCCATCTTAGCTTCTCTCTTTCTTTGTTTACTCTATCAAAAACTACTTTATTTTTTCCCTCCTGCTGAACCATCCTTTTCATACTGCCCAGCCAACCTTGAGTCTTGTATGACACTCAATCTTTTGATCTTTATCTCAAACTCTATCAACTTGCTTTGGATAAATATCCACGAGAATTTTAAGTTAGCCAACCTATTAGGCTCAGACACATGGCCCTTTTTTCTGTTTGTATTCCATCATGTTTAGGTTTAAAATGAAGTAAACTTCCACATGACTTGGTCCACCATTCGGTCAAATAATCGGAAAGATTACAATTTCAAATAACTCCACCTTCTTATCTTAAATGGACATCAATCCTTTAGTGGCCCTTTTTCACCTTTTCAAATATGATTTCGACTTCTCCACTGTAGAAGCTTCATCCTTGCATTGGGCGACTGTTAGCCCAAAGCATATTTCTTTAATTCATTTCAAACAACTCTTTCTCCATTTTTTTTCCTTCAAATTTTTGGTGCCAAGTTATGTGGAAGTTTTCCATCCACATATAAAAGAAGCTCAAAGCACTATAGAGTTGCCCTGGCTAAATCAGAAACCCAATTACATAGATGAACGATGCTCAAATCATCTTAAAACAACTGAATAAGCATCAGTCGGGGAAACTTCTCCTTGACCGAAAGAAGTGGTTTAACAAGGAAGATCGTAGCCGATGAAAGGAGTCTTCACACCATTAAAGGCCCTCAATTTCCTTTCCCTCCTAATGCACCGCATAAGACTCAAAAGGCGTTAACCTGATCCCTAAAAACACTCTTAGCAACCTTTGCCCCGTTCCAACTCCAAATCAACTTGTGGATATTCCTAAATATTTCAGTCCTGGGTAGCTTTTAGAGTCTACAACAAATTACTTTGAAAAGAAAATATGCTTAGATAATTACATCTATTTGATAAAACTCTATATTTGGACCAAAAGTGAGGTAGATGAATGCTTTCTTAGATACAGATTGTACAAACACACACACTCGCACGCAATACTTACCTCTATGCAATGTTGTGACCTTAACGGCACATCCTTAAGTCTAAAGCATTTGCTCTTACATAAAAACCCTAGCATGCCTTCATTCCTACTTCTTTTTCTCCTTTGCAGGTATTGCTGGATAAAGTGGAACACTTTATTCAGGCAGTTGCTGTTTACGAAGATCAAATCTTTCAAAAGCGGGCTCGTATACAAAAGGTGGCGCCCATCTTCTGGTTCTTCCCTTCTCGCTCTCTTTCTATGTTATTTTGTCGAAAAACTTCATTGTAATAGATGCTTATCGATCCGCTATGTCGTGTTGTTACTATTCTTCTTAGGAATTTCAGATCTGGCATCGTTGTTAGTAGATGGATGTATGATGAAATACATATTGTTTTTTAAAATCAGACTTCAGTATTGGCATAGGATTTTGACATTTTGATGCAGGCGAACAAGTGCGGCAAAAGAACTAAATGTCATGCTTTGGGGTGGGCCTGGCACCAGGATATGCGCCATTGGTTCTAGCAAGACTCTTGGTGCCTCATCCAAGTCGCCTCTTGGTCTTGGGAGGATGGTGGTAGAAGTTGACGTCGTGAAAACGATCTCGAAAGAACATATGTACTGACATGGATGAGGCCGCCAAGGGTCTTAATAAGAAAGAATTACAAAAATTCAATTCAGTGAGTTCCTAAATACCTTTGTTGCACGAAGCGTGAAACGGGGGCGGGGGTAAGGGCGGGAGCGGGTACGGAGGCGGAGGAGCATAAGCACCTGGAAGAATCTAAGGTGTGGAGCATCTTGAATATATAAATGACTAAAGAATATTACCATTTGTTTAATATATCTTCCAATTAGTTATAGCGTGGACACCTTTTCCCTTGAAAATACAATAAGCGACGATGATTTATAAGTGGCTACCAGCTACTTGCCTTCGAAACTAACAAAGGTAAAAGTAGTTCTGCATCTGCTGTTCACATCTCGAAACATTTCTAGGCGGCACATCTCCCGTCTAGTTGGGTAAGACATGGGCTCGGAAATAAACTGTAGAGAGATAGAGAGAGCGCACTGATTGACAAGCTCTGTTCTCTCGAGACGGTAGTCAACAACGTAGAAAGAGGCTTTAAGGACCTGAAAGAAGAGGGAAACAAGGAATTGAGTTGAAAAGGGCTTGATTTTCAGGTATCTTTCCCTGTTCCATGCATCTCTGTATAGCTGACGGATCTAGTTCACGTTTTAGCTTGAGACGAGATCCCACGGAGCTCCTCATTTGAGATTGCAAAAGCGAGTTTCCGAGGAAGAACCATCACGATACGAGGAGTTTCCTGCTACTAAGCTAAATTTATCCAAAATTTTCTACAACCGGGCATTAGTGAAAACACCAAGAAGATGTGATGTGCTGACATAAATTCTCTTGCTGGCTATGAAGCACCGGTGCGGTAGTCTGGGGGAAGCACCAGCACTAGGTGCGCGTCGGGTGCAGCATGGGTGCGTGTCCTAAACTATTTTTTTTTCAATTTATTTTCTGGATCTTGGGTGTGGCTCAGACACGCACCCAGGGTTTTTTGGCAGAGAATAGAAGAAGAAGAAGAAAGAGAAGAAGGAGAACAAGAAAGAGAAGGAGAAGAAGAAGGAGAAGAGAAGAAACAACCTGCGCCGGAGCGGCGAGGGTCTTCCGGCGAGAGGCAACCGACGGACCGGCAGCAGCGGCGACGGCGCCCCTCCTTGCAGAGCTGTGTGGATGATGTCTGGTGACAGCTGTGTTAGACAACAACTTATAAGCCAGGGTTTCTTGAAAGTTTCTGTTTATTATGTTTAACTCCCAACTTTGTTGACAATCTTTTAAAATAATCCTACTATTTTTAGAACATAACAGAACTTCTACAAACTTTGTCATATTTGGTAAGCACTTTCAATATTTCTAAAGTAGTCCTCCAAATTAACAAAATACCTTATTGTTTGTCTAAAATAACATTATTTTTGTTGCATATAAATAATATATATTAATATTTTTTTGCCGTATCCCCGCCACACTCGTACCCTATTTTTTGAAAATAATGACGTATCCGCGCATCCGCACCCGCACCGGAATCCATGCTTCTTAGCTTGTTGGTAAAGCCACGCGGGCCTTCTGGTGCACTGATTTTCTTGCATCAAGTTGGTATCACAGCAAATTTTGTGTTTTGAGCGCAGAACTCGCTTTGTCTGGGGCAGCTAGGGTTCATGTCTTGGGCTCAGGGCGCAAGTCTGATGCTGTTGCTGCTGGAAGTCTCCTACAGCTTAGGATTTAAGAAGATCATGGGAGGCCTTCCCATCAGCCATGCTATTATTATTGAATATGGTTTTCTTGGGGCCAATATCTTTTAGACTTGCAAAAAGAATATAAAGAATGAACTCTCCATTTATTAGAACCGAATTTTATAGTTGGGCACATAAAGTTGTTACTTATGGTTGTTTATTTTATTTCAGGCACAAGAGAATAATGAAGAGATGAGGCTTAAAGCAAGAAAAGAGGCTCAAGAAGAGCCACAGGCTCCAATCGTGGACAAGGTCCGACATTTCCTTGACTTTTAATGATATGTTCTAGTATTAATCTTCAGAGCTTTAGGTTAAGCTAGTAAACTCAAATTGTGGGGACTGACGAGCTGTAAACAAAATAGAATTGGGGCGGTGCATTTTGTAAGCTTTTCTTAAAAGCTGAATAATGACTTTCTTCTCGACTTTTTGTACATATTGTGTTCGTAAGAGTTTGGTTTATGTCTTCTGTATATTTCCATTCTTGGAGGGTGGGGTGTCTGTTTTATGCTTACGGATACTCTCAGAGGCCTTTCTATCAGTATCGAGTGAGAGTGTCCAATGCTTTTGTCAAATGTTCTTTTAATTCGGGATACATACATGACATATAGAGAATACATTGGGTAAATTTAAGACATTCTCCATAGTGACTTTTTGAAGCTAAGATATAAGTTTTTGGAAGTTGCACTTTGCTCTTTACCAAAAAAGGGGAGCGGTTGGGCAGTGTTATTTAGAAGTTAAGACTGAAGTTGCCACAGCTCTTCAGTCTCCACAGAAGTATTTAGGATTTTGGACCGGGTGGGGTGGGGGGTGGGCAGCAGCAATGATTCAGTTTCACAGGCAAATTTTGGACTTTGGGGCTCCAAAAGTTTCGTTTTTGTACATGTTTATCTTCAATTTCCAAATAAATGGGTTGAGCTCAACAGGTTAGAATTCCGGAATGGTTTTCAGGCTGGCTGACCTGTTTTGGTTAACTTCGTCGTCTTTTGCTATGATTAGCTCTTCTTTTGGAGTTAGGTTGTTGATCAAGTTACTGCTTCAATAGGCTTTGGTTTTTTCAGTTCTATTGTTGAAGCTCTGACTGCCACGCCTTTCTTTTGGGTCTCTTTTCTAGAGGACACTCCACTAGCACGCCTCCCCTTTTTTGTCTTTATATTGTTATGATTGTGCGTATCGTGGATAAACATAAGTGGTACTACAAAGTAGATATGTTTGTTGCTCAATTGCTTGAGAGATTTTCTAATGTTTGAAAGAAAAATATACGTATGTGTGTGCAGTTGCAAATTGTACATCTAAATTTGGTAACAGATTTGACTTCTTTGAGCTACTCTTGAATGGTTTTTCTCGATGCTTTACGTGTAATATTTTCTCTCAGGTCAAATTAGGGGAGCCTGGATATAAAGAAAGGTATTATACTGAGAAATTTGGTTTATCAGACCCTGAGGAGATTGATGAAGTCAGAAGAAAATTAGTAAGTTCCATAAGTTCAAAGTATCCTGTTTCAACTAATGTTATTAATGCAAGTCTCTTTCGTTTATCCCATATTCTGCTGTCCTTTTCTTTCTTTTTTCAGCATCTCATGATTTGATCTTATTTAGGCCAATTGAATTGCTCTCTCTCTCTCTCTCTCTCTCACACACACACACACATACACACACCCCACTTCTGGTCCCTCACGGGCGGATTTCTTCTTCTTTTTGATTTGTTGCTTTTTTTTTGGGACTATTCAAACATCTCACATGACCTGTATGTCTTTTTAGATGCATACCGCGAAAGATATATGAGGCTCAAGTGGCAAAACCACCCTCTACCTATGGCAAGCTAGTGTTTCTATTTTTACCAAAGTCCCTCTTGTATAATCGGTGTTTTCGTTGTCCAAAGGAATACTTTTGCGATGCTAAATGAACAATAGCTCAAGATGTGTCAACACCCAATTCAACATCTCCTCCACAAACCTAGATGCGCCTTCACCCGCCTCCCTTACCGACCAACCGATTAGAACCACCGTGAAGCCATCAACCACCATTAAAACACTCTGAACCCCCACGAACAATCTAGTTGGGATGGCTAGGATTGGGACGCACCACATCGGTGGTGGAGATGAACGGAGGGGGTCTCGACTTCGGTTATTGAGGGGATATGCTGATACGAGAAGGGTGGTGGTGGGGATATGATTTGAAGGTACTGATCAGGGGGAGGCCAACAATCAACGGTGACAGAGGCTGGCGGTGACAGGAAGGTGGTGGTAGCGGCGGCGACTGGACGTCGGTTGACCTGGCAGTGGCTGGGTGATGGTGGTTGAGGCTGAGTGTGGTAATGGTGGTGGTTAGGTTAGGATTTTGAAGAGTTTGAGAGAGAAGGAAGAGAAATTTAGAAAGTTCAGATCTAGCTTTTCAATTTTATCATTTAAGCAAACACGGTCTTCCCAAAATACCCTTTCTACTAACGGTTTTTCTGACACCGGTTATTTCAATGGTGACTTCTGTAAAGATAGAAGATGTAGGGAGAAATTGTTAAAATTGCCATAGGTTGAGGCCACTTAACGCCATATATAGATGAACTTGAATATCTTCATATATGAGGACAATGTCTCATCATATTTTCACTTCTAAATGAATATAGCAAGAAGTTCGATGCTTATTGATTTTGCATAGTAAAAGGATGTATGGATTACTATCTTTGGGATCCCAGGATGATGCAAGTTGTCTCTGCAGGTTTTGCATTATGTGGAAGGATTGTGTTGGGTTTGTCATTACTACTATCAAGGCGTCTTCTCTTGGCAATGGTTCGTATCATTCTAATTGACAATTGAAAACTTATGCCTCCTTGTGCCTTTTTTTTCTTAATTTGTAGATAAAGTGTGCTTGTCTCGGTGTGGTTGTGATGTAATCGTAGAAGATTGTCATAGGAAAGCTTGTCCACCGAAATTGAGTTTTATATGTGGATGGACGCGATAAATTTGTACAGGCTTGAGACAAAGTAAAAAGGAAAAGGAAAAAGGGTTATCAAGGCTCTTACATGCGTGAAGCTCCACATCACTTGGTCAACTATGTCAAACACTACATATACATGCATGAACTGTACTTCTAACCTATATTACCAGGACTCTTTGTAATGCTTTAACTATCCTTGTTGCTTCTCCTCGGATACGCCACTAGAATACTATGTTATTGTGTTTCTTTTGTTTGCTTTAAGATGAGATACATTCCCAATTCAAAAGATGTGTATTAGACTGTCATATGGATCCATTTGCTGTCTCTAGAGAATAAGATGAATGTGATATCTATCATAACCCGCCACTCATCTTAGTTCATGTAACATAGCTATTAATTGCTTTTTAAGTAACGAAGTACAAGAGCTTCATGCAGCTTGTCATTTAGAAGTCAAGAGTCGAGACTGTCCCATTCATGCAAAATTGAAACCAGTCTACTGGAACACATGAATTTAATTCAAGGACATCAGTCAATCAGGACTAGATCTTGACTTGATTGACATGCATAATTCAATCCAAATAGTAGTTACTCCAATGTCCAATCTCATCGCTTTTTTAACAGATCAAGCCTTAGAAGACTTGACAAAGTCATAGCATGTTTGCATATTAGCAGATCGGCCAAACACCTATACTCTATTGCTTCTTACCATTCGAGCATGGACTTTGGATCTGTTTATTCATATTAGGTTGAGCAAGCACAATCACTCATATTTAAGCAAGGAGGTCTAGGCCTCTATTCACCCTTGTCCTGTAAAGATCACAATTCATGATCCTCATTCTCTGCCAATCAATCAAAGGCCATGTTAGTTAGACAAGACCTAACTAAAGCAGATCGACCAGGAGGCAAATCTACTCAAGAATTTTTAGTATATATTCTGATTAGCGCAGGCAAATTTACAAACGCCTTACGTCGCTTAACCCAGCAACATGACTTTCTAAAACGCAGGACGACTGAGAACATGTACAATTCATACATTTTAACAAAATGAGGCAAGTTTAGACAAGGTGCAATAATATCAAATCTGACATTTCGAATATCGGGTTTCTAGAAAGAGAAGCTCACAAATAGATTTATGTCCTCTGGCGGTCTTGCTTGATACTCTAGCTGTGAGGTTCAGGAGTAGATTATGTGTGTCACGCGGGTCACTTTTACAACTCATCTTTTTAATGTTTGTTTCAGGTTTTACCCGTCTCATTATGCTCCATTTGCTTCTGATCTGAAAGATTTAGGTGATCTTGAAATCATGTTTTTCCCTGGTGAACCGTTTAAACCCTTTGATCAGCTCATGGGAACGCTACCAGCTGCAAGGTCTGCTTTTATGTGTCCAAGTTATGCATGTAATGTCCATTCTTTTGCTTGCCCTTTGGCTTTTGTGCAATATATGGTGATGGGAGCAAGTTTCTTATGCTTTCTCGTGCTACAGTTCAAGTGCTCTGCCTGAAAAATACCGGGACCTGATGACTGATCAGTCCTCACCAATTCATGAGTTCTACCCTTCTGGTATATTCTTTGACCCTTAAATTTCATGGTATCAACCTTATTTAACAATCTCTCTCTCTCTCTCTCACTCTTGTGTTGGGCTTTTCCATGTGTAGAGTTTGAAATTGACATGAATGGAAAGCGTTTTGCGTGGCAGGTAGTGTGGTCTATCATCCTAGATGCAGAGCATTTTTAGTTTCATTGTTCCACTAGCTGAAGCTTTCTTTGTTTCCGTTTCTTTTTTTTGTATTTTTTCTTAGTGTCTTTTGTTCTGAACTCAGGGTGTTGCCAAACTACCATTCATTGATGAGAGGAAACTGCTTGCTGAAACGAAGAAGATTGAAGACACTTTAACGGTTAGAATATGATTGTGACCATATTTCTGGTTTCTGCCTATGCAAAGCAAACTGTGGTACACTGGAACGAGTAACTTGTATAGTTTATAGTAAAAGAGAAGTATAAGCTAGAGCATGCTAAGATCCGTAGCTACATGTGCTTCTTGTTGGTGCATTGTGAATGGCTGTTGGTGATTTCTAGGGGCCTTGCTGTTCGAGAGGTTAATCTTAGTGGCTGCATCTATAAGTCACTCCCTATTCCAGTGATGCCTCCTCGCTTTCTGACCTATTGATCTACCACTCCTGCACTTCTTTATATTCTGTTGAACACTGTTTCCTGAAAAGTAAGATCTTTTGGTTGCCAGCTAAACGAGGTTAGATGGAGTAGATTTTATGGTCTTCTTAGTAATGAACGGAGTATGTTACCAACCTTCTCATTCAATGAGTGTCTTCCTCGACGCAGCAGGAGGATCAATTCCTGGTTTATGTTTCGCAGATTTTGTGAGCCTCCTGATTTGGGAAGTAATTACCAAATTAATGTTTACATTGGCTGAAGTCAATGATGATTAATAAACTTCAGTTCTAAAAATGTTTTGCTTTTTGTTTATTTAGCTGTTTCAGTAACTTTGTTGATCCCCCTTTTAGGCGTTAATTTTTTCCCATGCGGGATGTTTTGCAGAAAACTTCACTACAATGCGACGACTTGTTTAAGTGATGCACTGACTCTCTCTCTCTGTCTCTCTTTCTTCACTCTCTCTCTGAGGCTTCCTTTATTCTATTAGTGATTTGTCTTGAGGTATATATACACTAAATGACGGGTCAGGTAAAGTGATTCGTTATTGTAAGGCTGAGTTTGAAAATAACGGAATTCCAATATAAGCACTTGTTTGTACCATCGGACTAGCCGGTAACTTATGGTCCTCCTTGTGCAACCTTTGGAGATGGATATGCTTGATTTTTGCCCCTTACCAAAAGTCAGTCAGTCTATAGATCTTAAGCTGTTTGCAAGAAATCAGCCAAGTCAGTGAGTCCCTTTTAACTACATTCAAGACTACGGTTTTGACGCCCCCTCTAGTTCTCTTCATACACTGAGAACATTTCATAATATAAGAATCTCTGACCTCTTCGACGTCGGGTCTTGCACCCTATAAAAGCAGTAGATCCATTTAGAATTGTTTCTCTCTGTGCAATAATTTCTAAATTAATCCTTTCCAGGCTGTTTTTTTTTTCTTTCTGAAAACTCCTATGCCATGCTCTCTTGGGTTTTATCTATGCCTGGTCATTGAACTAAGCCTGCTAACTTAATTGAGTAACGTAATTAAATACAGAAAATGGCCATTGACTGCTTTTGCTTGCTACTTTTGTCTGTAGTGGTGGACCATATGAAACTCTTGAAGAGTTATGTCTATGTTTCTTTTACTTCTCTATGCAATTTATTTTAGCTTTTTTCCTATGTTATAATTTACTCTCCTTTAGATTATCTTTTACGGATCAGATGATGTTAAAGCAAACAGCACTGGCCATAAGGTACATGCTTCCAATGTTATGCTCATCCAAGGTTCTTTTTTGTAGGAGGAAGAAAGAGTTCGAAACAGTGTGATGTTCGATTTGTTATATGTCCATCCTTATAATAGTCTGGCTCCACAAATTGTTGCATACTACAATTATTATTATCAGATGCCTCCTAACCAAAAATTTGCCTGGGAAATTGATACAAATGCTAGGTTGGTTGTTCTCTTTAGTTTAGTTCATTCTACTACAATTATGGTGATCTTAGGCTGTATTTACAACTTCAAACTGGCACAATTGTTTTGCAGTGGTGGAATGAATGGATTCCTTTGGTTATGTCAGAGAAACGGGTGGAGAATATCAGTTCCTTCCCCCATCGGTGGACTAGAAGCCGTAATGGATAACGAAGTTTTGTAAGTAATGTTGTACCTTTTAATATAAGAAACTTGGTATCCTTGACTTTGCTGAGTTGGTGGATTCTCGTTTTGCAGAAATGTTACCTTCCTGAATCCACCTGCACATAAACATATTCCAGAGCCTCCCAAGGGAGTAGTTATGCCTAAAATGGTATGTGCAGATTGTAGGCTTTAAAAATGGTAGGTACTTTGGCCCTTGGCTTTACTGTTGATCAGTCCCATCAGCCAAGGATACCTTGTATTCTATTGTTTTGACTGTCGTATTTTGGTGCGTTTCTAGTGAATATTATGTGCCCTATATGTGCTTCCCTAAGAAAGTGTTCTCTCACTCGATGCAGGTTTTGAAACCATTGGACATAAAACCTTTGCCTGTCCTATGGCATGAAGACCACGGTGGCAGGCGCCAGCAAAGCAGAGACAGGTCTCTCTCTCTCTGTGTGTGTGATCCTTGGGATTACGAACCATGTAAAGAAGTCAATATATGTGCTTATTTTTCATGACTTTTTTGGTGATAGGTGAGCTCGATATACATTATCATGATAAGGGTAGCTAATATTTGTTAACCATCGTAACTGATAGTACTTGAAAATGAAAATGGTTTGTTTACTGTAGAGGTCTCTGAATCATTTGTTTTGCCAATTTGATAATTGTAAAAGGTAGATATCAGATTTTAGTCTTGTATCAGAGTAGTTAAAATTAATTCTCTCCCTGTCCATTCTCCATTAAAGAGTCGACAGAGGGCTACTTTTTGCGTATTTTTTTTATTATTTTCGATACACTATCAAAACTCTTTTGACAATCTGTCGCCTAATAAATCATTTTTTTGAGAATCTTCTTTATTTATTCTTTAGAGGTGTAGTGTGGGGTGAAGGGACTAAAATTTGTTGATCATTTCGATTAGTGGAGGATATTGGCTTTCTTGTATAGTTGGACTCAGTTTGAACACGGTTCAGTGGACATTTGGTATTAAATCTTCACATGTTGGTTGAATTTTCACTGATATGATTTTATGCAACTCATCTTAAGATATTTGTTGTTTATGATTTTATGCATTTGCTTACTTTCCAGGCCACATGTACCTGGGGCAATATCTGGCTCCCTGCTGGGTGAAGCTGCCCATCGGCTGCTTAAGAACACACTTAATATCAAACCCAATGGGACATCATCTGGAGTGTTGGAGCAAATGTCCTACCGAAATTCCGCAGGAAACCATGTAGTACACAGGCCAAGGCCGGCTGGACCGTCCGGGTATGAAAAGGGATTTTTTGAGGACCCAAATTCCTTCCATGGACATCGTCCTCGAGGCGTGATGGATACTCCTAGGTTTGCTGGCCCTCACAATGAATTCCAAGGCAATAGGCTGAACTTCAGGGCACAAGAGAGGACTTTATATCAAGAACAGTATAACAACTTGAGAAATGGGATGTCTAATATGGCAATTGAAGGTTCTATTAGAACGAGGTCGCCTGCAGTGATGGCTCCTAGGATGCCAAATTCAGGGCAAGTATTAAACACTCGTCACCAGTTTGTCCAGAACGCGGGTCCTCCTCCATCACCACCTACTAGGTGGATCAGCAAATTATCAGGTGGAAATTCTGGGATGAACGAGAAGCAAGTGAAGAAGGTTTATCAGGTTAAGAGCAGGGTGTCGCAGAATTCTACCGATAACGGATTTCAACAGTGATGCAGTTACATTCGAACTTGATTTTAATGAAGGCTGACAAACATGTGAAGCTTTGAGTTTGCTTTCTCAGGCTCCAGATGTGTACTTCATCTAAGGATATCTGACCCCGAGTAGCTCCAGTCAACAGCATATCTTCTGCTGCGGGGAAAGTTGGACCTTTCTGAACTTGTATATGGGATCTCTTTGTATGTAAATCTCCGTGGGTTCATACTGGTTGGAAGAAAAGAGCTGAACTTGAAGATCAGGTTTGGGTTTCCTCTTTCGGCTTCTCCTTGGGGTTTCAAAAGAGTAGATGTGTAGGCTTACACCTCCCCGGGGGTCTCTCTCTAGTAACTGCCCGTGGGTATGAATCAGCTATAGTTCCGACCTCTTTTTCATGGATTAGGAACAGTGAGGAAACACGCTGCGACAGCTCTTATGATTTCAGGAGCTTTGAACACATTTATCTTCGCCGATACTTCCACAAAGATCCCCTTTGTATCGATATCAGTTAGACGTTTTTAGGCTTCAAGCATGTATTAAAAGAAGAAAGTGCATTTGTTGTTTCTCTTTCTTTCTCGTCGAACTTGGTTACAGCTTAGTCAACCATGGCATGTACATGTTGTCACGTTTCATGTCCTCAAAGGAAAGATCATGGAATTGGGGGGTTTGTAGACTTTGTCGGATAGATTATGAATCTCTCTTCGTTTTGATTTTCAAAGTATTGTTTCTCGTTGACTTTATAAGTATCTCTATGGGTACCATGTCAGTCTCGCGATTGACAATAGCGGAGCTACTACTTGTCTAGGTTGGGCTTTATGGGAAAGACAAAACAAAACAAAGGGGCAAATTGCAAACATCACCTTGTGGCCGCCACAGCACCTACGCCACCACCAAACTAGCCCATCCACCACCATCACCATATGTAATCCACAATCAACCACCATAACCCATTGGCCCTCCCGGTCACCACTAAAACCCTCGCTGCCGTTGCCCAATCTCTTCATCTACATCACTGTCGAGCCATGGCCACAACCAGTCTTCCTCGTTGTCCTGCCACCACTCAGGTCCGCCACCAATGCAGCCCTGTCCACCACGACCAAATCTGGTTCAATCATTGCAAATCTATTAAATGATTTGGTCAATCATTGCAAATCTATTAAAATTGCAAAGCCAATTTCTTCGCGTTTTGAGAAAATGGGCGATGGAGAGGGAACACAAATTTGTAAGGGGTGAATCGAATGTTTTCTCTATTCTGATAGGATTTTTGACAAATGCAACACAATTAGCCCCACGCGGGCGTTTACAACAAATGGAGTGGAAGATATGATTTTGCAACTTGCTCAAACTGCAAAGGACCTGTATGCTAATTACCCAAGCGTGAACTAATAATAAACTGGATCTTCAAGAATTTCTCTTTTGATATGGCAGTCGTTATGCATGGTTTTCTTGGTGCCATTGCTACCACAGGGGCGGAACTAAGAATACATGTTAAGAGGGGCCAAGTAAAACATATCATAAAAACAGAAAAAATAAGTCCATAAACAGTGACTATTTGCATTGTTTAATTGAAAAGTAAAAGTTAAGCTAACAAATGGTTTGCGTATGGAGAAACCTTTAAGACCGTTGGCAACAAAAAAAAAAAAAGTATTTTTTTACTCACATTTATTATTAAAAAGTATTAAATGGACACCAATAAAAATGACTTTTTCTTGCAAAAAGAAAATGAAAATCAATTTACCAAGGAAATTATTCTAACTAATGTAAACTCGTCAATCGACGAAACTCATAACGTGGGCTTATGCAAAAGGAATTGATGTTTCAGTTCCACACACAGTCATTTGGGCCCCATTTTCGCCGCTAAAGATCTTTCAAATATCATTACGTAATCACTTTAGTGACACTTGTGGAGCTTAAATGCTAAAAGTAAAGCTCAAAATATCATTTTCTTGTAAATGCTATAGCTCGTTATAGTGAAAAACATATAAAAGGCGAGCCCCTATGATCGCATCGATATCCATTGGGTTAAAGGAATGAGAAGTACTAGGAGTTTCGAATAAGCTAAAGGAATTAGAAGTACTAGGAGTTTCGAATAAGCTTCACTGGCCAATCATTCTTGGAGGATGATTACAACTTACAAGTCCGTCGTGTGTTCTTGCAACAAACTTGTTTCCATCATACTGTGGAAATTAAGGTAGACTCTCAAGCCAGCTCAAGGGTGCTCTTACGCCTGGAGGAGCATCCTCCACGGAAGGGATCTGTTAAAAAAGGGCTCACTAAGATTATAGGAGATGGTCAGGAGATAAAAGTTTGCCAGGAAGCTTGGATTAGGGATGGAAAATTAAACCAAGGAAGCCAAAGTCTACCAAGAAAAACACAAGCAATAACCATCTTACTGTTGCATGGCTAATACTCCCAAAGAGCAGGCTGGCAATTATTTGGTCAGAGAAGAGGAACAAGTGGACATTGTAATCTCATCAACATCTGAAGAACATGAGTTACAGCATTTAAGTTCAGAGGAGACCATTAACAGCCCTTGGGTGTCAAAGAAAGAGGCCAGCAAAAAGATACACCAGCAACCCTGCCCGAAAAAATTAAACTGTTTATTTGGATAATAACCAAGATAATCCCAAATATGTACCCTAAAATGTATACCAAGTCCAGCTCGAGTACCCAACTTTTCAAGTATACCAAACCAGTACCTAGGTTTATTTTCACGTACCAATTAAGTCCACCATGTATTGATGACAGACATCCCTTAGAAAAAGCAGGGGTAAACCGGAGTACTGCAAAAGGTCTCTTAAAACCAAATCAAAAAGCCAAACTAGAACCAAAAGAGTAGCTAAGGTTTATTTAAATACCAAGTGAGTGCATAAGAACACTTTTTCTTCTTCTTTTTTTTTTTCCTTCCCTAAAACACTTTTTTTCTCCTCCCCCAATGGGCTGGCCTTGGGCAGGGCCAGACAGGGCTTCGGGCCTGAGAAACCGGGCCGAGCCCGGGCCAGAGAAGAGGATATCCAGGCCCAGTCCAAGCCCTGGCCCTAGGCCCACTATTTAGGGCCGGGCCCAGGCCCAACAAATTCCCCCCCCCCCAAAAAAAAAAAAATTCTTGTTATTCATTTTCGAAATCTTGAGGTTATTCTTCAAGGCCCTTTGATACTTCACCCACTTCATAGAATTAAATTTAGAATTCAGTTCACCTTTTTTTTTTGAAACAAAAAGAAATTTAAATTAAATAATTATTATTTATGTTTAGAACACATATAAAATGAAAATGTGATAAATTTTTTTTATAAATATTCTCTTGGCTTGTGATGCAGAGCACAAATCAAATTCTGTAACATAAACATTAAATGAAAGCCCACTCAGAAATCATAAAAAATACGTCACCGTCACCACACACCACACACCCACACTTCACTGCGTGTGTTAAAGAAAATAATGAATTCAATAACACCTCCAAAACTATTAATTTAACTAAAAAGATTCCATATTTTGCCTATTTTTTGTTTTTCTTTACTTTGGTATAGATATTTCGCACGAATAACAATGCCCTTTGTTTGTTTCCCGTAGTATTCTATTTTCCAAAATTCTTTGCTTCTGAGTTTCCTTTCCACTCTTTAATTGATTCCACCGTCCATCATAAGATTGCATGAGATACGCTGATACAACCGTGGCAAGGAAAATTTGGTTGCTTCAAAAAGATAAAAAAGTAATAAAATGAACTTCAGAACAAGAAAAGAAAAAAAAAATATATAAGGAGGGGGGCCAACAGGCCTGGGCTCGGGCCGGGCTCGGGCCCATTTCCCAAATATTTCGGCCTGGCCCTAAGGACCAGGACCGCACTATTCACTCTTTAGGGCCGGGCCGGCCCGGCCCTTTTGACACCTCTACACACCCCCCTGCCACCCCTACATCTGTCGCCCCACCTCACTGCCCACATCTAATAATCATGAGATCTCTTTCTATCTCCCTCTCCATTTCTCGTCCACCACCTACGACCGTCTTGCTTGCCACCACCTCCTCATGACTACCACAACCACCCATTACTGTTACAATCCTAGATAATTCCAACCGCGACCGCCGCCGCCTAGAATATTACATCACTACCGTCACCCACCATGAAGCACCCCCACTTTCTTCGTACTGGTGGGATCAGATCACCAATACCTCAATTACAACTACTCCTTGCTAACAACCACCGTAGTATCAAATTCGTCTCCAGGACCTCCATTACCCCCAGCTCAAAGGCCTAATATCACCAACATAATCAAATCAACTGGTGGGATATAATTTATCGAGCTTTTAAGGACAATAGGGTGTCATAATGTAACCTTTAATGGGGTTGTGGTGTCTAAACACCGCTCTTAATTCTGTGTTAACAACATAGTTGCACTTGTAAGTTCATATGCTTTATTGCTTCAAAGGCTATATTTTTCAGTCATGTACTTTTATTTCTTGCAAGGATTTAAACTATGCTTGCGAGCATCAACGGTGACGTATAAACCACTTCATAAGCAAGGAACAAATTCACAGCACCCTACGACTTGAAGTCGCGTCCAGGGTTTTTGCTGCAACATTCTGCCAACTTGGCATTACCTATTGTCTTGGTATATTAGGTCACACAATGACCTCGGTCAGTGAATCTCTTGCTCAAACAGACTTAGCATCCTCTGTCTCTACTGATCATTGGTGACATCTTGCTCAGACAGACTCCGTATCCTCTAGCTTTATATGCTCGTTCAGTCAAGCAGGCATATATGGTCTTCTATATTGCTTCCACAAGGTCTTCTTGCGACCGGCCCTAGATATAGGCTGAAAAGCCATATTTATATATTCATGCCTTCTCAAAGGCAAGGGCGGCTTCATATCTTACGATATCATCAATATTATGGGCCTAATGCCCTGTGTTCTTTTCGACAGGGGAGCTTCATAGCAACGGCCATATTATGGGCTCAATTCCCCGTGCTTTCTTATTTAATGCCAAGACAACAAGCACTTGTTGCTTCGATCGAAACCCCTGAGGGTATTTTCATGAGCTTTGCGCTCTATCTGCCCCCGAGGGCGTGTATGATGAGAACTTTAAGTTTCGTCAACCCTCAAGGGTATTTTCATGAGCTTTGCGCTCTATCCGCCCCTGATGGTGTGTACGATGAGAACTTTAAGTTCCGTCAACCCTCAAGGGTCTTTTCACGAGCTTTAAGCTCCATCCGCCCTCAAGGGTGCGTACGACGAGAACTTTAAGTTCTGTCAAACCCTCAAGGGTATTTTCATGAGCTTTGCGCTCTATTCGCCCTCAAGGGCGAGTACAACGAGAACTTTAAGTTCCATCGAACCCCCGAAGGGTATTTTCACGAGCTTTGCATTCTATCCGCCCCCAAGGGCGTGTACGATGAGAACTTTAAGTTCCGTCAAACCCCTGAGGGTATTTTCATGAGCTCCGCGCTCCATTCGCCTTCAAGGGTGCGTACAAGAACTCTAAGTTCCGTCGAACCCTTGAAGGTATTTTCATGAGCTTTGCGCTCCATCCGCCCTCAAGGACGCATACGAGAACCTATGTTCCATTATACCCTCGAGGGTAATTACACGAGCTCTGTGCTCTATTAGTCCTTAAGGGCGCTTACCAGAACTCTACGTTCCACTAGCCCCATAGGGCGGTCCCTCGAGGGATGAACACCCCCAAGGGTGGCAGGATAGAGCTCGAGTACTATCCGAACGGTTTAGCTACAGTTTTAACCCGTTAAACGACAAAGGACTATGGGACTTCATCCTCCCATCATTCTTTGTCAATTCAAAACCCAGCCAAGCGTGAGTGCAAGGCTTCTTTGCCAGCTCTTAGCTGATGACAAGAGTTCGCGTCAAAGTAAAACGCAAGCATGATGTGGTCAGCTCAAGCTAAAGCACAAACACTTGCATAAAATGAACACCCTCTAAAAGGAGAGATGACCCCTCGAGGGGACATTCAAACACTTAGCACATGCAACAACTAGCATGCACAACTTTGTGTCCTCTCTCGAGGGAGGCTACCATGTGGCACAACCTCTAAAGGATCTCGAGATCCCATGATTCGTCTTCCCAAAGACGATTCTGAATAGCCTACTCAGGCGACATTCTAAGACTTAGATCTTGAGAGCTAGGGTTCTAGCGCCCTAGTTGGGCAAAGTTCCAAGGCCGAAGCTCCCAAGAGCTTAGGTTGAAGCACATGGAGGAAAGAAATATTGTTACCCCTTCAAGTGGATAGAGAATCCCTTACAAATTTGACGCGTGTCTCGAGACACCAGGTATAAACTTCCTCAGCCAAACATTTTGGCTAAGAGTCTAGCCAGGTGATCAACCTCTATAAGTCCGGCCTTTTATGAGTCTCAATGCTTTAATTTAGAGGCGATCATCCTTTATATATAGAGTTCTTTTAATACCACTATACCGACACAATTTGGTAAGTACCTTGGCATTCAACTTGATATATTAGAGAAAAAAAGAGAAGTTTTTAGAGCTTGTTGAGAAAGTCCAGTGCAAATGTGAAGGCTGAAAAGGTAAAATGCTTGATAAAGTTGGACAGCCTACTCTTTATTAAGTTAGTGGTACTTCTCATCCATTATACTTGTGTATCTTTTGCCAATACATGGTTGCCATTAGATAGACTCCATTCTTGGTCACTTTTGGTAGTCGGGAGATCCTTCAAAGAAAACTCTCCAATGGGTAAACTGAAACCAGTCCTTCTCATCCTTATGCCATAGTTTTGATCGAGGTTCTCAATGGTTCTTGGTTATCACCTAATCCTCTTATATATATATATATATATATATATATATATATATATATATATATATATATATATCCGTTGAGAGCGTGGGCAAAATAGGAGAAGTTGCAAGCGCGATCTGACCGTCCATCCCGAAAGATGGACGTGCCAGATCGCGCCTTTTTCGAAAGCTGTCAGTCGTCCGCCATACAGTATGGCGGACGGGTTTTTTTTACCAAATTGCCCCTCCGCGCCTGTCCGCTAAACTGTATGGCGGAGGACATTAAAGTCCTGATGGGAGACAGCCAAAAAGACGTCCGCGATACTGTATGGCGGACGTCCCCTAGGCTGACACCTGTCCTTAGGCTGACACCTTTTTGCCCCAACACTTAATTTTTTTTTTCGGTCCTATTTACGTCCGCTATACTATATGGCGGACAGTCAAGGAGAAGGAAGACTCCCCAACACTTAGTTTTTTTTTGGCCCTATGTACGTCCGCTAAACTATATAGCGGACAATCAAGCAGAAGGAAGCCAAAAAATTTAAGTGTTGGCTTCGGCTTCCTTCTGCTTGACTGTCCGCTATATAGTATAGCGGACGTACATAGGGCCGAAAAAAAAACTAAGTGTTGGGGAGGCTTCCTTCTGCTTGACTGTCCGCTATATAGTATAGCGGACGTACATAGGGCCGAAACAAAAAACTTTAAGTGTTGGGGCAAAAAGGTGTCAGCCTAAGGACATGTGTCAGCCTAGGGGACGTCCGCCATACAGTATCGCGGACGTCTTTTGGCTGTCTCTCATCAGGACTTTAATGTCCTCCGCCATACAGTTTAGCGGACAGGCGCAGAGGGGCAATTTGGTAAAAAAACCCGTCCGCCATACTGTATAGCGGACGACTGACAGCTTTCGAAAAAGGCGCGATCTGGCACGTCCATCTTTCGGGATGGACGGTCAGATCGCGCTTGTAACTTCTCCTATTTTGCCCACGCTCTCAACGGATCAGCTCCATATATATATATATATATATATATATATATATATATATATATATATATATATATATATATAAGAGGATTAGGTGATAACCAAGAACCATTGAGAACCTCGATCAAAACTATGGCATAAGGATGAGAAGGACTGGTTTCAGTTTACCCATTGGAGAGTTTTCTTTGAAGGATCTCCCGACTACCAAAAGTGACCAAGAATGGAGTCTATCTAATGGCAACCATGTATCGGCAAAAGATACACAAGTATAATGGATGAGAAGTACCACTAACTTAATAAAGAGTAGGCTGTCCAACTTTATCAAGCATTTTACCTTTTCAGCCTTCACATTTGCACTGGACTTTCTCAGCAAGCTCTAAAAACTTCTCTTCTTTTTCTCTAATATATCAAGTTGAATGCCAAGGTACTTACCAAATTGTGTCGGTATAGTGGTATTAAAAGAACTCTATATATCAAGGATGACCGCCTCTAAAGCATTGAGACTCATAAAAGGCCAGACTTATAGAGGTTGATCACCTGGCTAGACTCTTAGGAATATGTGAGCAATAGGTTGGTCCAATTTCGGTACTACTTCCATTATTTGCTTTGGAAAAACTATAGCTATCATCTACAAACAAAAGGTGTGGAAGAGAAATATCGGCGTAAGACAACACCTTCAAAGTCACCTCGAACTTGTGCCTTGTTTAAAAATGCGGAGATTGCTTTAGTAGAAAAAGTAAGAAGATAAGGTTAGAGAGGGTCCCTATCTCAACCCTAGTGGTAAAGAAATCACTAGGAGAGCCACTAACAAGCACAACATACAGCACTGTGGTGACATAAAAAGAGCACTTCGTTGTTGGGGGGGGGGGGGGGGGTTCATATGGTTGGGACATGGGAAATATGTACAAAATGAATGGGTTATGTGCTGGACTCTTTTTATAGCGAATAAATGTTTTTCTTTTTAAAGAAAATGAAGAGGAAAGTTTAAGATTTTTCAATTAATTTGGAGAGAATACCATATCTAGCTGTAGGTAGGAAGTGCCACCCAAGAGTAGGAGGGTCATTACTCTCAAAGTTCAAGGTGTGAGTACACCTGGTTCAATATGGTGTTTGTACTAAGTCAATACTGAAGTCTCACAGATGCTAAAACAATGGCCAAATTGACTAAAAACTTGAGAGTATAAGAAGCCTTTTGTAAAATATTTGTTATTTCAAATTTGCGAATGAACCTCATTTGATTATAAGGAGGTATTTGTAGGCGTAGTTTTCTTGCTAATCACGAAATGCACATATATGTTTCTTTCTTCTCCGAGTAAACAGTCTTACTCGAGGCCAACCTTACTTAATGCTGACTTGATTCCTCGAGTTTGTCCATGTTGCCCAAGCTATTCTATCATCTTGTTGAAGTGTACATTATTTGAGTTTCCCTTTTTCTCCTTTTTTGGTTTAATGACTTTATTTCTGAAAGCTTATTAACAAAATTTGGCTCTCACTGCTTAGTTCCTGATAAAACTTAAAGGGCTTGAGGATTTTAGCACTTAGAGTTAGAGGTGTCAAAGGGCCAGGCTTGGGCCGGCCCAGCCCGGGCCTAGAGGACCAGAAAATGGGCCGATCCATTTAGGGCTTCGAGCCTTGGAAATCGGGCCGGGCCAAGCCTAAATCTAGGAAATGGAGGCCCTGTCCAGGCCCAAGCCCTAGCCCTAACTCTAGGGCCGGGCCTAGGGCCGGCCCGAGCCCTTTTTTTTATTTCCTTTTTTGTGTTGTGAAAATATTAATTCATGAAATAAATACAATTGATAGGCCCTAAACCATTCAATATCTCTCTCGTGGTTAATGAAGTCTTAGAGCTTTATTTTTACTTTATTTGAGAATATTGATTTGCAACAAAGAGTAATTTTATTCGCAAAAAGACAATCTTTTCACAGGAAAGAATATAAATTTTAGTCATGAAGTTTTTTGTTTTCTAAACTCAACAATGGTTACCTACAAAACTTTTTCCAATGATATCTCTAAAAAAATTCACTCCAATATACCTCTAGCTTTGCATTTTCATAGTATTAAGTATCTCATTAGAAGCATGCATCATTAGACCACTTTTATCATGAATTTTCTCGGGCTTTCTAGAGTTATGTTATCCATTTTCATTGCCTAAATTGTGTTGTTTCTAATTCCTAGACAAACAAATATATATGTTCTCTTCATAATTTCATGAAACTAATACAGAGGAGCCTTGCAAGTAAAAGCAGATAAAGAAGTAGGAACCATCATCATGAGCTGAAAAGAAATGTGCATGTCCAAAAAGTTAAATAAAAAGAGAAAAATATGAGGTAGAGAGAGAATGAGACGTGAGAAAGAAGGGGAAAGAAAAAAATGTAAGTAATTCAAAATGGTTTAGGGTCAGATTTAGGGCCAAAGGGCCGGGCCAGAATAGGGCCGAAAAGAGAGACAAAACCGGGCCGAGGGCAGGGCCTGACCCAGGCCTTTTTAGGGCCGAGCTAGCCCGGGCCAAATTTGAAAAATATTAGGCCTGGCCCAAGGCCCTACGGGTTAGGGCCAGCACTATTCATCTTTAATACCGGGCCAACCCGGGCCTATTTAGGGTCGGGTCGGGCCGGCCTGCGGGCGGCCCGGCCCTTTGACATCTCTACTTAGAGCTATTGTTTTTTACAAACCCTAAGAGTTATTAAGCACGTATTATCTCATGTTCAAGACCTTCAAGACCCAACTATCTCGAGTCTTGTATTCCTCTTCCTTTTAACACACGGATTTTGCGTCTAGTAATTATTCAAGTTGTCTCGTGCTTGTTGTTTCATGGGCTACTCTGCTTTGACGGTTTCCTACACTAGCACTTGACAATTAGCTTTGGAGAAAAACCATGCATTTAACATTGAAAGATAGAGTCCTTCGAGGGATATAATAATAATTCTTGAAATGTACAACAACCAAGAATAATCATAGAATTAAGAAAATTCGTAGGAATAGTTTTATCCAAAACAATGGTTTATACCTATCGAAGTCTTTTATATGCATTACAGGTTTAAAGACATAATATTTAGTATGATTTGACTAACTGAACTGCATATTCTATTGACCAAACGTACGCACACTGGAGTTTCCATGTAAACGAGGACTCTTAACAACCACTGAGTATTTGCTTTAAGACTCTTTGTTACTTTCCGTCGTTCTTCATGACAATCGCGTAGAAATTGACTCCTTTTCCTTCTCTTCCCAAGTCAAGTTGCAGCCCCACTTCACCCGCCAAGACCGCCCTCAAGTAACTATGCCAGTCAAATTGTTGAAAACTCGTTGAACATGGCTTTTCCCATTAGAGTACCTCCATCGTTTCCCTCTACCGTAGAATTTCCCTGAACCTTCTCTTTCATTACCAAGTATTTCCAGTAGCCCCTTTCTCCACCCCTATAAAAGGGACCCCAACTGCACCCCAAAACTCACTCACCCTCTTGTTCAAAACAAACTTCTTTCTCCTTCAAAGAAGTGTTAGAGGTCCTTTAGCACAAGAAAGAAAAAATGGTCTGTGAAAAGAAGATCGTTGACGAAGTCTCGGGATGGCTTAGGGTGTTCGATGATGGCTCGGTCGACAGGACGTGGACCGGGCCACCAGAGGTCGAATTCATGGCCCAGCCTGTGCCTCCGCACGACAATTTCGTCGAGGGCGTCGCGACTCGCGACGCCCTTGTCAGTGCAGACTCGGATCTTCGAGTCCGCATTTATTTGCCAGAGAACAACGAGGCCATGGACTTGGACAGGCTACCTGTCGTACTTCACTTCCACGGCGGTGGCTTTTGCATTAGCCAGGCCGACTGGTTCATGTACTATTATATTTACACTCGTCTTGCACGTAAAGCGCGTGCAGTTATCGTCTCCGTTTACCTCCCCCTCGCTCCGGAGCATCGCCTCCCGGCGGCCTGCGATGTGAGCTATTCCACCCTCCTCTGGCTCCGGTCCTTGGCTAGTGGGGATTCTCACGAGCCATGGCTGAGTCATTACGCGGATTTTAACCGCGTGTTTCTCATCGGGGACAGCTCCGGGGGAAACATCGTGCATGAGGTGGCCGCGCGTGCCGGGAACGAGGACCTGAGCCCTCTTCGGCTAGCCGGAGCGATACCTATCCACCCGGGATTCGTCCGGTCCGAGCGGAGCAAGAGCGAGATGGAGAAACCCGAGTCGCCATTCTTAACCCTGGACATGGTGGACAAGTTCCTGAGCCTGGCGTTGCCGGTTGGGTCCACGAAGGACCACCCAATAACGTGCCCGATGGGGTACGGAACCCTGTGGATCGAGGACTCGAAGCTGCCGCCTTTCTTGCTATGCATGGCCGGCGATGACCTGATTTGGGACACTGAAATGGAGTACTATGAGGCCATGAAGAAGGGAAAGAAGGAAGTGGAGCTGCTGATTAGTGCAGGAATGGGTCACAGCTTTTATCTGAACAAGATTGCCGTGGACATGGATCCGAATACCGCGTCAGAAACTGAGAAACTGATCCTGGGGATCACTGAATTTATCAGCAAGCATTGAATAGTATTTGTTTGAAAGTATCGGTGAAGAAGTTGCTATCATCTTATGTACGATCTTTGTCCTTCAAGTTTGACCAATTTACTCAATCTAATGCAATTTTGTGCAAGTCAGGGAGCCGCTTCTTTGAAGGCTTGAAATATCTACTCAAACTTCATCTTAATTAGGTTGGTTGGTAAGTTCATTTAGATCTTGTAATGTGTTGTGGCTGGTTTTTGCCTTTGAACTTCGTTTAGTTTAGCTTAGCTTTTTGTTTGCAGCTTATGAGTCTAATGCGTCGGTTCTAGTTGAAAATAGGGTTATTCGTTAGAAAGATTTTGGCGGCCAACTCCGGGGGTAAGAATAACCTACGATCTCCTTATACAGTGATCATTAATTGTCGCTAAATATTACTAATGACATTTATGAATACATCTTTAGCGATATTCTTATTGGCACTAATTTGATATCACTAATTAAAAGCCAGTAAAAATATTTATTGACTATTTATACTGAGAGTTGCGAACTATTCCAAATTCAAGGGTTCCATCTAATTTACTTGTAACTCTTTATGCCATGTCACAGCCCTATTTCTTTTTCGCGTGCACCATTTGCGCTCAATTTGCTGGAATGGACTTTGAATCGTAATATGAAGCTTCTTGTTGTTCATCCTTATAATAAATCTATGAGATTTAGCAGAGTTAGTTTTCCCTGTAATTTACTCCGTTCATCGAGAAGTTCTAAAGGGAACATAAAGTTGGAATTTTTTTTCTTTTATCCTTTTGATGAACGAACTTTTAGGATTATTCGACATATGTCAATTGTAAGGATAAAAAGTTCATACATTAGTAAGAGCCAGTTTGGGTTGCTTACATCTTAAATCAGTTTTCAAAATCAAATTTAATCTACTTTATGCATAACCACTTTACTATTTAGCAACAATAATTATAAATTAGCTTAAAGTCATAAAAGTGTTTGGATAAAAATTGCTTAACTCAGTTCTATCATGACAAAATGACCATAGAGAACACTTAATTAATAAATTTTTAATATCCATTTAGAAAGGTGGTGTTATGATAACTTTCATTTCGAAATAACTATACTATAAAATAAATTATCAAAAAGTTATTTTCATCCACCTACAAAAGTTTTTTAATTCTTACTTTAAATTTAAAAAACTCACAAACTCACATTAGTGCTTATAGTACAATAGCTTTTTCAAATTAGTTAAAGGGTATGAGAAATATTTTTTTAGATGGTAAATTATGAGAAAATTGATTATTTCATAATCCTCATGACTTTTCAGGATTATGGATTTAATGAGTTTTGAGCTTTTTGAGTCAGATTAAACCTCTTAATTTATTTTGCCAAACACGTACTAAACTGATTTACTCTAGATAAAATCAAGTTGACCATCCCAAAATCAACCCCAAACATCCTCTAAGCGGGATCACCAACATTTAAAATCATTGATCACAAAATCCTTTTTTTCTTCTCATCAACTTTTCTTGATCGAGTTACCAAAATAATAGTGTCGCATAATGCAAACTGACATGGAAGCTAGTTAATTAATGACTGTTTTTCCCTGATAAATGAGAGAATTAATAGCATTGATGAAATAGATAGTTATATTTTTGTCCGGTCAAAATATTTTTTTTTTGCTTTACATTTTTCAACATGAAACAACAACAAAATAACAAGATAGTGTCATGATAGATACTAGTGAACCCCTCATCATATTGAAATCACAGCACAAGACAAGATGTCGTCATCACTTTTAGATCTGCAACCTTCCACTGCCACTTCTAGACACCATTTAAACACTACCGCTAAAAGAGGCCTTAAGCGTTGTTTACCCAAACGAGATCTGCACCGAATTAGCTTAGCCACCCCCTCCTCCCAGGGTACTAGCCCACCCTCCCCATGGCCCCTCCAAACCCCCCCAAGGCCCTACCCCCCTACCTTTTTCTCCCCAAGGACACAAGAACTAACCCATTATAGTAAAACTAGCTAAATAAAGGTAGGGAAAAACAAGTGGAAACTAAGAATCTCTAGAGAACTCCCCCAAGACCTGCTATTGAAACCACCCTCGCACCTCACAAACCCTAAATCAAGCATTAAAAAATCAAGGAGTCGTAAGGAAGAATTTTCATAGTAATACTCCATTCGTCCCTAATTAGTTGATCATATTTCTTTTTTGAGTTGTCTAAAAAAAAATCGATCACTTTCCAAATTAAGAAAGATTTTATAGGTAATTTTTCATATTTACCCTTCTTACACTTTTTTTAATTCTATTTCTTTCTTCACATTTAATCCCCCACCATCCTTTTTTCTCTCTCATGGCCCACTTTTTTCCCTCAGCATCTCTTTCTCTCTCTTGGGGTAGAATGAAAAACTCATAAAGGTAGAATGAGAAACTCAAGAAATATGACTCATATCCCAATAAGCGTGCAAGCCAAAGACGATCAATTAATTACGGACGTAAGGAGTAATAAACCAGAACCCCAACAAGATAAAATCGCTGCTGCCGCAAATTTGACCAGTCAACTGTGAGGATATTGGCCATGACCGACGAGTATTATACATGTCAACCGTCGGTGGTGAGACACCTAGTCCCAAGATCAAAGGCTTCCTCTTTCCTTATTAGCTAGTCAAACATCCACAGTGTATTTTTGTAGATCAAGTAGATCTAATAATCTACTACATGCAACGAGATCGGAGCACGATTCATTATGTCGCCACCCTAGATTGCACAGAACAGAATATAAGAGGTGCCTGAACGAACTCACCATCATCGCTCAACATTCTCTGATGGCAGCAAAACTCGCTGTACACCTCGCACAAGATCATAAACACATAAAAAAAAAAGTTTTTGAACCTTTATATATGCTACATATAAAGAGAATACTCATTTTGGTATAACACTTCTTTTGGTGTTACACAACTGCCTATTTAAAATGATGACATGTATCATTCTAAGAATTTTTTTAAAAAGTAACACACCTGCCTAGACAGTGACGCTTGACACTGTGAGAAAATTCTTAGAAAATAACATGAAACAAAAATATTAAATAGTAAATAACTATCTTAAGGACATGTTTGATTTCTACACTTTAGAACAATTATATATCATGCTTGATTTTTCAACAAATTTTAAATTAACAAATTTATTATTGCAGGTGCATTTTGTGCCACAAATACTAGTATGTATCTATGTTGGAGACCGGCTGTTGCCCCCTGACGCGCATTAACGCATGGTGGGGCAGCAACAAGAAACAAAGTTGGAGTTTGAGAGTTATAGAGAGGTTGGAGAGAGGTGTGAGAGTTTAGAAAGAGAGGCGATGTCAGTCTTGATAGGGGTTAGTTCACCTTTTTTTCTAGCATTAACTATTCAATCTTACGCTTAACACATAGTAGTTGTAAATTTGCATCTTAAACTCCAATTTATTCTCTAAGTGGGTTTATAAAGGTTGGTTGTTCTTCCAAATAAACACAATGTGATAAGAGATAGTGAATATGAAACTGCCTATTTAATTTTGGTCATTTTATGGAAATAGAATAAGTTATGACTTTGGAGTGGGAGCAAACTCTAAGCTGGTTGCTGATATAACAGTAGCTAATCAATGGCATTTGCCACAAGCTAAATCCCAAGCACTCAAGTTTTGGCAAGCATAAATGAGCTATATTGCCCAACCTTAGGAAGACAGAGAAGATAAAATTCTTTGGGCCATGAACAAGAATGGAAAATATACTCTGAATTCAGCCTGACAGGCTTTGAGAACAAAGAAGGAACATGTTTCCTTGTATAAATTGGTGTGGTTCAGTGGTAATATACCAAAGTGTGTTCTGATACTATGGATGCTATGTAAGGATGGGATTAGAACTACAAATAAGCTAAGGTGTTGGAATTATATTATAGATGATACATGCCCTTTGTGTAACAAGAGTAAGGAGGATGCAAATCATTTATTTTCGAGCTGTGAGTATTTACAAGAGATTTGAAAGTGGGTTTTTGAGAAGCTTATGGTCTCCAGGCAGTGGCACTCATGGCAATAAATGCTGCAATATGCTACTACATATTTCAGAGGCAAAATTTTTCAAGACAAACTAAAAAATTGGGACTTACAGTGACTGCCTACATGATTTGGGGGAAAGAAATGCTAGAATCATCAAGCAATAATATCAATACATGGAAAGTACAATACAATTGATCAAACAAATGAAACAATGGAGTGTGAGAAGCTAGAAGAGAGTTTGACGTCACAGCACTAATAGGATACTGAAACCAATAAAACAATCCTAGAAGGGGGTGAATATGATTTTTGAAAACTAATTGAGAATCTAAACTAAATACAATCATGAATTTCAACCAAAGTAAGCAATATTTCAATAAATATGCTAAGTACGCAATCTTTAGCAATTATATAGCGATAAGTAAAGAGATTGAGTTAGAGATACTTGACAAGGAGATTTAAAATTGTTCGGCTTGAACTACCCTCAAGACTACATCCACCTCTTCAAGGAAGTCCCGTGCAAAAGCATTAGAATCCACTAGCAACAATATTTTTTCTAATCAAGATCAAAACCCTTACAACACTTGGTGATATCTCCACACCAAGCATAAGCCTTGAATCCATAAAGATCACGGAAGACTTGAGAAACCCAAGTCTTGATCACAATCCTTTTACAAAGATCAATTGTGTACGAAGAAACCATCTTGAAAGAAAATGAGTACAAATGAAGCTCTAGCACAATAGAGAGATGAGAGAATAAGTGACTTGAAGAATGCTCACTCTTAATCAAAAACTTGTTCACAAAGATGCTCTCTTTAATGATGTAAAATCATGAAGATCAAGAGAGAAAAATTTAATCTATGAGCCTTGATGTTTCTCTAATGAATGGATGCTTAGAATTTGGTTTCCATGGTGTATGATGAAGCCCCAAATCATTTATATAGGGAGGATATGAAATATAGTCGTTATTAGACCTGGCAATTTTTTGCCCGTACCCGCGGGTCGACCCAGGCCCATTAAGAAATTACGGGTACGAGTAGCCAAATATGATACCCGTTGACATTTGACCCGTACCCGGACCGGACCATTTTTCCCGGTTCGGGTAACGGGTAACCCAGTTCTACCTGTTTTTGGAGCTATATATAGTAATTTTCCCTAGTTAGGTTCCACTTCAAAATTCTATCACTCTTCTCTCACTTCTCAGACTCTCTCATCGCCGCCCCCTCCTCTGCCGCCACCGATAGCATCGAGGACCAACCTATAGCTTCTCCGTTTGCCATCGCCAATCTCTGACTCTCCTTCGATCTTAAATGGGCTCACGGCTTCACACTTTCACAGTCTCACCGACGGTCATAGATCGGAGACGATCTCTCACCGACGGTCACAGATCGGCAACGATCTCTCACCGATGGTCACAGATCAGAGACGATCTCTCACACATGGTCGCAGATCAGCAACAATCTCTCATCCACGGTCACGGCGTTTTACAGAATTTATTACACGTTCGAACATTGAATACTAGGAAAGGTAAGGGTTGTTTGTCCTAATAAATATGCTTTACTCCAATTGTCCCAAAAGGATTGTAATTCTAATTTCTTTTGTTTCATAGGAGTTGAAATAAATCCATGCACTGACTATAAGGGCAGACATTAAATGGGTAAATTTTTTATTGATTGAATCTGCTTTGGGTGGATATTGATAACTCGGTTTAGTATTTGACTTGCAGACACAAATTGAAGTTAAAGACTGTGCGTGGAGTTGAAGACTCAGTTTTGATTTGAAGACTTTGAAGAGAAGTTGAAGGACATTGAAGAATTAGTCCTTAAATTGTATAATTGTATTTTTTAATTTTATGAGGTTGAATGCTGGTTAAAACTTTTTAAGAGTAATTGTTTAATGCTAGAGTACTATTTAGAGTAGTAAATAACTAAGTAATATTTTTTTTGTTTGTTAATTGTTTATCTTCATGGTTTAAGTCTTAGATTTATTAATTTTTCTTCAAATAAAAATACCTGTAACAACTAATCAGTAACCTGCTAGTCAAAAGAAAGATAAGAAAATATGTCCAAGTCTCAAAATAAACAAATAATATTGCATTAAAAAAAATAAAAGATGACCCGTTTATCCGCGGATTTACCCAGATCATCGGGGTAGGGTATGGGTATAGCAAATGGTTACCCAGAAAAAGGGGTAAATTTTACCTGGACCAGTTTTACCCGTACCCGTCCGGATTTTACCCGTACCCAGCGGGTCGATCCGTTTGCCAGGTCTAGTCGTTATATGCATTAAATGAGTAAAACTACCATTGCAGTCGATTGTATTCCCAATGCAGTTGACTTGATTCCCTCTAAACTAACCATTAGTGTCTTGTCCTTGAAAAGAGCCGTTGGAACTGAATTTCCACCTATGCAATGTAGTCTACTGCTTTACCCTACTACCTATCGACTGCTTTACAAAAGCCCATTTCTTATTTTGGGCACAACGTTTTCTAGAAAAATCGGATTGAGGTGCCATTTTTTGTGTTTGAAAGCTAATGAAAAGTTTTATCAAAACCTGAAAATATTATCACCGAAAAACATTTTTGAGAAAATATGAATAAGCTCCAAATTTCACTCATTTTTAAGAAACACACTTATGGGAAATGTTATGATCTCACATGCAGTGCACAAGGTATCCTAAGTCATTTTAGGTCATAGTCATCAATCCAAGCATCAAACTAAGACTAGTTACATAAATAAAAGATCATTCATAATCCATAGTAACTTAACTTATGTATTTTTTGTTGCTCTTTGACATTGGACTTGATGAAGCTTCCATAACATGTCCATTATAGCTTTAAGTTTCTTCCGCTTTAACCCACATATCCAACTTCTCAAATGTGTCGTCATGAGTGCGTATGTGTATACCTACTAGGAATCCACTCAAAGCACACATTAGAAAATGATCAATGTGTTGTTATCATCAAAACTAGATGTAACCCTAGGTTATTTGACCATAGGGCTAACATATAGTTTGTCATAATTGGAAATTAGATTTGAGAATACTACTTGAATGATATGTTTTGGTAAATGTATCCTTAGCTGGGAATGTCTAGCTAAGGAGGAAAGCACTACTCACTTGTACATATAAGCTTTGATTTTAATCCAATTGACTTTCACCCAAAACAAAATAGATTTGTACATGCACAAACATAAATTACTCCAAAGATAGCTCTTAGATTACACGATTGATTCCTAATAATAACACTTCTAATATGAGGAGAGCCAAACACAAACATGAAAACTATTTTCTTGAAAGACAAGATATTTTCTTCATACAGAAGAAATTTATACACGGTAACACTCCCCCTCAAGATAGAGGATGTAGGTCATAAATGCCATCTTCGACTTGAGAAAAAGAAATTGGTCACAACTAAGTAACTGAGTATCTGTAGAGCTTTGGCAAACATCATTAGGCGTTGTTGAAGTTTTTCACAAGCAAAAGGGAAAAGAAAAAGTTAGGTGTCCACATTCTCAAATTAAAGTGGACTAGTAAAAAAAGTGCACCTAGATGCACAAACTGGAGGATGGAAAAAGTTGAGCATCCAGAATTACAGATTGGACGAGAGAAAATTAGATGGCATGTCGAGACTAACTGATAAAAAATAGAAACGAGAATAAGTATCATTCAGATTTACAAACTAAATAATTGAGAGAGGCTCCAAATTCACTGACTGGACAAAAAAAAAATTAAAGGTAGTTGATGTAAATGTGGTTGCTAACTTATTTACTGGGCAGCGAGGAAGGACCTGCTGTATAAATGTCTGTAGCAATTGCTGCCAATATGGAAAGAGACAAATGTAGTGGCTTTTAGCAAAAGAGACCAAACCCTAATACATGAATAACTAAAGAAGGAAGCACACCCACTAGCACAGGTTAAAAATATGGCAATCATGGAAGTTGTTCTGTGGAGCATCAATCATAATTGTGATAATGTATATATGTTTTTAGATTGTAAGAGTATGGTTAGCGATCTTGTAGAAAACTCTATTTAAATCACCTATGATCCATGACATAAAGTTTTTCCCCAAAAAAGTTACGGGTACCCTGAGCAGAGGTACATGAAGCTTGTGTAAGGGCAAAGAAAGCCCAAGATATACCATGTAATGTGTCTGTTCTTTAATCAAATTCTACTATTTCTGAAAGAAGAAAAAAAAAGGATAAAAGGGTTCAATTTATAGTGGTTTGAATAAATCTAACATTCAAACCATTTAACTAAGAGAAGGTGAACCCAGGCCCATGCCAGCCTCTGCCTTCTCCAACATTGGTTTTTTTTTATCATTATTTCATAGGTTGTGACTATGGCTATACAACGAGAGAAGGAATGTCAAATAAAGAGCAATTTTATTAAGTTGGTAACACATTCAAATAAACCAAAATTATCAAAAGTACGGCGGAGGTAAGAAAAAGCTTGTCTAGGGAAGGTGGCGATTAGTCATCAAGGGTTTTTTGTAAGGTTGAAATCATCAATTGCTTATCTATATAATATATAATAAGCGAAGCGAGAAAGACATTGATAGCTTCTTTGCGCGACACATCATCGCTTCTTTATATGACACGTCATCAGATTATTATTTTAAGATTACTTCTATATAAGTAAGTCTTTTTTAATTTAAAAGTAATTTTAATCATTCTAAAACTCAACCTAATCAACATACTAATCTATTAAGACTTTTTTTTTATAATTATGTCCTTAAAATTCGAAGAATAATTTGAATCATTCTAAAACTCTACATTATCATTATACTAACTTATTAGGAGTTAATATTGACTATTAGATCTTTAAATCTACTATCTAATATGAATATAATAACTCATATATATAAAAAAAACAAAAATAATACTTTCGATTTAGAAGAAAAAAATTAATTTAAAAACTAATTCTAATCATTCTAAAACTCTACCTAATCAATATACTAATCTATTAAGACTTAATTTTGACAATTATGTCCTTAAAAGTGTTTTCTAATATGAAAATTAAAATTCATAGACCCAAAAAATAACTTATGAGATTTAGAATAAAAAACATGATCAATCATTCTAAAATTCTACCTAAGCAATATACTAATCTATTAAGGCTTCTTTCTAACAACTATGTCCTTAAAATTCAAAACTAATTCTATTCATTCTAAAACCTAACTTTATCATTATATTAACTTATTAGGACTTAACATTGACTATTGTATCTTTCAAAACTACTCTCTAATATGAATATAAAAAATCATATATATAAAAAACGAAAATAATACTTTTGATTTAGAAAAAAAAATAATGTTACAATTAAGAATAAACAACTTACGAAACTTAGGAAAAAAATGATCTAAACGTAATTTTGATAGGTGCCTTTCAATTTAAATTTGATTAATTTTGCAAGAATAATTAAAATTTAATTCTAAATATTTTAGAACTCAACTTAATCTATACACTAACTTATTATGACTTAATTTTAACTATAGTATTTTTAAAATTACTCTTTAATGTGAATATAAAAATTCGTATATCGAAAAAAGATGAAAATAATGTATTAGATATAGAAGGGGGGGAAATGACGTTCTAATTAAGTCAAATCTATATATATATATATATATATATATATATATATATATATAACACACACACACACACAGAGGATAATCATCTTTAATAATGTAATATATAGATTTAATAAATGAATTATAAGTCAGCATTTTTAAATAAGACATCACGACCATCAAACTGGTTATATCCCATATATAAGAATTTAGAAAACATATCAAACATTTTATTACGATTTATTGTTGAAAAATTCGTGGTATAATTGTTGCGATATTTGTAAACCTCATAAATATCAATTGTAAAACATTTAAACTCTATGCTACAGACATATTTACGTATTAAGCTCTGATTTTGACTATTAAAACATTGATTAGATTGTTATGCAATTCTTGCGTAATATTTGCATACGCATATATGTTTACTTTGGTTCCTTTGAACTGTAAGTTGAAAGAAAAATGAGTAAATTGTGTTACAGAACCGCCTGATGATATAAAAAAAAAGCTTAAAGAACGCAAAAATCTAGCCACGGCACTGTAACACAATCTACTCATTATTCTTTAAACTTATAGTTCAGAGGAATTAAAACCAACATATATACCTAGCAAATATTTTGCAACAAATGCATGACCATTTAATTAATCAAGACTATAATTTTAGAAGTGTATGAGACGAAAAAATATTCTACTGGATATCATGTTTGTATCTTAATAAATTGGTAATTTTTTGAAGCAATGATTCATGAAAAAGATAAGAACAAACTTTGACATTTACGATTCCAAAGATTAAGAACTCTTAACCTAACTTTTGAAGCTAAGAGACTTGGTTTTGAGATGTTACATGTTGAACCACTAAAAGAGCTTAATTAATAATAATATTGTCTTGACAAGTTACTTGAAACTTTTACAAATAAAGTATTAAAAATTTCTTACTAACAATTATAGTTTTAGAAAAAGTATAAGATAATCTCTTTTTGTTTCTTAAATGTGGTACGCATTGATAAACTTTTTGTAACTTTTTAAAATATTTTATTAATTTACTCGAGCTAGATTCAGGATCCCAACTTATAATATCTAATAACTGAGGCGAGAAATGCAATTATAGCTCATGACACGTCTTCGCATTGTGTTTCTAATATAATAAGAGTTATAAAAACTAAGCTTAAACACATTAATGTTGCTAAAGATCTCCAAACATTACTTTGAACGGATTCTTAATTAATTAAATCGACAAATATAGTAAACATTTAAATAATAAGCCTTATGCAATTCGAAAAAACAATTCAAAATATTCTAACCAATATAGTAAACTATTATGACTTTATTTAAATATTATATATTGAAAGCCCTCTAGCATGAAATATTAACCTCCAAAACAAAAATTACTTAAAATATTTAATAAGAAAAAAAATAGGTACTATTTCAAATTCATATCTAAGTTTCCTATAAATTCACATATGAATATAACTAAATATGTTGGTTAAAAGTTTTGGTCAATAATTTCCTTACTAAGGTTTTGCGCTATCCTATTTAGTCGCAATGGTTAAATGCATATTTACCATAATATTCAGATTCTATACGAGATAAATTAAATAAATAGTGTAAATTTAAAATATTAATTATGTGAGCATTTCTTAAATACAACTAATTTTATGTTGAATCAATTTTTTTCTATGGTACTTTTATTGTGAGTAATTAAACTCTTAAGCATACTAAATTGTATATTAGCATTATACCATTTATGATTTTATGTTAACTTTTATACTTTTGAATAAAATTGCATATAAAATCTAAAAAGATTTTAGTTATGTTGTGATGAATGTAAATTAAAACTTAGATTAAAAACCTTATTATCTCTGAAGATAAATCTTACTTAGTAAGCATGCTTATTGTATGCTTTGTGAAATCTTGGTTAAATTTTATTCAACAATTTTCTTACTACGAGATTTTTGAACTATCCTGTGTAGTCATGTTAGTTAAACTTTATATAATTACCTCATGCAGTGATTACTATATTCTTTGTATACTTTGTTGGTGGATTACATTTACTTTTGAAAGTAGCACATCATCCTTACTTAATTAGTCTATGCTATAAACAAATATATGGACCAAAATCTTCTCTATCAAAATTAAACTAATATGTAATTAACATTATGGGTAACGCATTCAAGATACAAATTATTTTTAAAAAGCTCTTAGAAAATAATAAAAATGTCTTGAGTAATAACAAATTGATCTCAATATGTTCTCCGCATATTTTTATCAGTAGAGAATTTACTTTTTCTTTTTTGTTTAGTAAATGAACTTTTAATTTTTATTCATCTACATAGTTACCAAATCAGAATTAACAAATATGCACAAGGACATTGCTTAATGATATTTCACCATAAGGATTAATTTATTTTATTACAAACGAGTTCAAGACAAAAATTAAAGTAACTATCTTTGATGAAATAACCATAATAAAATTGTGCAATATATTTTATTATGCATTTCAAAACTACTAAAATAAGTTAATGTTAATAAACGTCCCGTGCTTGGCACGGGATTCTGGGCTAGTTTTAATTTATTGCGCATGCATTTCAATTTTTTGAAGTTCAGTGTCAAACTCAAAAGCATGTTCATAGGGCCAATAGTCTCACCACACCATCACCTATTTTAGGCCAATGTGAGATATATATCATAATCCATCCCCCCTTCCCCCCCTCCCCCCCTAATGGAATGTGGATTAGGTGATAACCAAGAACATTGAGAATCTTGATCGAAATTATGGAATGTGGATTAAGATGAAAATAACTGGTTCCTTTTCTTTGAATGATCTACCAACCACAACAAGTGACCAATAGTAGAATCTATTACAAGGGTTAATTACAAAACTGTCCCCTGTAGTTTACATGTTTTTGCACTTTGCCTCTCGTGTTTACAAATTTTATAGTAATGTCCATTGAGGTTAACAAAACCATTGCAAACAACTCCAAAAATGAACGGCCGTTCAAATTCAGCCGTTAAGAGCCCACGTGCACAGCACACCATGTTTTCGTATGGGTAGATCGGTCATTTTCGATCCCCATGTTCCCTCGGTTATCACAAAATAAAAAAACCAACCGTTGTACGATTGAGGAGAGAGGAACAGAGAAAAGTGGGAAAACAGAGAATGGTCGATCACCTCCTGCAAATCGAATTTTTGGGACGAAGAAGATCGCGTGTGGGATATTGATGAGCGAAAATGGATTGGGAACCCCGAGAAAGCGACGTCGCACATCCCATTTACGGTCAGTGCTACTGAAACCCATATTTTGTCCCTGTTTGATTAAACTAGGGTTTGAGTTTTAAGTATATAATTAACTAATGTCTTTCACATGTGCAAATCATTTTATAATTCCAGTTCTAATTAAATAATTTTGTTTGTTAAAGTGTTGTTGTTTGTTCGTGCGTGTTGTTTGTTGATAGAATAATGTTTTTGAAGTTAAAACTTTTATTAGTTTATGTTATATGCAGTAGTTAATTTGGGATTGTGCATGTTTGGTTTGTTTGTGTGTTTTCAGATCCTCATTCTTCTCTGTTAACCATAAAACTGCACGATGAGGGTCAATTTAAGAACATGCCACACAAGGTTTACACCCCTTGCAAAATAGATTACTTTGATTACCGTGACTTTGACATGTTAAGTTTGATTGAGATTGATAACATGGCAGAGAGTGTAGGAGCTGTAGGATTTATGAACTATTAGTATTAGAAGCCTGGGTTAAGCCTTGACAATGGACTAGTGCAGATGATTGTAGACTCAGACATTTTGGCATTGAAAGACTGTATAAATTCATAGGGCCAAGTAGAAATATATTTGGAAAGTTTGTCAAAGGATAAGATGATGGAATCAATTTTAACTCAGTTAGGGCTTAAAGAGACTGTGGGGTCTAGTGTGGTTATTGAAGAGCTTGATGATGTAGGCAATGTAGGAAGAAATGTGCCTATAGGGACTACTGTGCCTGTTTGGAGCTTAGGAAAACAAGGGACAACAAGTACACAAGGGGGTGAGAGGTGGTTCAAGGTTTAGGCTAAGTCTAGAAGGTTCAAGCAATGCTGGTGATGATGGGCTTGGTACACTAGCATCAGTAAATGTGGGCACTGGGGTGGAGGAAAACATAAACCAGAGCAGTAGGCCAACAATGGGCACTCAGGGGGAGGGAAACATAAATCAGAGCAGTAGGGCAAGAATGGGCACTAAGGGCAGGAGAACCATACACCAAAGGAGGGCAGCAAGGGGCAGTGCTAATGAGGGGCCAAGGGGTAGTGTTACTGGTGCTAATGAGGGGCCAAGTGGTGGTACTTCTGAGGGGCCAAGGGGTAGTGCTACCGGTGCTAATGAGGGGCCAAGTGGTGGTGCTTCTGAGGGGCTAAAGGGTAGTGCTACTGGTGCCAATGAGGGGCCAAGTGGTGGTGCTTCTGAGGTGCCAAGGGGTAGTGATTCTGACACTGATTCTGATGATGAATCATACTGCTCAGATTTGTTTGATAGTGACTATGATGCCAATGAGGATGATAGATTGTATGAGAAGAATGTTGACATGAATGTAGTAGAACATGGAGTGGGTAGTAGAAGCAAGGGTAATGGACAAATAGTGGCACATTTTGAAGAGAAAGAATATGACTCTAATGAGTGGCATGAACATCTACCATCAGATTTTGAGGGAAAAATTGATAATGCAAGAAACAAGAAACTAACTGGGGAATTTAACCCTAAATCTGACATGAGAAACCCTGAGTTCAAGGTTGGTATGATGTTTAAAGACAACAAGGTTTTCAAGGAAGCTGTTAGGCAACATTCTATTTTGGAAGGAAAACCAGTAGTATTCCCCAAGAATGAATCAGGAGAGTTAGGGCTAGGTGTGCTTCATAAGGGTGTCAATGGCAGGTGTATGTGTTTAGGATGCAAGGAGACAATGAGGTTGATTTGGTTGTGAAGACTGCAGTAACCCAGCACACCTGTACCAGGGTACACAAGAATAAACATGTGACCAGTACTTGGCTAGCTGCTAGATACAGTAGAGATTTCAGATTAAATCCTAATATGAAGGTTGGTACTTTGAGAAATACATTGATGAGTGATCACCAACTAGATGTGCCACTTTGGACAGTTTACAGAAGCAAGAGGAATACATCAATGATGGTTGAGGGCAATATAATGGAACAATTTGGGCAGTTGAACTCTTACATTGATGAACTTAGGATAAGTAATCCTGGCACCACTGTGGATCTACAATATGAACCAGGGGGCATAGGACAGGGTGAGTACAGGTTTCAAAGGATTTATATATGCCTTGGTGCATTGAAGGAAGGGTTCAAAGCTGGGTGTAAGAGATAGATATGGCTAGATGGGTGCTTTTTGAAAGGTCCCACTGGTGGTCAGCTCTTGACTGCAGTGGGCATTGATCCTAACAACCAAATGTATCCAGTGGCATATGCTATTGTGGAGGCTGAAAACAGAGACTCTTGGGGTTGGTTTGTATAGCTTTTGGGTGATGACTTAGAGATAGAAGATAGTTTGAGTTGGACATTTTTGTCTGACAAACAAAAAGGGTTGGTTGGGAGCATAGAGTCATTGTATCCTCATACTGAGCACATGTTTTGTGTCATGCACTTACATGCAAACTTCAAGGCAGCATGGTTTACTGGGATTGCTTTGAGAGATGCTTTGTTTGCTGTAGCCAAGGTAACCAATGTGGTGAGATAGGAACATAAAATGAAAGAGATGGCTGACATAGATAAGGAAGCAGTGGCCTGGCTTGCTGATAAGCCACTTACAGAGTGGTCTAGGTCATATTTTAGTACAAATGTTAAATGTGATGTTCTTTTGAACAATTATTGTGAGAGCTTCAATGCAATGATAAAGGAAACAAGGGATAAATTGATCATTACTTGTCTTGAAACAATAAGAAATACCTTGATGGCAAGGATGAGGTTTTATAGGGAACAAGCTGAGGAATGGAATTGTGAGATTTGTCCTGCAATACAGAGGATAACTGAAAAATTGAAGGTGTATGCTGGGGAAGGGATACCATCACACTCAGGGGAGTTGAGGTTTCAGGTAGCATGTCCATGGGAGGAGCAGTTCACTGTGGATCTCAAGCAGTACACATGTTCATGTAGGAGGTGGGACTTGAATGAGATTCCCTGTCCCCATGTCATTGCATGTATTTGGCACAAGAACCCGGTAGTAGCGAATTTCATTCACGAATGCTACAGTATTGACACATACAATAAGGCTTATGCACCAATCATTAACCCAATGAATGGTCTAAGTATGTGGCCTAAAAGTAATTTACCCTTCATTCTACCCCCCACTTATAGAAGGCCAAGTGGCAGACCTAAGAAACTAATGATAAGAGACAAATATGAAGCTGAGGATAACACATGCACTGGCAAGATGTCGAGGAAAGGAACAACAACTAGATGCATCATATGCCATCAGCTTAGGCACAATAGGAGGAAATGCTAGAGCAGCAGACATAATACTTCATCTGTAAGCAATTATTGATTTTATTTAGTTGGCCTGGTTGTTATTTATGTTTGAGATTAATGTATTGTAACCTCTTTAACAGGGAAACATGCCAATTGAGCAAGGCATAGCCTCACAACAGGGAGATAATGCAACTGAGCAAGGTAGAGCCCCACAACATGAAGATATGGCAACAATTTGGGGGGGGGGGGGCAGAACCCCAAGAAGGCAAAAGTTACTAGTATGTAAATGCCAGAGCTTGTGATTTGAGTTAACCCTCATAAATATGTTTATTTACTGAAAATGTCTTTTTACAGCCTAGAAGGCAACAAACTGCATCTCAACTAAGCTAAGGTTCTCCACAAAGCTCAGCTGTTACAAAGCAGATACCAGTAGGATTTATGCTAACTCCACAGGCAACATTAGCCCAAAGACCATCATGGCCTATACCAAGCATGGTAAAGCCACCACCAACATCAGCCCAAGACACTCCATTCATAATGAGAGGGGGTAAGAGGTATGTGAGTTTGTCAAATTTGAAGGATGCAGCTGTTGGAGGTGGCCAAAGCCAAGGTGGCCAGAGCAGAGGGAAATAGAAGGCTGCCATAAGAGGTCTTAGCCAAAGGAAGGAAAAGTCAAAAGACAAGGGAGGCCCAAATCCAACAGGAGGACAAATAAGCACAAGATCAAGAACAACTGCAAGAAGTCAAGGTGAAAGACAAGCACCTACTGGTACAAAGGGCAAGGGAAAGCAAAAGTGATAGAATGTCAGTGTAGTTTAGTTTTGTGAATGTAGGGAACTCACTGTTCATCTTTGTTCAAAGTATATGAAGGTTGGATGGTTTTTGGAGAGCAGTAGATAAATTGGTAGATGGCTGGTTTTTTGGAAGCCTAGTATATACACTAGAAGATAGTGCCAAAGTACATGTTTTTGGATGTTGGCTGTAATTAGAATTGGGAAGGAATTGGGAAAGATGATATTGTTTTTGTGTGGGATGTAATTTAATTGGAAGATTGATGACAAAACCATTGGTTGTGAATCTGTATGTTGGATGTAATGCAATTTGATTACTTGTCTTGAGATTTGGTTGTGAATCTTGCATGAAAGAGATATTTTAGCACTTGTGATGATGCAAATGTGATGAATCTGCCAGTGAGATGATGCAATTTCATTGTGTTGTATTGCAATTGGAATACATCACAATGCAGTGTTTAAGGACAGGTCCATTTCAATATTTAGGTACAGGTTTGTCAACATGTAACAATGTATAGGGGACATATTTGTCCTGAAAATATAAATCTCAGGGGACACTTTTGTCAATTATTGTAAATGACAGGGAATAGAATTGCAATACACATGGGACATTTTTGTTCGGAATGTGAAAAGTACAGGGGACACTTTTGCCATTAACATTAAAAGTACAGGGAACATAAATGCAAAAACATTGAAATTAAAATTATCTTCATTACATTGTTTGAGTACACAGCTTGGAAATAGGGGATGTTGATTTTTTTAGGGTAATTCCTAATTCAATACATTCCATAGCTCAAGACATTACAAAAAATCCCCAATTCAGTACATTCCTAGCAATTTTTATAAGCTGTTACCCACATCTTCGCCTTCATTGTTGCTCATGGCCTCTGTCCCGTCGACAAAATAAGACAATAATGCAATCACAGTGAATAGAAGCAACACCCAACTACTGATTGCAACAATCTTCCAAAATCTCTCATTTGACCTGTTAATCGTAATTGGAGGGTCGCGCCAAGAAAAAAATCCACACCTACCAACCTGTGAGAACAAGGAGATTGTTCATTCAGCTCACGAAATTGAAGAAAAAAAAAAGGTTAAACACAAAACTCACCTGGTTGCTGCAAGTCCAAAATCTTCGGCCCGGATTTAGATCTGTCTACGAAGTCTTAGCTACGGCTTTCTGACCACACTGATAGTATACATGAGCCATGAGATGGGTTCTTCAAAATCTCTATCTCTCTCCTCCCCTGAAGTCTCTCTCTCATATCTTGAAACCCCTAGAGAAAACTGAAGCATAAAGTGATTTTGAAGGGAAATAGGAGTGACAGTCGGTTTTGGAGGGAACATGGGGATCAGAAATGATCGATCTACCCATGCGAAAAACGGGTGTGCTGTGCATGTGGGCTCTTAACGGCTGAATTTGAACGGCAGTTCATTTTTGGAGCTGTTTGCAATGGTTTTGTTAACCTCGAGGGACATCATTGCAATAGTTGTAAACACAAGGGGAAAAGTGCAAAAATATGTAAACCACAGAGGACAGTTTTGTAATTAACCCCTATTATAATTAAAAATGTATAGGTAAAAGATACACATACATATAGCGGATGAGAAGTACCACTGGCTTGATAAGAGTAGATTGTCCAACTTTGTTAAGCACTTTAGCTTCCTAGCCTTCACAATTGCGCTGGACTTTCAACAAGCTCTAAAAAATTCTCCTTTTTTTCTACAATAAATCAAGTTGAATGCCAAGCAGGTAATTACCAGAATGTGTCTCCATAAGGATATTAGAAGAATTCTGTATATCAAGGATGACCGCCTCTGAAGCATTAAGACTGATAAAAGGCTGGACTTGTGGAGGTTGATCACCTGGCCAGACTCTTGGCAATATGTGTACAACAAGTTGGTCAATTTTGACAGTACTTCCATTATTCGCTTTGAGAAAAATTTAGCTGTCGTCTACAAACAAAATGTGAGGAAGAGAAAGGGAATATCAACGTGAAGCAACACCTTCAAGGTCACCTCGAGCTTGTGCCTTGCTTAAGGAAGCAGAGAATGCTTCAGAACAAAAAAAATACATAAGGAGAGAGAGGGTGCCCCCTGCCTCAACCGACGGGTTGGGGTAAATAAATCAGTAAAGGAGCCATTAACAAGAAATCATACGACACTGTGGTAACACAAATAAGAACACTTCATTATGGGGCCTGGGGGAGGAGGGGTCCATGGCTGGGACATCGGAAATGTGTAAGAAATGAATGGATTATGTGCTGAACTTTTTCTTATTGTGGATACATGTTTTTATTTAAAAAAAATTGAAGAGGAAAGTTAAGAGTTCTTAACAAATATGGAGAGAATACCATATAGATCTACCTATAGGCAGTAAATGCTACCCAAGTAGAGGAGGGTCTCTGCTCTCAAAGTTCAAGGTGTACGTACACTTGGTTCAGGATGGTGTTTGTACTAAGTCAACACTGAAGTCTCACAAGTTCTGGATTAGAAAAGAATAGTCAAATTGACTAAAAACTTGAGAGTATAAGAAGCCTTTCGTAAAATATTCTGTATTTTTTATTTCAGAAAATTGTGAATGAATCTCATTTGAATATAAGGAGGTATTTGTAGGCATAGCTTTCTTGCTAATCATGAAATGTAAACATATGTTTCTCTCTTCTCAGAGTAAACCGTCTTACTCGCGGCCAACTTTACTTGATGCTGATTTGATTCCTCGAGTTTGTCCCTGTTGCTCGAGCTAGTCTATCATCTTGCCAAGTGTACATTCTTTGAGTTTCGCTTTTCTCCTTTTCTGATTCTTTTGGGAGCTTATTAACAAATTGATTAGAGAGCTTATTTCCTGATAAGCCCTAAGGGCTTAAGGACTTTAGCTCATAGAGCTATTTTTTTGAGAAAACTTAAAGAGTTATTAAGCACATCTTATCTCATGTTTAATGTTGAACCTGGTATCCAACTCAAAAGCATGATCAAGAGTAGGAGAAGCTTATCAGGTATAAGAACAAATTTCAAACTTCATGTATTGTCGATGTGGGACTTGACACTCCCGCCTTCACGCGAAACGTGGGAATAAGAGTTGATCCTCTTGAATAAGAGGTGGTCCCGTTGGATTGAATGGGGCGGCAGGGCCTAGCTCTGATACCATGTTGAACCTGATATCCAACTCAAAAGCGTGCTCAAGAGTAGGAGAAGCCCACAAGGTATAAGAACAAATCTCAAACTCCATGTATTATTGATGTGGGACTTGACATTCAAGACCCAACTAGCGAGTGTAGTATTGCTCATTTTTTTTAGCACACGGGTTTTTACATCTATTAATCATACAAGTTTCTCGTGCTTGCTGTCTCACAGGCTGCTCTGCGTAGGCAGTCCCCCCACGCTAACAATTGATAATTAACTTTGGTGGAACCGTGCATGAAGAATCCTTCACGGGCAATATTATTAATTCATGAATTGTAACAACCAAGAATAATCATGAAATTAAAGAAAATTCGTAAGAATAGTTTTATCCAAAAAAGGGTTTATACCTATCGAGATTTTCATATGAAGTATAAATTTAGACACAAAGTTAGAATAATTTGACTACTGCAGACTTCACTTACCAAAAGTTTAAACAGTGTACATCCTCACTATAATTTCCATGTAAATGGGACCCCTAACCACCACAGAATGTTTGCTTTAAGACTCTTGTTACTTTCCGTCCTTCTTCATGACAATCAAGTAGAAATTTGCACCTTTTCCTTCTCTTTCCAAGTCAAGTCGCAAGCCCCCCCACTTCACCCGCCAAGGCCGCCCGCAAGTAACTCTGCCAGTCCAATTGTTGAAAACTCGTTGAACATGGCTTTCCCCATCAAACTACTTCCATCCTTTTCCTCTACCGTAAAATGTACCCGAACCTTCTCTTTCATTACCAAAGTATTTCCAGTACCCACTCTCTCCACCCCTATAAAAGGGACCTCAACTGCTCAAAACAATCTTCTTTCTCCTTCAAAGAAGTGTTAGAAGTCCTTTAGCACAAGCTAAGAAATTAAAAATGGTCTATGAAAAGAAGATCGTCGACGAAGTCTCGGGATGGCTCAGGGTGTTCGATGATGGCTCGGTCGACAGGACATGGGCCGGGCCACCAGAGGTCGAGTTCATGGCCCAGCCCGTGCCTCCGCACGACAATTTCGTTGAGGGTGTTGCCACTCGTGACGCCCTTGTAAGTGCGGACTCGGGTCTTCGAGTCCGCATTTATTTGCCAGAAGAGAAGGCCACAGACTTGGACAAGCTACCTGTCATACTTCACTTCCACGGCGGTGGCTTTTGCATCAGCCAGGCCGACTGGTTCATGTACTACCATATTTACGCTCGTCTTGCGTGTAAAGCGCGTGCTGTTATCGTCTCCGTTTACCTCCCCCTCGCTCCGGAGCATCGCCTCCCCGCAGCCTGCGATGCGGGCTACTCCGCCCTCCTCTGGCTCCGGTCCTTGGCTCGTGGGGATTCTCACGAGCCATGGCTGAGTCATCACGCGGACTTCAACCGCGTGTTCCTCATCGGAGACAGCTCCGGGGGAAACATCGTGCATGAGGTTGCCGCGCGTGCCGGGAACGAGGACCTGAGCCCGCTGCGGCTAGCCGGAGGGATACCTATCCACCCGGGATTCGTCCGGTCCGAGCGGAGCAAGAGCGAGATAGAGAAACCCGAGTCGCCATTCTTAACCCTGGACATGGTGGACAAGTTCCTGAGCCTGGCGTTGCCGGTTGGGTCCACGAAGGACCACCCAATAACGTGTCCGATGGGGTACGGAGCCCCGTCGATCGAGGACTCGAAGCTGCCGCCATTCTTGCTATGCATGGCGGGCGATGACCTGATTTGGGACACTGAAATGGAGTACTATGAGGCCATGAAGAAGGGCAAGAAGGAAGTGGAGCTGCTGATTAGTGCAGGAATGGGTCACAGCTATTATCTCAACAAGATTGCGGTGGACATGGATCCAAATACCGCATCAGAAAATGAGAAACTGATCTTGGGGGTCACAGAATTTATCAGCAAGCACTGAAACGAATTAAATGGTTTTTCCCCTGCACTTTCTTGTTTAAATGTATCAGTTAAGAAGTAATTATACTATCATGTGAAGTATGATCGTTGTCCTTCAAGCTTGACCTATTTACTCAATCTAATGCAACTTTTTGCAAGTGAGGAAGCCGCTTCTTGGAGGGCTTGAAATATTTACTCAAACTTCATCTTTAGGTTGATAGGTTCATTTGAGTCTTGTAATGTGTTGTGGCTGTTTTTTGCCTTTGAACTTTGTTAGTTTGGCTTAGCTTCCTGTTTGTAGCTTACAAGTATGATGTGCCGGTCTATGAAGCACCGACACGGGTACGGGTGCATATACGATGAGGGTGCGAATACAGCGATACAATATTTTGAAAGAAAAAAAAAAAGGATATATGAGTGCAGTTAGGATGAGTTTTTGTCCTAAATAATCCTTTTTATTACTTAATTACTCATCTACCCCATTTTCAACCTTATTTACCTATCTAACCCATTTTTGGAAATCTCACTTTCAAACAGAGATTTCAAGCTAAGAAAACGTGGTTCCAAACCATGTTTTCAAGCAAACGTTACTAAATATATTGAAAACCCTGTATTTTAAGCAAACGTTACTTATTTACCTATATATTTGTCAGGTCAGTTTTTTGTTTGTTTTTGTTTTGTGTTATAAAGAGTCTTTAATTGCTCTCATGAAATTTAACAATACTTTGTGTATGCTTTTTAAGTGCACTCAGTTTTGTGTATTATTTTACTTACTAAAAAAATTTAGTAAATTCGATATATTTTTTGTACCCCTGAAAAAAAATCATGATTCCGTTACTGGCCGCTGAGGTTGCAAAAAAACTAAAAATGACTATTGTGCAGCTCTCATACCAAGATAAGAGATAATCAATGCAAAAATTAGTTATTTGCTTTCTGTTAACTTTTGAAGAGATTTATACAAATACAATCGCAAATTGCTCCTAAGATTACTCCTAAATTACATGATTAATTTCTAATATTACTCCTTAGATTACGAGAGTAGAAGAACATAGACAAGATATATTATCCTGATACCCGGGAAATTCATATAATGGAACACAACGTGAGGCATGCACAACTGGTCAAAAATTTCATCACGTGAAATTCATGCAAGCACTTGGACCCAAAGCAGATACCATAATGTGTAGATGTCGTGAGTGGGCACTTCAAGTAATAGGGAGGTTGGTATGTCCTGTCTTTTTCACTATCTTTAGTTTGTGTGTGTGTGTGTGTGTGGGGGGGGGGGGGGATGTCCTGTCTTTGTCTCTATCTTTTTTATGTACGCGATACGTTACCCAAATTAGTATCGTCGTAATCAAGAACTCAACCGTCAATTCCGTTGCTAACGCAAAGGACCTCCTATCTAGTAGGATCCAATTAATATTTTTGATTTTGTTGGACGAAATTACAGAATTTGAAGCCAAAAAATACCCTGTATTTTAACTTACTCAGAATTATGAAAAGGAAATATCAAAATTAAGGAATTAACATTGGCAGCAAGTGGTATATTAGGCGATTGGGTAGTGTGTGAATGGAGGATAGAAAATCGTTGTCTCTCCAATTTTCCAAATTTACCAAATTTGTGGGGAGCGATGTCCTTCCCATTTGTTCTCAAACAAAACGCAGAAAAATTCTCTCATCCTGCTTTTCGATTCGGTCTATGCTTGATTCTTCATTTTTTTTTTTTTTTGATTCATTATGAGCAGCATCTGTTATTAATAACGGTTATTGTACTTGACGCTGGTTATTTGCATAGTGATATTAGCAGTTGAATGAATCAAATTGTGATTACCAAACTTTAACTCCATTTGAGAAATTAGTCCACGCACACCCTCCCCCCACCAAAAAAAAAGGAAAAAAAAGAGAGAGAGACGTGTATTTGGTAACCAAATTGAATTAAGAAGACCAATATTGTTGTGAACAATGTTTTGCTTACAGACTTGGTGGTGAGTTCACACATGAGAATTGGTTAGAGGTTGGTCCCATGTGCACACCACGTTCACAAAACACATACTCATGAGGAGACTTTTGAGTAGGATATATATATATATATATATATATATATATATATATAACAACCATCAAATAGACATTCGAAAAAGAAAAAAAAAGAATTTTTGAATTTTGTGTTTCACGTCTCCTCAATTACAATTACTTTATAAAGAACAGTTTGAAAAATAATGTCAATAATCCAATTGGGATTATAATATACCACCAATGAGCTCTGTTGACTACCAAGATGATCCAAGTTCTCAACTCTTTGTTTCACCGTGACAGTCACAGATGCTAGCAAGTATGGCATTGGGACTTTATATGGAAATTTCTGACACCAATATAAAGGGCAGTTTTGTAATTTCAAGGGCAGGCCTCTTAGGCAGGGGTGGGGGGCCTGTTTTAGATGAAGCAGTTTTGTGACAGACCAAATGCCCCCAATTATTCTGTATCTTTACCCTCTTGACCCCATGTGGCCTACTACCGTAGGCTCCGTTATCACGAGAATCAGCCGGTTTGACACCATGATCCGATCGGTATCTTTTGAACCATAATGGTGCTGAAAAATAAAGTTACATATCTTTTGAACCACTCAGTTTTTTTTTTGAATTTTTTTTTTGTGTGGTGGTTTACGGTGGCCGGCGGTGGTCGCCGGCAGGCGGCCGACGGTTGTCACAAGTAGGAGGCCGGCGGTTGTCGCCGAAGGTGGCTGCCGGCAATCGCCTGAGGTGGCTGCCGGTGGTAGGAGGGTGGTGGTGGTGGTCTAAAAAAAAAAATTAAAAGTGAAAAAAGAAACCAGTTTTTGGAGTTTTTTTTTTCTTCTTCAGTTTAAAAACTGATTTTTTAAATTGGAGAAGGAAAAAAAAAATGGTTACCAAACGCGCTTTTTTTTTTCAATTTCCAAAACTGAAAAAAAAAATGAGTGTCAAAAAGGGCCTAAGTAAGCCACTTTTTTTTTTAGTAAACATAAATTATTAATATCTTCTAGCTCTAAAACACGTAGGCTCATTCTTGTTCTTGTAAAATGTAAGATGTGAGAATTGGATACTCGACCATACATTCCTAGTCCAACAATCCTACTCCCACCTTACCTGTCATATTTTCTAGCGGAACGGCTAGTCACAAATTCAGAGATCTACTGTTAATTCTCACACTTATTGAGCAGCTAGTGATGAGCAGTTCCTCGACAAGTATATTCATTTTTTCATCTTTTCTACTTTTAATCCTTCAACTTTATTTTTTATCACTTCTTTTCTTGCTATAAATTATGCTCTTTTTTTTTTTTCCCTTTTCCCTGAGTTTTTGACTTCTTGTTCATCATTTGCAATATCATTTCCTACTTTCTGATTCTTCTTCACTTCAATGAAATTGCATACTCTAGTCTATAATATTTTATAAATTTAACTTTTTGTGATAAAATTTTTAATTTAAAATTCAATTAGAAGTTTGAACTTCAGTTGAACCAGTGAACCAGTCCCCCGGCTGGTTCGATGTCAGGTTTGATTGCGATTATTATGAACGTAAGTGTATCAATTAACCACCAACGCTATACCCAAGTGTGGATGCATGGGTGGCAAGTGGGGGCTTTGGCCATCCCAAAATGTGGGAACCTCCCCTTTTTACCCCTTTTACACCCAATGACAACTTATTTACAGGCTTTTGTGACGTAAGAAATTTGTAATATATTATGAAGAATGCCTCATTCAAATAAACAACTAAAACAATTGCAATAATTCTAAATCAAGTAATAATTATGTTAACTTTAATGTGAATATTCGTAACTCATAACTAAGCATTGGTGTTACTTCAATTTTGATGAAAATTTTCGAATGGAATTACTTTGGCCCCCTTAATTAAGGGTCTGTTTGATAACTTGTTAGTTTTTAGTTTTTTTTTTTCAATTTTGTAAACTGGAGAAAAAAAAAGCGTGTTTGGCACACAGTTTTCATTTTTTTTTCCTTCAGTTTTGAAAATCAGTTTTTAAAATAGGGTTGTTTTTAAAAACTCTCATTTAGGAGTTTTGGATTTTCAGTTTTTATTTTTATTTTAAGACCACCACCACCACCCTCCCATCGTCAGCGGCTCCCGCCTACCGCTGACAGCCACTGCCGACGATCACCGCCGGCCACCGGCAGCCATCGCCGGCGGCTGGCCATCACCTCCGGCCACCTCCACGCCCCACCACAGCCACCGCAAACCACCACCAAAGAAAAAACTTAAAATAAAAACTGAGTAATCAAACACCCATTTTTTTTTTTTGTAAAAAATAAAAACTAAAGCTGATTTTTATTTTTGTTTTTTTTTGAAACAGAAAACCAAAACTGGAGGTGATTTCAAATGCTACCTAAGTAAGCATCTTGGATATGCCATTGGCTATACCAAGTACCCACCCACCACTGTTGCCACAAATCTTCCCACCACCATCGCCATAGCACCACCATACCCACCCACCACTGAAAAGAATCACAATGAACCATTCCCCATCACAACTGTGACCAACCACGAACTCACCGCAGATGCTACCACCAACCATTAGAATCTCTGTACAAGCCGCAAAAAACCAATCTCTTCAACATCAAATTAAAAGTCGAACCAAAACCCTAATCGAGATTCTTTACATTCTTTTGTCCTTCATTTTTTTTTCTTTCTTACACCTAAGAATTTCAGCTCCAATGAAGCTTGACCTTATTGCATACTCTTTCTAATGTTGTCATGACACACTAACTTGATTCTTCTATTGGTCTTTAGTCATCAGTGGTGGTCAAGAAGAGAAGACAAGAGAAAGAAGGGAGAGATATGAAGTTGAGTGAACTAGAGGAAGAAAGAGTAAACATTGGTAATTAGTAGCTTTGTTAGGAGTTAATTTTATCTTGCGTTCGAAGTTAACCCTTGGCAGTACCATCATGAACATTATTTTCGCTCGCTCAAACAATTTACAAATTTGTCACATAACACCCCCAATCATATTTTGTGCATAAAGGTGGGGATGTTTGATTCCGATTATTATGAACGTAAGTGTATCAATTAACCGCCATTGTTATATACAAGTATAGATGCAGGGGTGGCAAGTGGGGGCTTTGGGCTCCCCAAAATGTAGGAACTTCTGTTTTTATTACCTATTTTACACCCAAGGACAACTAACTCTAGGCTTTGGGGACGTAAGAAATATGTAAAATGTTATTAAGTATGCCTCATTCGAATAAACAACTAAAACAATTGCAATAATTCTAAATCAACTACTAATTATGTTAACTTTCATGTGGATATTCATAATTCATAACTAAGTGTTGATGCTAAAATATGCTTCGGGTGTGCTCTAGAGCCCTAGCTTGAACCGATGGCCTGCAAGACAGAAAACAAGTGACCGCCGTGTGAAGTTCTCAGTAGAGAACTCTCCGATGCTTAAGACAGAGCACAACTAAAAGATAGTAACTCTAAAAAGGCTGGAAAAAAGATTGTGTCTTTGTGTGTAGTTCTTTGCGTACCTGGGAGTAGCCCCCTTTATATAGCTGTAAGAGAAGACCCCTAGTAGGACTGGGTTTTTGACCAGATGTGTTAGGATCACGTTAGGATCCTTGAGGATCACATCACGATCTTTGATGACTCTTTCAGAATCTTAATAAGATAGTTATCAATCTCCCAGTTTGACTGGGATCGCCGGGTGTCCCCCAATTATTGGGAGTGTATTTTTTAGTTATATCATAAGCCCCCCCATTTTCTTAGCCAAAATGTTTGGCTGATGAAGTCATACCAGGTGTCTTGATACACGCAACAGATTCACAAGAAATCTTTCATCCGCTTGCAGGGGTAAATAATATTTTTCTACTTCATGTGCTTGGACCTAAGCTCTTGAGAGCTTAAGCCATGAAACTTTTGCCCAAGTAGGGCGCTAGAACTTTAGCTCTTGAGAGCTAGGTCTTAGAATTTTGCTCAAATAGGCAATTTAGAATTGTCTTTAGGAAGACGAATCATGGGATCTCGAGATACTTTAGAGACTGTGCCTCATAGTAGTCTATCTAGGGAGAGGATACAAAGTTGTGCATGTAAGTCGTTGCATGTGCTTGTACATATTTGCCTAAGTGTTTGAATGTCCCTTTGAGTTTCACTTGACAATGTAGTTTTCACCTCTCCTTTGGAAGGTGTTTGTTTTGTGCAAGTGTATGTTCTTTAGCTTGAGCTGACAACATCATGCTTGCATTTTACTTTGACGCTAACTCTTATCATTAGCTAAAAGCTGGCAAAGAAGCCTCGCACTCACGCTTGGCTGAATTTTGAATTGACAAAGAATGGTGGGGTGATGAAGTCCCACCCAGTGCTTTGCCATTTCACGGGTTATAATTATAGCTAAACTGTTCAGATAGAACTTGAGCTCAATCTCGTCACCCTTGAGGGCTGATGGAGCATAGAGCTCATGTAAATACCCTCGTGGGTTTGATGGAACATAGGTTTTCATACGCACCCTTGAGGGCGGATGGAGCTAGCACAAAGCTCATGTGAATGCCTTTGATGGATTGAGGGCTGATAAAGCATAAAGCTTGTGTAAAAACCTTTGGGGGTTCGATGGAACTTAGAGTTTGCATACGCGCCCTTGAAGACTGATGGAGCACATAGCTTATGTAAATATCCTGGGGGGCTGGATCAAACTCGGAGTTCTCGTACTTGTTGCCGCAACGCCATATAAGAAGGCGCGGGGCTTTGAGCTTGTAATATGGCCGCAGTTATGAAGCCCCCTTGTCTGAGAGGGCACAGGGCATTAAGCCCGTAATATTGATGATATCATAAGATATAAAGCCCCCTGCCTTTGAGAAGGCATGGATCTATAAAGATGGCTTTTCAGCCTATATGAAGAGCACAGTCGCAAGAAGACCATAATCTTCTTGCTCGATTGGACGAGCATATAAAGCTAGAGGACGTGGAGTCCGTCTGAGCAAGATGTCACTGATGATCAGTAGAGATAGAGGATGCGAAGTCTATCTGAGTAGGATATCACTGGGTGATCAATAAAGTAGCTGCCGCACTTTATCTATATACTGAGAAGCAACTAGATTTAGTTTGATGGTTGCATGAGGTTGAGCTTGCAGTTGTATCAGGCATATTGGCGATGCCATCAGCAGAGTCTGACGATGAGTTCTGATTCACTAGATGCGGTGACAACATGCGTGCCTCCATCGTTGTAGGAAAAGCTTATCAAGAAGCAGCGATGTGAATATGTCACAGATAGAGGACACTGTATGACCTAACATACCGTGAGACGATATATAATGCCAAGTCAGCAGGATGTTGTAGTAGAAACCTTAGGCATGACTTTTAGTCACAAGGTGCTGTAAATTTGTTCTTTGCTTTATGAAGAAATTTATACATCACTGTTGATGCTCGCCCGCGCAGTTTAAGCCCTTGCAATAAGAAAAAAATGTGTGACTGAAAAAATAGCCATTGAAGCAATAAAGTATATGAGCTAACACGTTCAACTATATTTTTAACACAGAAATAAAAGCAATGTTCAGACATTGTGGCCTCATTAGGGTTTTGTCAGTTAGACGATAGGGGTGTGCTGCACTGCGTGTTACATGTGAGCTTAAAAAGTTATAGCAGTCGATAAGACACGACGCGTGACATGCTTGTGCCAATTGACCTAACTACACAATGCTAGACCAAAAAATAGATAGGTCTAGGTATTATAGAAGAGCAAAAAATGAAAAACCTTCAGAAGGCTTGCTATTGCCTAAAATCTTAGTCGCTTAATTTTTTAGCAGCAGACATGCGATGAAGTATCCGCCATTATAAAGGCTTAGTCGCTTAATTTTTAGCGACAAATATGGGTTAAAATACATGCCGCTTCTAACGATTGTGCGGCATATTTTAAATAAACGACACTCTGCGGTCTTAAACCTGAATAGGCCCTTTTGACAAGTTAAAAGCTTAATGCTTCAAAACGTGCGTGGCCTAACTGGAATAACTGAAACCCTTTGGGTCTTAAGTATAAATGCGCATTTTTCATAGGCAAAAAGGCTAGTGCTTTTTTAAAGAATATGGTATATGTCGAATAAATAAGACTTCGTGGGTCTAAGTATTAATATGCATTTTTACTGGGGTAGAATGCAATATTCTAAAGGAAGGGTTTCACCTGATTTGGACTGGGTCTACCCCTTCTTTTATTTGACAGAGAAGCAGCGCCTGACATGTGGCGGCGCAACGGTGGGGGACACTGCCACGCGCGGGGAGGTCGTGAGGAACCGTCGCCTGGCTGTAGTAGAGCTATTGTAAAAGAATGTGTGAGGTTAGGTCGAGGTGGCGCCAACCTGCACACAGAGCTTCTCGCTATGGTGGTTCTTCATCCGTGGAGCGAAGGTGGTTCTGGTAGTTGCGTGGTGGTGTGAATCCGAACGGGATAGCGGTGGCAACGGACAGGCCGCGGTGATGGTGCCGCGCGGTTCTGCCGTGGTTTTAGACGGTGAGTTGGCCGCCGTTGGTTGTGACAGACTGGATTTGGAGCGAGGCCACAATAGTGCGACAATGGTGCGGCCTGGTGCTTTTCTTGTGGGTGCTGTGGCGCAAATCGAGAGTTGGACGGTAGCTAATGGTAATGCAGCTTTGGAGGGAAGTCGTGATGGCGTGACAGCCGTGCATTGCTGGAGGGCCTGCCATGGTGGCGACGCTGTGGATGGGGGTGGCTGCTCTACTACTAGGGTTTCAACCCATAGAGCAGCAGCGGTGCTGCTGCCTTTTCTTTCTCTCTCTCTCTCCTTTCCTTTTTTGCTTGGTTGTTGTGGATGCTCCGGCAACTTCGTGGCGGTGGTTGGCGGTTTGTGGTGCCTGTAACTCCATTGGCGATGGTTGTGTAACTCTGGTGGATGAATCTATGTTGATTTTTTATGTGGTTGTCTTTGCTGCCTCGACAGCTTTATGATGGTGGCCATGACTCCATTGGAGCTGTCTTGTAATTTTGGTTGTCGTGACTGTTTCTCAGCAGCCGATTGTGACGCCGTTGACTTTGATGGCTTTGACATGGTTGTGTAGGCATGGGCCTGCCCGTGTAGGCGCTGTTGACGGTTGCGTCGTTTTCGTTTAGGGTTTTGACCATGGGGCCAAGTGGTACCATTGCGGTAACGGCAGCTCCATGGCTGCTGTGCGGCCGTGAAGGTTGCTCTTCGTGGCCTGTGAATGGATAGGACTGTATTTTTCTTCCTGTGTTTTTTTTCCCGATTGTTTGACGGTGGTAGAACCGTGTTTGAAGACGACGGGGCTGTCAGTGTCTAGACTGTCGGCGGTAGCTTGCGATACAACTATTGAGGTTTCTTGAGGTCAATCGGTTAGGCTGGCAGATGTCACATATGGGTGTGCTTGAGGTTTCTTGAGGTCAATCGATACAACTAAGAATATGCTCTGGGTGTGCTCCGGAACCCTAGCTTGAACCGATGACCTACAAGACAGAAAAAGAGTGATTGTCAAGAGGGATTCCCGGTGGAAAACTTTCTGATGCTTAAGTTAAAGCACAACTACTCTGAAAAAGCAGGAAAAAGACTGTGTTTTTGTGTGTAGTTCTTTGCGTACCTGGGGGTAGCCCCCCCGTGGGCCAGATGTGTTAGGATCGCATTAGCATCCTTGAGGATCATGTCACGATCTTTGAGAACTCTTTTTAGAATCCTAATAAGATAATTGTCAATCTCTCAGTTTGACTGGGATCGCCAGGTGTCCCCAAATTATTGGGAGTGTATTTTTTAGTTATATCACTAAGCATTGGTGTTAGTTCAAATTTGATAAAAATTTTCTAATGTAATCAGTTTGGCCCCCTTAATTAAGTAAGTATCCCGGATATGCCACTGGTTATATGTACCAACCTACAACTGTTGCCACAAATCTTTCCATCACCATCGCCACGGCACCACCATACCCACCCACCGAAGAAAAGAACCACCATGTTCCTTGCACACAAAGTTGTATATCGATGGCAGCTTTCCATCTCGAAGCTATTATCAAAATGCATATCGAAGAGCCATATAACATAAAATACTTGTTTTTTTCAGAGTACTTGAATATTGATACAAACGGACGAAAGCATGTGCATCTAATTATTTGTTTTTTTGCAGAGTAAGACTTTTATCACGACCACCACACCTTCCTAACCTTAAACCCACACACAACTCACCCATCAAATCTTCTTAGCTGCATTTCATCAAACAGTTGGCGGGCCACTTTCACCCCTCCCTTAATCTCCACCGCTTTCTTCAACCTCCGTAAATTCTCTCACTTAATCCTCAATTTCATCCAATAAATCAATCATCCATGTAAAATGTATGTGTTGGGGGTGCAGGATAGAGGAAATTTGATTTGTCCGTTTGTGTGTGTGCGGGTGCATGCGTGTGTCTCGAGGTGGTTTGGGAAAATCTAACATGGGACTTGGGTGAGTTGGTGATTGGGTGGAAAGGGTTGGGGTAAGGGGTGCGAAGGAGAGATGAGGGGGTGAGGGGGGCATGTACGTACTGGAGAGTGGAAAAATTGATTTGGCGGTGGAGGAGTAGTTAGAGTTGCCAAACAAGCGGGGCGGCCCGTGGTCCGGCCTTAAGATGGTTCGGGCTGGCCCGGTCCTAAACGTGAACAGTGGCGGCCCTAACCCATAGGGCCAAGGCCAGGTTTACAATTTCCCTCAAAAAATCCAACCCTGCCCGGCCTTAAAAAGGCCGCGGTCAAGCCCTAAAAAATGGGCTGGCCCGAAACCGGGCCATTTTTTAGGGACAAAGCCCAACCCCCATGATTTTTTGAATTTGCAGATTTCCCCCTCATTCCCCCCTTTTTGCAAAATTCCACTCCCCCCCCCAAAAAACAGCTATATAACGACTAGTTTGGGGGTATTTTTGTCCAACAAATTTCAAACAACTTTTTATGTTTTTTTACACTTTTACCCTCCTAACAACTATAAACAACTAGTTTTAAGGTGCCTTTTGGTCTTTTGTGTACTTTAAAAATCTATAAATTGACACTCTTTCTTTCACATTTTTCACACCAATCTTCCCACTATCTCTTATCTAAAATTTTACATTTCAACAAGCTTTGCTACCATTGTTATTAAGTACTAACCCTCTCCAATTTTCAATTACAAGTATTAATTAATTATTTACTATTCTTATTCCTTTGCATTTAGTTACTCTTACTAAATTCTACAAGCTTTGTTAGCATTGTTATTTGTTATTAAGTACTAACTCTCTCGAATTTTCAATTATAATTATTATTTAATTACTGCTCTTATTCCTTTGCATTTAGTTACTCTTACTAGTTTTATTTTTCATTCTAGTAAAAAACAATTAGTGTCAAGCACCACGACCACTGCCACTACACCAATCCAAGCACCACCATAACCATTCGATTATGTAGTTTCAGCACGAATGAGTACAGGTTGTATAGATAGCCATGCCATTTAGGAGTTTAACCAAAACATTCCAGATCTTGAATATACATCCTCACAAGATACCCCGCATTATAGTTAAGGATGCAGCTCGGATGGCGAAGCTACTACTCCGGGGTAGAATTTTAACCCGATGAGCTGTCATCATGGTGAAGGGCCAAGCAATCCTTCCGATAGTCCGCCAAAAGTCCAAAAGGCAAAAAAAAAAAAACAAGTGTTGGGATCATTTTGATGATATTATTGTGGATGGCATCCGAAGAGCTCGATGTAAGTAATGTAGTAAATTATCTTCGTGAGGTAGTGGTAATGGACATCTTAATAGGCATTACCCTATGTGTGCACCTAAACAAGGCCATGTCGAACCTAGCCAAACACAGTTATCTTTTGATGGTAAGTTATTTGTTTATAATCAGCGAGAGCAAAGAGACGGTCTTGCTGAATTTATTATTGATGATGAATAACCTTTTAATTTTGCCGATAATGTTAAGCACTCTAGATATATGAACACTTACGTGCAACCTTTGTATAAAAAAGTTCATAGAAATACAACTAGATCCAATACACTTAGACAATATAATGCTACTAAAGCACGCTTGATTAATTAATTTGATAATTTTGATGGTAAAGTTAGTCTTACTTCTGATGTTTGGTAATATTCTCTTACTTTTGTTAGTTATGCTTGTGTGACGGCCTATTGGATTGATTCTGATTGGACCATGAACAAGAGAATCATCACTTTCAAACTCTTTCCTTATTTGCATGATGCAATTAACGTTGCTACTATTACAATTAATGCATGTACTATGTGTAAAATAAAGAACGAGATTATGAGTATCAGTTTTGATAATGCTTCTAACAATAAAGCTGTAGTTGCAGTCTTAAAGGAAAACCTTCAACCTGTACTTGCTGGTGATTTATTTCATATTCCATGTGTTTAACATATAATTAATTTAATTTTTCAAGATGGTTTAGCTGCTGCAGGAGATATTCTCCAAAAAAATGAGGGGTATGTCAGCGTTTATTAATAGTTTGGTTCTGAGAACACAACAATTTAATACTTTGTGTGTTCAATATAATTTTCCACGTAGAAGACCACTTACAGATGTCGTCTATAGGTGGAACTCCACATATCATATGGTTTTACATGTTTTAGTATACAAAGAAATGCATTTTCCTACTAACCACGTTCCCAGAAGGCTTGCCAACTCCCGCGGAATTGCAGATGGCTGCACACCTATCTGATTTTTTTGAAGTATTTTACACGTCTACAATATATTGTCTGGTACGTACTATTTCACATCCCCTATCGCTATAGCAGAAATTCTCAAAATGGCTACAATTTTCACGAAATGGAGATATGTAGGACCCTTTCAGGAAATAGTAAAGAGATGGACAAAAATTTTAATAAATATTGAAAGAAATTGCCTATTATTTTTGTTGTAGCCACTTGTTTGGATCCTAGGTTAAAGTTGAATGGTGTCAACATATCGATACAAGAGATATCAAGACTAATGTGCTATACAGATGCAGACACATCCAAACTTACAACAAAAGTGAGCACGACATTGGACAATTTGTGCAACCTATATCATAATTCTGCTGACGTACGCAGGCGAGCTTCATTTTTGAGTGGTGAAATGTATTATGTGCCATACCTTAAGGGCCTTGAATATCTAGTAGCAAAACAACTATCAGGGGAATGTACTTCTAGTTCGGCAGGATCGTCTACTTTTATTTCTTTTGATGAGATTGATTTGCAGGTCAATACTAATCATTATTCTGCTTTATCAATGGAAGAGAAGGTTAATTTTAATTTGTTAATTTTCTGAAAACAAAATGAAAAAATTTATAAAAATTTATCCCAAATTGTCCGGGATGTACTGTCAGTACAAGCCGCCACAATTGCTTCAGAATCGGCATTTTCAGCCAGCGGTAGGGTGTTGGATGATAGGAGGAGTCATCTTAACCCCGAGCAAGATAAATCGAATTATGTGTATGTTAGAAAGATTATCTTGATGCGAAATATTGCGAGCAAGATAAATCGATTGATGATAGGAAGAACAACGATTTAGACGTCGAAACACTTCCAGATGAGCCGTACCCAAGCCCGGATAAAAGGAAGAGGGCTTATGAACAAATTTATCTTCAATTTAATTCCTCCGCAAAGTTAAAAATGAATAAGAAGAATTTTTGAAAGAAAAATAATAATTTTTTTCACTACAAGAAAACAAGGATTTTGCGACGGACTTTTAGCGACATGAGGAATTCCGTCGCTAAAACGTCTTTCAGGGACGGATAATCCCGTTGGTAAAATGTCCGTCGTTAAAAACATTATAAGTGATGAAAAGGTACCGTCGTTAAAGATATCTTTTGTCGACAGGCTTATAGCGACGGTGTCATTCCGTCGCTAAANGTCCTTACATAAAACAGCTTCATCTTTTTTTCACCCTCGCCCTGTTTCTCGGTCTCTCACGCTCTCCCACTCACCGGCGATATTTTTTCCGGCGTTCTCCACCTCCGGCGACCCACCTTCGGCGACATCACCGCCCCCCCCCCCCCCCCACGTCATGCCCCTCCATATCTGCGTGCCACCAACGCCACGCCACCAATTCCCTCCATTGCCTCGCCACCAAGGCCTTCCATAGCCGTCGCGCCATCAACACCGCCACCGCTGCCGCCGCCGCACCACGTCTCTGTATGTCCATTTGCCCTAATTTGCTTTAAGGCATGTTTAAGCGCCATTTGCCCTAATTTTCTTAAGTTCTGATTTATGTCCATTGGCCCTAATTGGAACTTGCCCTAATTTGTTTCTGGAATTATGACATGTTTAATATAATTTCAATTATTTTTAATTGCTGATGGAATTGATTTTGTAACTGATGGAATTAGTTTGTTTAATTGCTGATGGAATTGATGCCCATATTTGTATATTACTATTACTAGAAAGTATGGAGAATTGAGATTGTTGACGGAGGATGGGACCCAATTGAATTCCGATATTGGATATGTGATTTAGTTGAAAGGTGGGTTGAAATTAGGTTAATATAATTAGGTTAACGCGATAATAATTTAGTTGAAACATGTCATTTAAAACCCCCACCGCCGTGAGGCAGTGTGTTCCAAAGGCAATCTGCTGAGAGAAAACGTAGGTGTGTGCTTTAGTGTGTGCTCTGTGTGGGTGCGTTAGAGTGAGCTCTGTGTGCCGGTTAATGTGTGCCCTGCGTGAGTGCATGAGTGTTGTGATGTGTGCGTGCGTGAGTGTATGCGGTGTAGGTGTGTCGCGTGTATTTGTGTGAGTGCAAGGAGTTGTCGAGGCAGCTATGTGTGTGTGACTTATGTGTTCGGTAGTGTGTACAATGAATAGTACATTGGTGTGAGGTGCTTGTGTTGTATTGAGTGTGCAAGTGGGATTGAATGTGGTTGCTTATGTGTGTCTATAAGAGGAGAGGGACTGCTGAAGTTATTAGAGGGTGGAAGTGAATAAATGTGCGCATACATGTGTATACAAATTAGCGTAGTAAAAGGCGAGAGCATTTGGGTAGCATACTTTGGTCATTAACTTGTGAAATTCTACAGTAAGATACCTTGGATTACGTTAGAATTTTGGATCATGTGCACATAAAACCCTATACTATGTGGGCGGGTGCGTGTTTCACCCCAATGTTTCAATTTTGGCTCAATTCACCTTAATGTTTCTCAATTTGAGCGTAATTTACCAATTGACGGCCTGAACTCCAATTTCTTGGATGCCAGTCAACCTTTTATGGGTAAAAT
>JAVXUO010002446.1:0-67500 GCA_033065855.1 Escallonia rubra
AACACTGATTCGCCCTAATTAGCACCTACGCAACACCGACACTTTATATGAGTCTAGGTATGGTGTCCGACACCCCGACTCCTCACCAGTACCTTCGGACACGTGTCCGACACCTCTCTGCGATGTCTCGGTCGATGTCGGTGTCGGACACAGTGTCCGTGTCTGTGCTACCTAGATTAGCACTAATCAACACTGATTATGCTAATCTGCCCTAATTAGGGCTAATTGACAATAATTACTCTAATCAGCCCTACTTAACACTAAGTACCCCTAATTAGCACTAGTCAACACTAATTAGGCTAATCAGCCATAATTATCTCTAATTGATTCTGATTAAAAATGATTAGTAATTATTAGCAATAATCAGTCCTAATTAGCCCTAACTAACACTGACGGACACTAAATAGCCCTAATTAGGACTAATTTGCACTGATTAGCCCTAAATAACACTAATGGACACTAAATAATCCTAATTAGCACTAATCAGCCCTACTTAACACTGATGGACACTAGAAAGCCCTAATTAGGCATCATTAGCACTACTCAGCCCTAATATGCACTAATCAGCGCTGATTATCCCTAATTAACAGTGATTGACACTGATTAGCCCTAATTAGCACCTACGTAGCACCGACACTTTATATGAGTCTGGGTATGGTGTCCGACAACTACCGACACCCCGACACCTCACCAGAACCTAGTCAACAGTAATTAGGCTAATCAGCCATAATTATCTCTAAGTGACCCTGATTAAAAATGATTAGCAATTATTAGCAATAATCAGCGCTAATTAGTCCTAACTAACACTGACGGACACTAAATAGCCCTACTTAGTAGTAATCAGCTCTAATTAACACTAATAGCCCTAATTAGGACTAATTTGCACTGATTAGCCCTAAATAACACTAATGGACATTAAATAACCCTACTTAGCACTAATCAACCCTACTTAACACTAATCAATAGTGTCTGTGTCCGTGCTACCTAGATTAGCACTAATCAACACTACTTAGTTCTAATATGCCCTAATTAGCCCTAATTAACACTAAATAGCCCTAATTAGCACTAATTAGCCGTAATTATCCCTAATTAATCCTGATTACCCCTTATTAGGGCTAATTAACACTGATTAGCACCGATAGTATATGTGAGTCGAGCTATGGTGTCCGACACCCCAACACCTCATAGGCACCTCCAGACACGTGTCTGACACGGAGCTTTGTTAACCCTAATTAGCACTAATCATCCCTAATTATCCCTACTTAACCCTGATTAATACTCGCTTGTAAGTGACTACTCAATATATTTTTTCAAATTGAATGTTAATTTTGAACTCAACTTGTATAGGTTTAACAGGCAGTGAGATATATATCATGTCAGTGGATAGAAGTTGGATGCGAATGAGGATTGCTCCAAGAGGGATTGGGGTATCAGAAGAGTTTAGACAGGGAGTGAACGGGTTTATTCTATTTGCTTTGAATCAACGGGAGTTTGTGGATAACGGCACGATTAAATGTCCGTGCAATGATTGCCAGCTGTTAAGTTGGAAAACCCCCGACAATATAACTCTTGATCTGTTCCGTATAGGTTTTATGAGTAACTATATGAATTGGACTCAGCATGGGGAACCAATTCTGAGGGTGCCCACTGAGGTCACCACTGAGTTCAGACAGTACAGTCCTAGAGATCTGGGATTTTTCCAGTATCAACATATGGTAATGGAAGCTGGGCCTAGTGGGATTAATTGGGATAACTATTTTAACGATGGTAACCCTAATGTGGAAGAAGAGCCAAACCCGAGCGCACAGAAATTTTATAAATTGTTACAAGACTCTGAGGAGCCAATATGGAATGGAAGTACAAAGCACACCAAATTCTCTGCCTGCTGTGACAAGGATGATACACTTAAAGTCTGAGCATGGTCTAAGTGATAGGGGTTTTGATGCTTTTTTGAAGCTTAATAAAGAAATGTTGCCAGAGGATGAGAAGTTGCCTGACATGTACTATAGTGCTAAGAAAATGATGATGAAACTTGGTTTGGGGTACCAAAAAATAGATGCTTGCAATAATGATTATGTCTTATTTTGGTAGGAGAATAATGACTTGAGCGAGTGTTCGGTTTGTGGCCACGCAAGGTATAAACTGACCAATGGGAATAAAAGAAAGATAGCATGGAAGATATTGTGGTACTTCCCTCTGACACCAAGGCTTCAAAGGTTGTACTACTCTTCTAAAACGGCAGAGCACATGAGATGGCATAGCCACGTCCGCAGCAAAGTTCCTGATTTATTAAGACACCCTGCCGATGGAAAGGCATGGAAGGAATTTGATTATCGACACCCATCTTTTGCTGCATAAGTTCGAAATGTGTGACTTGGGCTCGCTATCGATGGGTATAATCCATTTGGGCACTCTAGCACACCCTACTCTACATGGCCTGTGATCATTGTCCCGTATAACCTTCCTCCGGACATGTGTATGAAGAAACAATTCATGTTTTTTTCATTACTCATTCCTGGACCTACGAGCCCGGGTAGAAATATAGACGTGTACTTGCGACCGTTGATCGATGAGTTAAAAAATATGTGGGAAGTTGGAGCTCCAGCGTTTGATGCATCTCTTAAACATAACTTCAACTTGAGGGCAGCAGTCATGTGGATTATTAATGACTTCCCTGCATACGGTATGTTGTGTGGGTGGAGTACACACGGTAGGTTGGCATGTCCTTATTGTATGGAAGTGAGTACGGCTTCACCTTAAAGCACGCGGGGGGGGGGGGGGAAGGCTTCCTTTTGGGGGTTTCACAGACAATTCTTACCGCCTAATCATCCATTTCGAAGGCAAAAAGATAAGTTTGATAAAACTATGGAGCGTCGCCGTGAAACACGTGACAAATTGTTTGGCGAGGAAGTGTATATGTGCGTAAAGGACCTTGACATGGATGCAGTACCATTTGGAAAGTGTGGTGCTAGTCTAAAACTTCTTGGCTTTGGAAAAAAATACAACTAGAAGAAAATGTGCATCTTTTGGGAGCTGCCTTATTAGCCGACCCTCCTTCTGCGCAACAATCTCGATGTTATGCACATTGAGAAAAATGTTTTTGAAAATGTGTTTAATACAGTCATGAATGTCAAGGGCAAATCAAAGGATCACTTAAAAGCACGCAGAGATATGCAAGTGATGGGTATACGGCGTGAATTGTATCCACGATTGGTTAATGGTAAGCTGGTTTTGCCCAAAGCAGTATATACATTGGATAAAAAGCAGATACAACAGGTGTGCGAGTGGGTTAAACTGTTGAAGCTGCCAAATGGCTATGCATCTAATATATCACGTTGTTGCAACCTTGCAGATTGTAGGTTGTATGGTCTAAAAAGTCACGATTGTCATGTATTCATGGAAAGATTTATACCAATTGTCTTTCGTGACCTCTTGCCGAAACTAGTAAATGAAGCATTGACTGAACTTAGTCATTTCTTCAGGGATTTGTGCTCAAAGATGCTCTGAGAGAGAGATGTTAAGATTCTTGAGAAAAACTTTATTGAGACAGTGTGCAAGTTAGAGAAAATCTTTCCCCTGTCCTTCTTTGACTCGATGGAGCATTTGACCATTCACTTAAGATATAAGGCTAGAGTTGTAACGCCCCGATATTTTTTCGGAATTATTTAAAAATTTTAGTAATGAATATATTTTTCTTAGTGTCGATATTTTTTTTAACAACTTTTAGCGACAATTCATTTTTAGTATCGGCTTATTTGCATAGCAACTTCTAACAACGATTATTGAAACGGGGTAGCGTTACAACCTATTAAAATTATTCTAATGTATAAAATTATCGTAAATAATTATTTTGGGCCCTTTTGCAATAGTAAAAAGTTTCAAGTAAACTTTGAATGACTATCAAACCTTTAAGGGATTTTTAGTAAGCTTCTATTTAGGGTTTTAATATATGAGAGCATTGGGAAGAGGGCAGCCGTCCCCATTATTTTTACGTCCACAGTTACACAACAGAGAGTTATAGAGAGACAGAATGAGGGGGCTTGAAGAGGAAGATCTTTCCGGCGATTGTTTTCCGGTAAGTTTTCTAGACCCTTTTTCTACTCTTATTTAGTTACGGTATATGGAAATTAAAGGGGGGCATGGAACAGCCGTGAGTGGTTTTGCGATCGGGTGGCTGCGGTTGAAGAGTAAATAGCTATTGATGTTTGTATGGTGTATATATATATATATATATATATATATAGTGGGTTCAGGGAATTTATGTTTACGGGTTTGTGGGATCGGTAATGTGGTAGCCGTAAGTGTATTCTGGGTATTGTGTAAGTGTGCGGGTTACGTGGGTTTATATATGTAGGTATATGCGTGAATCTGTGTCAAAGGGTGCGTGTGTTTGAGAGTGCAGTGCGTGGGTTTGGTGTATATATGTGACTGTGTATTGCGGGAGCGTACGGTGTGGTGGCTGTCGTGAAAGAGGAAGGAGGGTGAGCAGCCATGTGCTGCCGTAGCTGAATTTCCGATCTGTGTTGATGATAGGGAAAGAAGAGAGAGGCAGTGGCGTGTATATATTCTGAGTGATGTGGAAGTGAAGGGCATTACCTGTATGAGAGAGGGAGAGTAAAGACCAATGAAAGAAAATAGTGGGTGTGAGTGCTATGTTGTGTATATATATATGTGTGTGTAGAAAGAATAGAGGAAGAGGTCACAACAGTGGGCAATTGGGTGTGAAAGACAATGTGTTTTGGAGGTTAAAGGAGATGGTATTTTGATGTGCATAAAGGCTTGGGCATATGAGTGACTGTGAAGAGCAGGTAAGTGCAAACTGTGTGATGTGTATATGCGATTGTGCCGGGTTTTGCAGCTAGTGAGGGAGTATAGAGGAATGAGAAACTGAGTGCTTATGGGTGATTGTGTGTGCTTAGTGTGCAGATTTTTACATGAGATTAGATGAAGAGGAAGATAGAAAACATATAGAGAAGAAGATAGAGATTGTAGGTGTATTTTACAATCGTGGAAGAGGTGGATTTATATAGAGAATGGAGTGCTCTGTGTGGTGAAGTGTGTGCACTGTGTAAGTGCGTGTGTGAAGGGGAGAGGGAGGAATTGAAACCCACTGCCGTGAGGCAGTGGGTGTGAAGTGTGCTTTGGTTGTGTGTATGTGTGGTGTGTATAAATATAAGTGTGTAGTGTAGTGGTGTTTGTGTTAACGTGTGTGTGTTTGTGTAAGGATCAAGTAGAGAGAGAGAGTACTGTTTTGAATGACCTGTGAGAGTGCTGGGTTTGGTTGTTACAAAGAGATAAAAGGAAAGAAAGAAGAAGAAGAAGCGAAGAATGGATCCGGTATCACGTTAGCGTTAAGTTCGTTGCGTGCATAGACTAGCGCATGGTTATCATTAGCACGTGAAACTTTATAGAATGGTACTTGAGACTATATTAGAATTCTTGGCAAAATTTTATAATTTTCTGAGATCGTATAAATGTTTAGTATTTTCTGTAATTTCAGATTTGGAAAATTATTTTGAAGCCTTTAAACCCTGAAAATGTTCCGAGGAAAATTATAGCAATGTCCTTATGATATAAATAAGACTCAGTTTGAATTTCATGATTTTTAGAGTTGATTTGCTATGGTTTCCGTATCGCATTGTTTTTAGCAAAATGATTAATTTAAAAATAGTTTTAATGCCTTTTAATTTCTGATTTAAATTTCTATAATTTTCAAACATATTTTAAAGCTGTTATAAAAATTATGGGACTTTATTTTCAGCTAGAAGTAATTTTGGGAATTTATGGGTTTTTATTGTATTTAAAGAAATTATTTAATTCAAAAATATTCAAAATTTCAGAAAGTTCATATTTTGACTCTTATTAATGTTTTAAGCTATAAAAATATTTTATTGAAATTTATTATAGATTTTGGAATATAGTTACGCGTTAAGTAGCGTACAGGATTTCCGGTTAGCTACGTTGGTCGTGTGTGGAATACGTTTCGAGTCGCGTGGTTTCGGGATTAGAATTAAGCACGTGGTGGGTAGTCGATATTAGGGTGTCTAGTATATTAGATATAAATTGTGTTCTAACATATGGATTTGCCAATCTAGGTTTATTCAAAGAATTATAATCGAGGTTGCGTAGCATTGCGTAGCGTGGACCGAGGTAAGGGATTTCTATCCGAACCCCATTTCGTTATTCTGTTTTCAAATGCTTATAGAACAGTTTTACAAACTAAATTGATTCGATTTTATGCTGATATAAAAGTTGTTTTGAAACTGTCCATGAAAGCCTAACTTGAACCTTAAGCGATCGTTTGGAATTCTTAAATTGTTTATTCTCATCTGTTTTATTGATTCAATTATCATAAAATGTTTTGAAATGCATTTATTGTTTCTCAATGTTGACATGAGTTAGTAATTTGGGAGCCATAAGGATGGTCTGTATTGTTGGCGTTATAAGGATGGTCTGTTGGATGGGTTTAACTAGTACCTAGCTAGATTGACTAGTCAGTGTACATATGCATATGTAAAGCGATCGAGCACTGCCGGGGTGGCTTTGCTTCTGTACTGCTCATGTTCAATGTTTCCTGTCTATGTTTTATTACACTTGAACTGTTTTGAAAATTATCCATTCATGCTTTATTATATCCGAAGTGTTTCAAATGCCTATTATTTAAGGGATTGAGTTGAATACTCATCCCTGTGTTTATATCGTATTGTAGTGATTTCATCGAAAGCAAAATCCCTCAAAAAGTTGTTATTGTACTTGATTGTAAAAATCGTTCGTTTTGTTCATCTTTGTCTAAGTGTTGTATTTCATTGAGAATACTCTTCAAAAGTTTTATATAAAAAATCGTCTGAATCGTTTTTGTGATTTTAAATCTTTGATCGACCTTACTGGGCTCTCAAAAGCTCACTCCCCTTTGACTTCCTTTCCGCAGGTGATAGCCAGCAGTAGGTTACCTGAATTTGGATTAGAGCCGAGCGAGCGAAAGCAAAGGAATTAGATTTTAGGATTTATCATTGGAACCCCTGCGTGGGTAAATATAAATGTTTGAATTTTCTTAGACTTAAACTTGGTATTCAATTATGACAATTGATTGAGAGTATAATTTGATTGATGGATAGTTGCTCTGACAGCTTGTTGCATTAGTTATTGAGGTTATGGAAATTACTGTCTTAGTGTTATAGATCGATTTAGCGTTAACGTTCCGGAAAATTCCGGGATGTTACAAGAGTGGGCGGACCTGTGCAGTATCGATGGATGTATCCATTTGAGAGGTGATGTCGCCCATCCATTTTTAATTGTATTTCATACTTGCACACATGCGTTGATTACTGAAATCAATCCTTATTTCTTACATAGGTATATGTTTGACCTTAAGAAAAAGGTGCGAAACAAAGCCCGGGTTGAAGGTTCAATTGCAGAGGCTTACATCCTTGAGGAGCTTACCAACTTCTGTTCCCTTTACTTTGAAACTGATGTTGATACAAAGATGAATCGACTTGGTCGCAATGACAATAGTGTCGACACAAAATTCGATGAGCATCTTTCCATATTCAAGCATCTTGGTCATGCACTTGGAGCAAGTAGCGGTCGATATCTATCCGAGGAGGAGTATATTACCGGAACATTGTACGCTCTCATGAATTGCACTGAAGTTGCACCATTCATAGTGTAAGTAGTTGCGTACATACCATCATTCTCATAGTATTTACTAACATAATATAACGACGATGCCATATAACATGCAGTGAATATGATGAGGAAGTGTTATTAGCAAACCCTGAAATATCAGATGGACAACTTGAAAAAATGCGAAACAACGCGTTCCCTGAGTGGTTCCGACAGCGCGTAAGTTCTAAAACTTACAGTTCATTTCTAATATAAACCGCATGTAATAAGCTAATATTATGTGCAAATTGTTTGTTGTTGTAGACTGTCCATGATGGAGTTTATGTCCGTCTCAAGTTGCTTGCTGCTGGCCCAAGTAGACTAGTATCGTGTCATAAAGAGAACATTGTGAACGGGTATAGGTTTAACACGATGGAAGTTGACCTTACTAAACGAACCCAAAACAGTGGAGTTTTGATCAAAGGTGACTGTTATAATGATAGCGAACGTGATTTTTATGGGCAGTTGGAGGAGGTTGTTGAACTAGACTATTATGGCAGCGGTAATCGACCGGTCATGTTCAGGTGCAAATGGTTTGACATTACAGCTGGTATTCGAGTTAGTAGACATAGGATTGTAGACGTTAATATGAGGTCAAGGCTCGGATCCTACGAACCATTTGTATTTGCAGCTCAGGCAACGCAGGTTTTCTATGCAAAGGGTGTGACAAGGAACGATCCAAATTGGTATACTGTTATCAAGACCAAAAGAGGCTTTGTTGATGATGATGTGTTCATTGAGATGTACCAAGAGGATGATGCTCCCACAGTGATACCGCTTCAGAAGAATAACGATGTTGTTGATGAGCCTCTTTGCGATTTAGGCCATGCTGGAGAAAAGGTCAATGCCGAAGCCCTCCGTGATGATGATGGTGATGACGATGACGACGATACTGAGGAAGACGTTGATGACAAAGAAGAAGATGATGAAGATGAAGGGGACGAAGATGACGATGAGGAGGAAGACGTTTCGTTGTCTATTAGTGATAGTGATTGACTATGTAGAGTAAAAATATATGAGGTCAATGTACTTTTAGACATGCCTGTTTATTATTTAAATTGAATTAGTCATTAATTGATGGTGGTTGACTATTTAATTTGGGTTGTCTTTTATAGTCGGCAGTGCCACATTGTTAGCATACTAAGTTTTGCACTTAAGTTGTTTATTATTCGGCCGAACTACATTGATGATATGCCGAGATCCAGTGCACCCCGAGGTCATGGAGGTGGCCGTCGCAGAGCTGCTTCGGCACAGTCAGCCCCCCTCCCTAGGATTGGTGATGCGACTACTACTGAGCAGCCGTCATCGTCATCAGTTGCTTCAGACCATGGTGAGACGACATTAGTTTTGTGTCGGATTGAAATCAATTACTTGCAATATATATAAATTTAAATATAATGATTTCCTTTTTCATCATCTACAGTGTCTAGTTCATCTGTACCGCGAGGTATCACCCGCGGAATACCTCTTCCAGCCACCCCAGAGCAGAGGATTACTGCTCATGTCCGAAACAACTAGTCTGTTTTTAATTTTCAAAGCTCAATTCTATTGTAATATGCACTTATATTGGGATTGATGTATCTCTCTGTGATTTCTTATAATTAGTTTTGTTGAGGATTGTGTTAGGACCAAGATCGGTCCTATTATCAAGGCTCACCTCCCACAGCCTTATGCGACGTGGGGGTCGTGGACGGAATCAGACAAAGAGTTTGTTTGGGGGAAGTTTTTGGTAAGGAGCGCAGTATTTTTTATGTGCTTTACTTTTGCGGTTTTCGAAGTACATTATCACTGAATTTTTCTTGCTAAGTGTGTTTTTCAATTGTGTTGAATTATGTTCAGGACTATTTCAAATTTGAGTCGGACGGAGAGCGAGAACTCGGGAGGCAGGCGTGGGAGTAGCATTGTGCCGAGAACTACAAGAAATGGATGCTGAATGCGATGAGGTGGGATCTAGCTCGGGTGGGTACGACAGATATATCTATGACCAGGGACCACAATCCTGAGTACTTCTCCATAACCATGTGGGGGCAGCTGGTGTCGCATTGGAGTACTCCAGACTGGGCGAAGCTGAGTGAGCGAGGCACGAATATGACTCACAGCGAGAAGAAGATGAAGCACAGTGCTGGTTCCCGTCCATTTGTCGTGCATGAGCTGAGGTTGATAAAGGAGGACCCTGACAGGAGGCCCCCTACGAGGCTCTGCCATTTTGAGCGCACACACCAGAATAGTGATGAGAAGTGGGTGTCTGAGAGCGCCGAACAGTTTGCGGTGAGCACGTAACTCATGTATTACTTTTGTATTCCTATTGCATTTTTTGCGATTGTGGCCAATAGAATTTCTCTAACATTTTTGTTTTTTTCGTATACAGAGTTTATTTAAAGAGAGAGTTCAGGCCAACTCCCAGCCAGACGCTAGCCAGACAGTGGACGAGTTCTCGTTGTGGTCAAACGCTACTGGGGTCCTAGGAAGGACCGTATACTCGGCTACCCTCGTCAGTCCGCACGAGCGTTGCTAGCCGACAGACCTCAATCGTCAGGCGAGACCAGTTGTACCGGTCCTTGAGCAGACGCGACGGCTGCGACGTTGGAAGAGCGCTTCAACACAATGTTTGATGCGCGCATGCGGATGATGCTCAGTGACGGTTATATAATTATAAAGGACCCTAAACTACATGTAATACAAATTTTCTCAATTACTTATGTATTTTGTGCTCTATATGTGATCTTGATTTGATATATGATGTTGAATCATTTGTATGGCTTCGTGCAGGGCGATACCGATGATCCTAGTGCCGGTGACCCCCGGGGCGATGAAGATGTTGTTGGATCGAACGTGCCTTCTTCATCGAGGAATGAAGAAGATGATGACGGGGCTGGTTGTTCTGCCGACGAGTGATTTAGATAGGGGTTTGGTTTGATTTATGCAATGAATGTTATTTTCTTGTTTTGAATTGATCATCGGTACTTAACTGTATGAATTCTATTATTTTAATGCATATGTTAACATTTATCTATACTTTGATGAATGCGAGCAGCTGTTTGAATGAATGCGAGACATGTGGTTAAAATGGTTTTGAATGAATGCCTCTAAGCTTTCAACGCATTCATTCAAAATCGTTTCAACCGAGGTTAAATCGGTTTTTGGATCGATTGGATTGGATGTGAATTGCTTATGAATTGATATTAGTTCTGCGACAGGTTTTGGACAGGTTATTTGACCTGCAATTTTTTTTTTGCAAAGTCAGGTTTTGCGACCGCGATGTACGGTCACTAAATAAAATAAAGCGGTAGCTAATTTTAATAGTTAAAAAATTAAAAAAAATAATATTTAGCGGTCGCAAAATTAAATAAGTGCGGTCGCTAAATATTTTAAATATATTTCTAAAAACAAATTTAAAAAAATAATATTTTAAAATATTTAGTAACCGCAACTGTCAGTCGCTAATTCGGTCGCCAATATATAATATAATTTAATAAAAAATATTAAAAAAAGAAAATTTTTAAATTAAAAAATATTTAGCGACCGCCTTATGCAGTCGCTAAATGTAGTTAACGCGGTCGCTAAATTTAGCCACCGAATTTTAAAAGTGGTCGCTAAAATTTAGCGACCTTTTTAGCGACCGCGTTAACACCTTTAGCGACCGCGTATGGCGATCGTTAAAGGCACTGTTTCTTGTAGTGAAAATTTAGCGACGGATATCTGTCGTGAAAACTTTTGACGACGCATTATTCCGTCGTTAAATATTTTACGCAATAAATTATTTTCAAAAAAAGAAAATAAATTAAAATATGGAAAATACAAGTAGCGACGGATATGAATATCTGTCGCTAATTGTATTTGTACGTCCGTCATTCAAGGTCAACTTTAGGCGACGGATTTCAAAATTCCATCGCAAAACTTTTAAAGACAGGGTTGTAGGCAATGGACTTTTAACGACGGTGTGTCCGTCGCTAAAAGTATTTGGCGACGGATATAGGGATTTTAGCGACGGAATTTTCCGTCACTAAAAGTTTTTTTTCTTGTAGTAAAAACTTTCAAAGATGGTTCGCCACAAAAACCATTTGAGGACAGAGTTTTCGTTAAACTTCTCCTCCCACTGTTTCAGAGCTTATTTGAGGCAATACAAGGATGTCACAAGCTTATATACTTTATGTTCCTCTCGTAGAACTTTGAAACTTTTTGGTTGATCTATATTTTTTTCCTCATTCAAGAATGCAGCTTTAATATCCACTTGATGAACAAAGAAACTGTGTATAGATGAAAGTGCGATTAGAACACCAATAGTCGCGACCTTGGTCATTAGTGAGTAAGTGTCAAAATAATCTACCCCTTTCTTCTTAGTATAACACTTGGCTGGCATCCTAGCTTTAAATTTATCTATTTAGCCACCAAGAATGAGTTTTTTCTTTAAAAAAAAAACCCATCTACAACCTTTAAGTTTGCAACCTCTAGGCAAATCTACCAACTCCCACATGTGGTTTGATAGGATAGATCCTAACTCGCTATTAATATCATATTTCCTAAAGGTAAAGTCTTTCGACTTTTTGGCCTCACCGGAAGCCTTAAGATCATCCTTTGTAATGAAGGCAGCAACAAAATTGGCACCAATGGTAGTTTTTGTCCTTGCTATCTTGCTGAGCCTCAGTTCTAATTCAACTTCACTAGGAGCTAGGCCAATGGATTAATAGAACTACAAGTTTCTTTATTCTTTAGCGATACATATTTTCAAAGAACTCAACATCTTTGGTTTCCATGATGGTGTTTGCCTCATAGTTATTCATTTCATTCTTCAGCACTAGGAAACTTAGGAAGCGTTTTTATATGCATATTCTATGAACACATAATCCATATTTTAGGTCCAACCTTGTTCCTCCTGAACTCGGGGATGGCCACCTTGTCTAGACACCTCTGCACTTTCAAATATCCTAGGTTTGGTGAATTTTGTTTTCCATAGCTCGTAAGGAATTTTTTTCAAGCCTTTTTCAAAGTACGACCTTCCCCCACATGTTCGTGGGTAAGTCACTACTAATGATCATTGCATTCATCACGTGAAGGGTTCTATTTTTCCTTTCATCTACTCCTTAGACTAAGGTGAATAGTATGGCGAGCAAGATTTGGTTTGGTTCACTTTTGGGAGCTAACTGCAAGCCAAACAGATGAACCTTGGTTCACAATTATTGAACCGAATGGAAGCAAGACACCACCGTTTGGACGCTTCGGTTTTAACAGTTCAAACGGTTCAAAATTAAATGGTTCAAATCAGTTTGAGTGTTTTTTCAACATTATTTTGTTTCTTGTTTTTGGGTTGTCTATTAAACTTTTTAAACCTCTGAATTGTACTTTTCATAGCCAGTTAATACCGATAGAAATGACATTAATGGAGGAGTGAGATTATTAGTAAATTATAAAAATATCAATCATCCAATTTTGCACCTCCATTAACAAACAAAAGTTACATTACATCATAAAGGTTTAAAGCATAACAAAGCATCAAGAAAACAAACTAAAAAAGGCATCAGGAAGTCTAGTAACCAAGAGCTTGAATTTCAAGACTTTATGTCAAGATCTCATTTTCCATCATTCAATTAATCTGCAAAGCAAGTGGAAAAACACTAAGTTGAATGAACAAGTTGATTTAGAAAGATCCAAAGAAGGAAAACCAACAAGCTGTTCTAACACATGTTGTTCGATCTGAAACAACTTCTCATCACCGTCAAGCTATTTAAAGAGAACTTGAAATGAAAACTAAAACATGCTCTAAAACATCTTCATCAAGCTGTTCTAAAAGATTTTCACAAACTGTTTTAAAAGATCTAAAACATGTTGTTCTAGAACAGTTGTTATAAGCCGACAAGCTGTTCTAAACGAACTAGGAACAACATGCTATTCGAAAACCATAGACAAACTCTGAGGCCAAACTAATTTGCAAACAGCAAGTATCCAACATCAAGCATAAGAAATTTCAAAGAACCAAAACTCCCTAATAACCCCATTTCTACTTGATAAATCAAACTTTATATACAAGTCGACGGGGAAGGCGGGAAGAAATTCAAGAACTTACCACAATCAATAATAGTTGATGCCCTCGAGTTAGACCCTTGTGCATTTTCTGAAAAGTAAAAGGAGAGAATATATCAAATGCTTTTATAATACATTTTAACTCATCTGTATATGGAAAAGCAAAACGCACTAAGAAATTACTTGAAAAGTACTCTTCAAGTTTTTTAACCTCATCCATGGCTTCTCGAAAATCAATTGTCTTTGATGCATTTTGTAGCCAATTCCGAGTGCAAATAAAAGCTTCTACCCTTCGCGGAGCCAGAGAAGAAGGTATCAAGCACACAACCTCCCGTGCTAAATGCCGACTCAGATGCAACTGTAAAAATTGAGACGGCTAAAACATGTCGCGCCACTTGGGAGAGGACACGATACTTCTGAGCATTAAGGTTCCATCATCCTTATATATTTAAGTCTACGTTTGTCACAGGATCCTCACAAATCTTAACAAGGCATCTATCTACTTTTGACTTGCTCTCTATGCTATCTTCCTCCTCTAAAAGCCTCTTGTATTGAGCAGCCAAAGACTCCTCTTCAAGTTCAATCGCATTATCTTTGGAAGCTTGACATACTAGTTTTTGTGTTTCAACATCGCTTTCTCATAATGCTCTAACAACTTAACAATACTTTCCTTCACCTTTTTCATGACATGTTTAACCGTCACAGAATCGCACCCTTGACCTTAAACAAACTTAAAACATTTTAATTTGTAACAGAGGTCTAAAACAACTGCGGTGTACAAATACAAAATCAGATTGTGAAGAGTTCCCCAATGCTTTTCAAAATTCTTCAACATATTCTTTGTGTATAGAACACAAAAGATTATCCGAACTATTAGACACGTAACCAACTTTTGTTGTAGCCTCATCTCTTCGTGGAAAGGAGCATTTGACATCACATGTAAAGAAACTGGAAAACGCAAGGTTGCATCTTAGAAAAGTTTCAAAACTTGGATAAATGTCCTAGGATTTTTCCAATCATTCACCGAAGGAGGCCCAATCCTTAGCCTCCTCCTCTCACTAACATTCTCATCATCATCGTCACTGCCAAGAAAAAGCCTTTTGAAATCCAAGTTACCCTCCTCTCTGTTTCAAAACTTTTTGGCTTTTTCTGACATTAAACAAGTAGAATGCCATTGGGTGAGGGCATCTAAGCATAGAAGACTTTTGTTATCAATCATCCCTTTTCTGCACATATTTCAAAAGTTTCAAGCCTAGCTGAAGACCTGATATATCTTACTGCATTTTAAATACTACCAATCCAATCATGAAGATCTTTCAAGTCTTCTCCCAGAACAAGATTATTAATATGAGCACCACATCTCTTGTGAAGGTTGTCATTTTTAGGGGAATGCTTCTCTACTCTTTGGTCTTTCTTAAAAATATAAATGAGGCTCTAAAACTTCAATTTGGGTAAGCCTTTAATCTGTCTTTAAAGAGTAGCATCCTGATCAAATTCATATGCACATAACCTATTCTATGATGCCAAAGCTAAGTTTCATCAAAGTGAGCCAAAAGACATGTTTCATCAGAAGGATTAACACCATTAAAAGAGAGAGTGTAAATATTACCATCTCGATTACTAACCAAAGTACATCCAAGACTGAGGATAAGGTAGTGATCTCCTTCAAAACTGACTTTGAGTTGACTGTCGATTAGTTGACTAATGCTATTCAAGTTAAAGTTTAGATAATCAACTAAGCGTACATTACTGATTGAAAGAGAGTCATTGTCAATTTTACCTTTACAGATGATTTTACCATTCGAATTACCTCCAAAGATTACCAATCGATCATCCACTTTGGAGCGAGGTCAGAGAACAGCAAGCGTGCACCTGTCATGTTCCTTAAGCACCCATTGTCTAAAATCCAGTTGTTTGGATTGACTTTTGTCTTCAAGCATACCAACAACACAATCTTTTGATTTGTAGCTTTCGTTACCTATATTTTCTTAAGTCCTAGGTGATTAGACACAAAAAACTTTGGAATCAAACTTGCTTAGTTTACCTTCGGAATCAGTGAAAGCAGATTAATGGTTTACTATCATTTTTGTCGAGGCAATTTTCTCTAAGTGCCCCTTCATCCATAAGAAATTTTTGGAGGCAACAACCCGGGTGGTCCCTGTACTATCCGCGTTTTGCCACATTAGTCCTTAAACAAAAATTTTATCCATTTTAGCCCTTAAACATTGCGCCGTTTGCCATATTGATCATTTTCTCAATTTCCGTCCAAAAAATTCCGTTTGTGGACCCCACACGAGGGGCACAAAAGACCATTCCCCTCCCCCCTACCCGTATGTTTCCTTTCCCTCCAAAAACACAAGGCCGTTGGTTGCTTTGATGATCAGTGGGTCGGTGAGAGGCAAGAAGGATACCTTGACAACGCTATACAAGCTTTGTTCGACGAGAGTGAACAAGGAGAGGGCGGTGACTGTCGGTGCGGTGAGGCTGCTGGTGGCGGAGCGGGGGTGGCAAAGCGGGGGGACCGGGCTGGCAGAGAAGGCGATGGTGGTGCTGAGCAGCCTGGCGGGGATCAAGGAAGGGAAGGAGGCGATTGTGGAAGAAGGCGGGATGGCTGCGTTCGTGGAGGCGATCGAGGACGGGACGACCAAGGGGAAGAAGTTTGTGGTGCTGACACTGTTATAGCTGTGTGCTGACAGTGTGAGAAATAGAGGGCTGACAGTGTGAGAAATAGAGGCAAGAAGCACGCACAGGGAAAACCTCCACACATTGATCTAAATGTTGTTTCTGCGCACTTTCTAAATCAGTTTTTGATCATCATTATCTTTTTCACTAGTTTCCGACTTAAATTGTCATTTTTATTTGCCAATTTTCAATAGAATCAAGGAGAGGGCTTCCTTTTTCAAAGCTTTATTTTTGGAAATCAATTTTTCAGGTTTGTAACTCAATTCATAGAGAGTTGCTTTTAGTTGATCTTGATCAAAATCTCAAATCTAAGGGACAGGTTTTGAATGCAGCTCGTTAGAGTCATCATCCCTACCATAAAAATCACAATTTTGCTACTTCATCATCTCCATCAATCTCTTTGTTGCTTTCTTCCGAATCATTCCTTGTTAAGAAAGCCTTTCGATACTTAAATTTATTCTCCATGTTTTTCCAGCTGCTTGATGTCTTGTTCTTGAATTGCGGGCAATAAACGATGTATCTTGTCTTTTTGCACTCATAGCAGACGTCGCAGTTTTCTCTTGATTTTCTTTAATTATTTCATTGTGATGATGGATTAGTTGTATTGCTTTTGAACCTCCCATGTCTTTGGTTAGGAAGGAATTTCTTGAACTTGTGGATGGTAAGATCAACATCGCCATCTGAGTTTGCACTCAAATTATCTTCCGTTTCTCTAGAGGCTTCAACATTCAAGGCTAGACTCTTCTTCTTCACGGTGGTCTACTCGTCATCATGAATGTTCATAGCTATCTCGTGTGTCATTAGAGAGCCTACCAATTCTTCTAGTCGTAACATAGTTCAAATCCTTAACCTCTTGCATAACAGTGACTGTAGCCTCCCATCTTTTAGTAAGAGATATGCAAATCTTTCTCACCATCTCAGTTTGAGGATAGACATTTCCCAACACTTCAACCTGTCTTGATCAGCCTGAATCTTTAGTATATCTCATTTATGGACTCATTCTCCTTCATCTTGAACACTACATCTTGCTAAAACAACATTTTGATCTTAATCCCCTTGACTTGATTTCTTCCTTCATGAGTAACTTCCACCAATATCCACATTCACTTAGTTGTTTCACAATTAGAGACCCGATTGTATTCATTTATATTAAGGCCAAGGCTGGTGATATTTTTGCTTTGTTGTCCTTGGAATAGAGATTTGCCGCTATTGGACTCATCTCCATTATTCCACTAGGGATCTTGCTTCCATTTGGACTATCTTATTGGATGTATGGACCCTTTTTCATGGCATGCCAAATTTATACTTCTTTTTTTTTTTTTTGATAAGATTGAGAATAGCATTGATAAAAAGCTTTAGCAGCAATTACAATCGCCAAACGGCATAAAAGGTCACGACAAACCCGTGACTCAGTGCAATTTATACTTCTTGCTTCAAGTAGACTTCATCATGTTCACTGCAAAAAAAAGAGGCTTAGGCGACACTAAAACAATGTCGCCAATGATAGTAAAAGTGTCGCAAAGTAGTTTCCTGACACTTTATCAACGCTTTCCACAAGCGTCGCAAATTCGTCTGTCAGGAATTTTCTGACACTTCGGCATTAGACTTACGACACTTTTGTCCGACACTTTCAAGTGCCTCTTACGGGATCAATAGTCAACTCAGATATGCGACACTTCGAAAAAAAAAATCGCTAAGTTAACGACACTTCCATTAAAGTGCCAGTTTTTATTTGGCAACATTATCTTTAAAATGTTGTTAAATTAACGACACTTACATTAAGTGCCAGTTTTTGTTTTTACAACATTATCTTTGAAATGTCATTTTACGACACTTTTTAAGCCATTGTCACTAGTTTTTTGCCTGGCATATTCTGAAATTTGTCCAAAAAATTGGCCTAAGACGTGAAAGTGAAGTATTAAGTAATTCATGCTCCAATCCAACACGAATATTGAACAATCAAGCCGATTTAACAACCTTATAAACTCATCATTATAGAAACAAGCTAATGTCACTCAACCATACCATATCCAACATTCACATCCTAATTACATAACTATCCAGAACTTCTTAATTTAAAAAGCATACAAATCTAATGTCATTGAACAACCAAACCTAAAGATATATATACATCTCATCCAAAACGTCATCATAGTGCATATCGGTTCTTCTAAGTCCAACAAAAGCATTGATGTATGTCTTCCCAACATATAAACCTGAAAATAAAAAAGACAAGAAAGAAGGTTATAATTTTAACTGGTATAACACAAATCAAATTAAACCGAAAAACTAGTCGACAAACAGAATGCATCAAGAAAGATAAAGACTCATCTACGTCCCCATTTCATTCTTGCATCTTATTTTGCAAATCTTTAATTGACCTAACCCGGGTAGCTCATATTTCAACAAATTTTGCAGACCAATTCATATCCACATAGATGAACTTATTCATAATCGAATGAAGATCCTACTAAAATAATATCCAATCAAGTAGAAGTAGATATAGTTAACATGTTACAGTGCCAAACATGTACCTGATTATGTATGTACTTATTAAGTTCATTAGTCTAAGAACATGTAAAGGGGGGTCGGATTGCTAAGTAATGCAATCACCCACGGAACCTGGCTCAGGTGATGAAGGGGTAAGGTTGAGTTGAGTAGGTCCTAAGTCACCCTGCCTAGCATGCACTTGCAAAGCAGACAAAATAAATGGAGTCGTGAGCTTAAGCTTCTAAGCACAGGATTTTGGTTTCCGCCTTAGATCTCCATGCATTGCCTTGGCTATAGCACAAAACTGTAAAAAATTGGCCTTTTTGACTACCTACCTAATCCGAATACAACATTATTCAAAAGCATGACATTCATAGCACGGAAGCTTACTAGTGAATTACTTTCCTAAACAACGAGTCCCTATAGAGCAAGATAATGATGCAAGTCAGATGCTATACCTTGTTCATTAGTATTGGATAGTGGGATTGAAGAGCAGCCATATGAGAAACACCTCCATATATTTCTCCAGCAGCAATATATATTGGTGTGTTCGACGGGAATCCAAGCGCTGTAAGGAACATTCCAACTTCCTTTGGAGTTAGTGGACAGTACCCTTTCGCTCTCTGTTACATAGAATCATTTTCTTTCACTTTCCAGATTAGCTGGAGGGAGATTATTATTTGCTAGTCGAGAATCAGATTAGCTGCTCGAATAACCTATTAAAAGATGCATTGTATCAAATATTGGCAATGGTATAGAGAATTAACCAAGTAAGCATATCTAACCATTTGTACCTGATATTCTTCCCACATGCTTGCTATCTCTTCCTGGTAGGAATTCCCCCCAGACCAGCTTCTAAAGGGCTTAACTGCCCCAGTAGCACTTTCCAGTTCTTTAGGCAGCTTCTTAATGAACTTTACATCGTTAGCCAGCGAATTTATGAAATGATCTTCATCAAAGACATCAGAGAAATTGCTGCAGTTTAAATATCTAGCATTAAGCATGCAAAACTGGAGGAAGATGCAACATAGAAAAGTAGAAAGGAGATTCCACTCTTGAGAAAAACTTAAATTGCAAGACCATAAAGAATTATGGAAAAGATATATGGTACCTAGAGTCCTGCCAAAATAAGCTTTTATCAAACTCTGGAATCACAAGCAGTTAAAATTGGCGGTATTAGACAACTCAAACTTTCTGACCTGATCTAAAGGCATGAGTTACCTGATATTTCCTGGTTGTATCACAATTAGGGTGGGTGGATATGATCTGGCAACATGAAAAAGTAATCTGCAATTTGGGTTGTGGTCTGGGTTGAGTGGTAAGGATTCGTGAACAAAGCAAATTTTCTGACTTGACCTGAAGGCATGTTGTACCAATATTGATCAATTTAAACTGCTAAACGTAAACAGGTCCAAGGTAGGTTGGAAACTCCAGTATACCATGTTTGCTTTAGCAGGGCCCAGAGATGAACTATCAGCATTTAAGAGGAAGATGCAGCTCAAGTACATAAAAGGTTTTCACACAGTTGATATCTTTGAATCGTCAATTTCATTTGTTAGAAGTGAGTATTTATCAACTGATTTGTCACAAAGTTACCATATATATCACTCTCTACATAGCAACAAATTCGGGGATTTCAAGTTTTGCTTTCTGTGACCACAACTACTAATAATATATTAGTGGTTGCTAGAACACAGGGTCTTCAAAAGATTAATCATTGATCAGTTCGAGGAAGAGAAACCGAGTACACACCCCAGCACGCATCTGGTTAAGGCCACCATTTTAATGTACAAGCAGGTAACCTTGGGTTTCCCCAGGAGATGAAAAGATAGTACTATGGTGAAAGAGAAGTAAAGATGGAGATTACATACACACAAGCGAAGAAAAATCGCATGTTCTTTACCTGTATAGGATGGACTTGGCTCGACACAGTGCACATAGTCTCGGTTTGGTGGTCGCTTCCACGGCTTGTCAAAATCTGATGATCCACTTGCACCATCCAACTGTTAAAATCTAAAGGGTGAAAACATGAAAGATGCATGACTACTTTGAAACAATAAATATGCACCCCTATCTATGACCTCGAACCAACATACACCAGATTGCAGTGAAAAAATCCTTCTTGGAAGATCTTAGGTCTAGGGTAAGAAAAAAACCACATCAAAATATTTTTAAAAAGCATATCACAAGTAAATTAATAGGTGCGTATTAAGAGAAGCACAAAACCTTGCGAGCTTTCAGCTTTTGTGCCATTAAGACATCACAAAGCGAGGGGCACTAGCCACTCAGCTCAAACTCAATCAAGAATTTTGGTGAGGGAAGGAGCTTTCATTAGATCCACTCTCAAAATAGGCCGTAGGTGGTATATGACACAAGTTAAAGTTGAAGACACACTTCCAGTAGAGCAGAGTAGCACAACAGCAGGAAGCCCGGTTTTCTTATATGAAAAAGTCTTCCTTTTCTATGTAAGTTAATTATCACAAGTTCAAACCCCGAAGGCTATGCTGTTTAATTGCTCATATAGGCGATTTCATATTTTGGTCGAATAGTTGTTCTTCACACTTTAGGCCCCTACCCAGTTCGCACAACCTATTTAAGTGATTCTCGTTAGTAAGGCGAATTCATTGCATCTTAATGCAGCACGGAAAACAAAATTAACAAACATACAAACAATGAGAGCACACCATACATCCCCCAAAACATACAAACAACCCTCTCACCCACGTTATCCAACCCAAATCCAGCTGCAAACACATGAACCAATTGTGGCCACCTAAACAAAGCTCCAGCAGTCCTGCCAGCTCTTCCATTATAAAACTCCTAATTTTAAAACCCTAATTAAAACCCCTAAACTTTAAACCGTAATCTAAACAAATTATACAATCAACTATTAATTGAACCAAATCTATTCTAGAACTATTAAATTGAACTATTGGAGCATCAATTTGAAGAGGCATTAATGGAAAAAGCATCAATTTGAAGAATAAAACTTACCTGTTAATTGCAGATTGGTAGGGGCCGGAGAGAATCAAATTATCGTCGCCGACTAGCCGGTCACTCGGACTGTCCGAACTGTACGACCTGGATTCTTCGCCGGTCACTCGCCGCCATCTCCGGTCACTTGCTACCATGGTTCTTCTCTCAGTCAATTCATCGGCAAAGGGATGTTGGCCGGTGGCTATCGGCCTGTCTTGATGAGAGGGAGAGAGAGAGCCCCTGTTGGCTGGAGCCTGAGGCCAGACAGAGATGCCGGATGCGAGAGTGTGAGTGTCGCACCAGAGGCCAGAGAGAGAGAGAGAGGCAGTGTAAGAAATTTCCTTTTTTAAAGGTTCCGCCACCGCGTGAGAGCGATTGTTTGTGAAATTTTGTGAGGCTGATTTCGGGAGAGGCAGATTCTCGGAGCTTTTGGAAAAAATGAACAGGTAATTTGGGCGTCTGAGACGAAATTATTGGTGCCAGAGAGAGGCTGAATTTTCCCACTATTTTCTTTGGTTCCGACGTTTTATTAATATAGCGAAAGAGTAAAGCGACGCTTGATAAGTGGCACGTACTTAAACGTCGAAGATTGGCACGTACTTGATAAGCAACCACCTCCGGCTGCCGGCGACCATATACTAGGATCTTCACCTTAAAGTATTTGAATGCATATGTTACCTACTTCTTTGCCCTTATATCAGTCATATACTAGGAGTTTAGGATCTTGCTCAAAGAAGTGCTCTTTGTGTATAGTCCTATCTACAAGTGTTATCGGTGATTGGAAACGTCAACTGCGCAAATTTATATGACTCCTCATATTAAGTCTGATGGACTTTTATTTGCCTTTCCAATAGAAAATGGTGATGGCAACAAGCCTGCTACCCCCGTCCCATTCATGTTCTTCGCCCATGAACAATACCCCATCTTATTCATTGTGAGTGTGAGTGACACATTGCTTCTTTTATGATGTGCCCGCCCCTTCCACCTCTTCCTCAGCAATGTCTTATCATTCTTCTCCAACTCAAACTCCGTGATCGCATTCTCCTTATACCGTATCTGTGGCTGTTCCTCAAGATTTTCAACACTACCAAATTCTAAAATTAGATGTTTCCGCACCTCAGCCATTGCCTGTTAGATCCTGCACACCAAATGATACCTATAACTTTGACAGGTTTGGCAGGTTTTCACTACCCTCTTCAGAATTAGTTTTGCCCCAGATTTTTTCTATTGGATATGTAGGCTACTAAATCTCAATTTTATTGCCAAAAAATAAAACTACATGAATTAGAGTTTATCTTTGAATCAGGTTATTTTGAACAATAAAAAAGAAACTATATAATCGAACGAAATGAAAACAAGAAGAGACTTTTGATTAGGGATGATAGATACTTGACATCTTTGGCTTATGCATATTAGATTGCTTAGTCAAAATTCTTCTGATTTGCATGGTTATTTAGTTAAATTAAGTTTAAGATTTTATTGCGACTTGAAAAAAGTGTATTTTTCGATGCATGTCATCATAATTGCCCCTAAACTTATTAGTCTGACCCAGCAAAGACACGTTTCTCTGTAAGTTATTGAAAGGATAATTTCAATTTGGTCCCTTGAACTATGCCCCTTTTTTCTTCTTTTTCTCCTGAACTATTATCTTCCTATCCGTTTCGTTGGGCAATGCTTCAACTGTAACATGGTCCCTCTGCTAGCATTTCAGTTAAAAACTTAGGGGTACTTTTGTCTTAAAGTTTGCCATTTTCCTTCTCATTCTTCTTCATCTCTGGTCAATACTAGAAAGCCCCACTGATTTGTCCGCTCCATTGAAACTACTCATCCTTATCCTCACCATCATCTTCATTTCCATTGCTTTCGCCAACACTTCAACACCACAATACCAAGATTCTAACACGATCTCCCCCATACTCTCCACTAGGGGTGGCAATGGGCGGGTTGGGCCAAAGAATTATGGGTCAGATATGGGTTGGGTTAGAAACGGGTTGGGTCAGGTACGGGTCAGGTACGGGTCAGGCATGACCTGGGTTGGTGTGGATTGGGTCAAAAACGGGTCAGTCACTTGGACCCGACCCGACCCATTTATTATCATTTTTTTTGCTTTTTTTTTGTAAAAACAAAAAAGGAGAGAGAATCATTGTTATTATTAAGAACATATTTGCTTCCACTTTGTATTACAAATTATAAAGAGAAAATACTAATTAAGACATTGCAAACTAAAACTATTAGTCCTTGTTCAGAAAAGGAAATACATCACTATTACACAATGACAGATTCTGAATATATAAACAACCTTCAAGCATAACACTTTGCAAGTAATGTCTTTTGCCTAAATCCTAGCAAAAGGAAGAGGGGTTAACTACTTATTTCCAGAATTACTCAAGAGATAGATTGGTAATCCAGTCAAAGTTACTAGATCAGCTAATGAAGATGATGGAGGGGTCACAGCAGCACTCGTCAAGGAGGCAACAGCAACACAAAGCTGCCAGACTGCACAACAAATCAATAACAAACTGTTTTAGCAAAGGTTGCAATCAATACCATCCTTCAAGATAGCCTGGTTCTCTCCTGGGTGGTGGAGCAGCATACTGTAGATCCTATGGAGGTGCCATTACTCGAGGACCTTGGTAATAACCTGTTGAATTTCACACGGGAAAGCGAGTTAAAAGTACCAAAATTTCGATCCTTGACACGAAGAAATTACATGCAAAAACAATGAACAAATCTACCTGTACACTAAGAAAATCGCAGCTACCTACTTCTACTGGCTACACCTCATAAGGCTAAAAACAAAAACAGTATTGTTAGCACATCGATAGCGTTAGTTTAACCAAAAGCACAGGAACATTTACTTGTGCACAGACTGTAAATGAAGCAAATAGCTCATGAGCTCAGACTCGCTTACGAACTTGAATTGAGCTAAAAAATTCATATAGTTACTCAACACCCTCGGCTCCACTAATTAGGGAAAGGAGTAGAGCTTGACTAAATAAAAGCTTGTTTGTAAAATGAACACAACTAGGCTTGTGGCTATAGAAATCCCCTACAATAAACCAGCTGCCCAACCTTGGTCCAGCTTTAACACTAAAAAAAACTTGGTCCAGCTCAACTACTCATGCACGATGCACCCACGCATAATCAAATTGCTAAGGTAGGTAAGATAGCTGCAAGGATAGACAACTGCTGGTTTCTGGGGGTGTGAGAGAGAGAGAGAACAAAATAATTCCAAAAGTGGGTTCTTGGCCTCTATTCAGTATAACAGAAACCCAGGTAATTTACAGCAATTCAAGGTTACAGAAAATAGCATCAAAACAAGGAACCGAAATCACAAAAACCATTTTTCATGTTGATGGTTGTAAAGCAAAGATAGTAACCGATCCATGACAGAGAGATCCAGTTTACCTTGTGGTTTACAATCCAGTGGAGAGACGGTGATGGTAGTCGCTCAGATCTGTTGGGTTGCGACGGTGAAGAGAGGAGCTGTCAGGTATGGCGCCGGAGATGGGATAGTTGTCGGTCAGATCTGTTGGGTTGCGACGGTGACGAGAGGAGCGGAGATGGTGATCTTCGTCGGCGATGACGAGCTGTTGGGTTGCAGTCTTGCGGAGATGGTTGGTCGTAAGCGTTCATTGCAGCTTACGGATTTAGGTGTTTTTCTTTTGTTTATATAGCGACCCATTTGGACCCGCGGGTCGAGCCACCCAACCCACCATGACCTTTGTTTATATCAGTAACCCAAGTCTGACCCGCGGGTCGAGTCACTCATCCGACGGGTTGGCTTGGGTTGACCCGGAGAAGCTAAAAACAAGCGGGTTGGGTTGGGTTGGGTTGTTTGGGTTGGGTCATATTTTGCCAGCCCTACTCTCCACCCTCAACTTCCAAGAGCTCTCAACAACAATTATGATTTTAATTAGGTGCCGATGGGTGTGAGTTTCGGTTGGTGAGAATCTTAGTTATGTTTTATATCCTTACGGTGATGATAAACCCACTCCTAGATTGAAGCAGTCCAATCTCAACTTTCGCTGATCATGTGAGAGGGTTGTAATGGAGTAGCTTATATCTAGAGTCGAAATATGATTTTGTTATTCCAAGTTCCTATATGTGCTAAGCTTTTTCACTGCAAGAACATGATGGTTGCCGTAGACGTTTTCTCATGGCATTCTTAATCATAATTGTAATTACCATACTAAAGAGTGTTTTGAATTAACGGTTGTTATGGTATTTATCGGTACCGCTAAGTTTGATAGTGTTCTCGTGGTTATGAAAGAATTAACATTTTAGAACCTTGGCAAAGGTGTTTCACCAACAACTACAACTGATATAGGCTTTATATGTAGTGGTACAAAAACATTCTCTTTGTACAATAAGCATCCGACTGGATCACGTAATAATTGGCCTTCAAATTGGGCTTAGATTTGCAATTAGAATTGGACCCTAAATTTATGATTTTGCTGTTTGCATCACCTATTTCAAATTGGAATATAAATTCTTAGCCAATTCCATGGAATTGATCTTATAAAATGTTGGCTCATTCAAATTATTGTGTCTCTAGCTAGAAATTATAATTCTAAGAAAGAGCAATACTTGGCCCACGAGCTGTGTCACGACCCGAACCCACGGGTACCCCCATGAGCTAGGCCACTGACCGGCCGCAGGCCCATTAACCCTCCACTAGGACTCTGTCAGGCCTAATACAACCTGTACACAAGATTTATAACAAGTACTAAGTCCAAACCATTTACAGGGTTACCAAGAACATGCTTATGGATTATCTCAAGGTACGTATCCAATACATCCACATTATTCAACTAACAAATTAATTAAAACTTTATGAAGATTTATGCTCCAACCAATTCTTAAAACATAAAAATAGTACTACAATGTCATCAAAAAGTTGATAATTGTTCTAAAAGGGCTTAAATCCCTAACGACGATCTCTTGCGAGTCCATCCTCGTTAGCCTCATGGATGTCGAGTTCATCTAAGTAGTCACCTGAAAACATATATAAAAGAATGAGCTGGGCCCAGCAAGCACGCGAACCATGTCTCCAAAATAGGTTTTGGGATTTATGAAACATCTCATGGTTTTCTTCGATTTAAAACTGGTAAACTTTCACAGGAGATACTATATATATATATATATATATATATATATATATATATATATATGGGAGCTGATCCCTTGACAGCGCTGGCCAAATAGGATATCTTGTCAGCGCGATCTGGCCGTCCATCCCGAAGGGATGGACGGCCCAGATCACTTTTTTTTGCGACGCTGTCAGTCGTCCGCTACACAGTCTAGCGGACGGACCTTTTTACCATCTTGCCCTCGCGAACCCGTCCGCTAGACTGTGTAGCGGACGACATTCTTGGGCCCACATCTTCCGACAAAAAGTAGTCCGCTATACTGTCTAGCGGACGACTGTCCTGCTATGCCGTCCGCTAGACAGTGTAGCGGACTACTTTATCGTGCCCAAGAATGTCGTCCGCTACACTGTCTAGCGGACGACTGTTGTTGTCCGCAACACAGTGTAGCGGACCACTTCGAAACCCTAAACTTCTATTCATTCCTTCTTCTTACAGTCAAACTATTCCTTCTTCTCACAATCAAACCAGCGGCGTTGGCAAGTAGATCGGCGCAATTTCTTTGCAAGAAATCCTTTAATCGTCTCATCAATCACGTAAGTTCACAAACCAATCCTTTCTTTGTTCATAATCTAGAGTTCATCTTGCGGCGTTGGCAAATAGATCGGCACTATGCTAGCGTTTGTCAATGTATATACATATATATTATATATGTGTATTGCGTATTATCTGATCACATGCTAGCGCTGAATATGCTAGCGTTGTATGTTTGGGAATGTTTACGCTTCCAACCTTACCCTCTTTCCATTATTTCAGTTGTAAAAAATGGATTTCAACCCTGGACCAGAAGATCCGTCCGTATTATACGACCAAACAAACCATATCAGTACGCTCATATGGGATGGTGGAGTAAGATACTTATTTTATCGTTTATATCGTTTATTTTGCTTACGTATTTCAGTTGCGAACGTTGTATATCGTTTATTTTGCTTAAATAATATTTATTAATTCGTAGGAAAGAGCACTTGTCAACACGGTAGAAGTAAGCGATAATTTCAACGCCTGGAAATTGAACAGAACCTAGAAAAGATTACTGCGTGGGATTGGGTTTGGGATTTTCACGCATGGGCAGATCTTTCAACAACTTGACCGGCACTTAATAGGTGCCCTTGTTGAAAGGTGGAGAAGTGAAACGAATACGTTTCACTTCACTCTCGGAGAGATGACAATTACCCTAGAAGATGTAGGGTTCATCTTAGGGTTATCGGTGACGGGGCGGCTGGTAATCGCTCATCCGTCTGAAGCAACGAATAAGAGGACTGCTAGGGACTTCTTTACTTCGATACCCCAGGATGGATTTAGCAGTGGTGGTATCAAGTTGAAGTGATCGGTAGATACCTACGGGGTTTTGCCAAAAAACTATACGGGCCATGACCTTGTGCTGTACACACAAGCCTTCCTCTGGTGGGTGATGGGGGCTATATTACTCCCAACGACGTCGAAGAACACGATCAGCGTCAAATATTTACCGTTTTTGCGTAACCTGGCTGAAGTTGGGGATTATGCCTGGGGTGCAGCAACTCTTGCATACCTGTACCGAGCGTTGCACAAGGCAACGAGGCCCGACTCCAAAGCGATATGTGCATGTCTCTCGCTATTGCAGGTATATCATACAATTCTTCATTACGTGCTCTTTGTTGTTTTTTTTTTGTTGTTGTTGAATGGACAATAAATGTTGACGATACTTTTTTTAATGTCTTTGCTCTCAGGTGTGGTCTTATGAACACCTTGCTACCGGCTAGAGTTGTCAAAGGGCCGGGCTTGGGTCGGCCCAGCCCAAGCCCATCGGGCCTGCTGTGGGGCCGGGCCAGGGCCGGGCCAGTGGGGCTGCCAACCGGGCCGGGCCTGCCGAAGGGAAACCTAGGCCCAGTCCAGGCCCTGGCCCTAGGCCCAATATTTAGGGCCGGGCTTGGGCCGGGCCCGGGCCCAAAACTTTTTTTTTTCTTCTTATTATTCAATTTCATCTCTAGCCTCTAGGCAATATTCACAATTTAACGAACCTAATCTTGGTGAGCTTTATTAATATGTTAAACATTTTCATACTCTTCTTGGTGAGCTTTATTAATAAAATCTTAACACATAACAATTTATATAGAAAAATAATAAATGTGTTCATAGGCCCTCCTCCTTTTATCCGGGCTTGGGACCGGCTTGTAAACAAACAGGCGAAGTTACCTACTTTTTTATATATACGAAAAAATATATATCTTGCGTGTAAAAAATTATTTTATATATATGGAAAAAAGTATATTTTGTGAAAAAATTTATTCTTAAAACTCTAACAATCAAAATAATAATGCATGTCTATCCAAAATATCAGCAATCAAAGATCAAGAAATCTGCAACGTCAACCAAAAGGATCAAAAGAGGAAAATAAAAACAAATTACCTAATCATCCGGAAGTACTTCAATATCCGAGTCACTGCTCTTCCTATCATCAATCGGTTTATCTTGCTCGCGGTATTTCGCATCAAGATAATCCTTCCAATATACACATAGCTCGAGCGACTCGGGGTTAAGACGACTCCTCCTGTCATCCAAAACCCTCCCGCTTGCTGAAAATGCCGACTCTGAAGCAACCGTGGAGGCTTGCACTGGCAGTACATCCCGTGCAATTTGGGATAAAGTTTTATACATGTTTTGATTTTGTTTCCAAAAATTTAACAAATTAAAATTAATCTGTTCTTGCCTTGATAAATCAAAATAATGATCAGTATTTGCATATACACCAATCTCATTAAAAGAGGAAAAATTATACGAACCTCCCGAATTAGAAGTACCTTCACCTGGTAGTTGTCTTGCTACTAGATGTTCAAAGCCTTGAAGGTATGGCGCATAATACCTCTCAGCAGTGGATGATGATGTAGCTCGCCCGCGCACGTCAGCAGAATTACTATAGAGGTTGAACAAGTCCTCAAACCTCTTGCTCACTTTTGCTGTGAGCAAGGTTGTGTCATCTGTTGTGTAGCGCATTAATTTCGATATCTCTTGTATCGAGGCGTTCACGCCATGCAACTTTAACCTAGGATCTAAACAAGTAGCCACAGTAAAAATAGCAGGCAGTTTCCTCCAATATTTATTAAATTTTTGATCCATCACTTGTACTATTTCCCTAAAGGGTCCTATATATCTCCATTTTGTTAACATTGTAGCCATCTTCAGAATTTCTATTACAGCGAGAGGAGAGGTGGGATAGTACGTACCAGACAATAAATTGGTAGACGTGTAGAATACCTCCAAAAATTCAGCTAGGTATGTGGCCATCTGCCATTCCTCTTGAGTTGGCAAGCCGGCTGGGAACTGGGTTAGTAGAAAATGCGTGTAGACTTCTCGGTATGCCAGAATGTGTAAAAGCATGTGGTATGTAGAGTTCCACCTGTGGACCACATCTGTAACTGCTCTCCTGCGAGGCATATTATATTGAACACACAACGTTTTAAATTGTTGTGTTCTCAAACTCGAGCCATTAACATACGCTGTCATACCCCTCATTTTGAGCAGAATATCTCCTGCAACACCTAAACCATCTTGAACAATTAAGTTAATAATGTGACAAACACAACGAACATGAAATAATTCACCATCAAGTACAGGTTGAAGCGTCTCCTTTAAAGCTGCAACAGCAGCTTTATTATTAGAAGCATTATCAAAACTAACACTCATAATCTTATCCTTAATTTTAAATGTGTTGCATGCTTTTAATATAAGAGTAGCAATGTTCATTCCATCGTGCGGATAAGGGAAGTGCTCGAAAGTGATGATTCTCTTGTGCATAACCCAATCTGCATCAATCCAATGAGCGGTCACACAAGAATAACTAACAAAAGTATAAGGAGATTGCCAAATATCAGAAGTAAGACTAACTTTACCGTCAAATTTATCGAAATAATCGATAAGGCGTGCTTTGGCAGCCTTGTACTGTCGGAGTGCATCGGACCTCGTTGTGTTTCTATGAACCTTTTTGTACAAAGGTTGAACGTAGGTGTTCATATATCTAGAGTGCTTAGGATTATCGGCAAAAGAAAAGGCTTGTTCATCGTGAATAACAAATTCAGCGAGACCGTCTCTTTGCTCTCGCTGATTATAAACAAATAACTTACCGTCAAAAGATAATTGCGTTTGGGTAGGTTCGACGTGGCCTTGTCGAGGTGCACACTGAGGGTAATGCCTGTTAAGATGTCCATTACCACTACCAGTCGAAAATAATTTAAGACAGTACTTACATTGAGCTTTTCGGATGTCGTCCACCGTAATTAAGTCGAAATGATTCCAACACTCGGCTTTCTTCTTTTTCCCCCTTTGGACTTCTGGCACGTTATCGGAGGCATTGCTCGGCCCTTCTTCATCATGACCAGGCATAGGGTTGAGATTATGCCACTGAGTAGTAGCTTCGCCAACCGAGCTGCGTCCTTGACTATAATGCGGGGGGTCTTCATCAGGCGTGTATTCAAAATCTGGAATGTTTTGATTGAACTCCCAATTGGCTTGGGAATCTATCATAGAGCCTGTACTCATTCGTCCACGAACGAATGGTTGTGTTGGTGCTTGGATTGGTGTTTCTGATGGCCGTGGCGCTGGCGCTTGTGCTGGTGGTGGTGCTTGCGATGATGATGATTTCTTTCGTGATGACGTTGCACGCCTCATTTTGTTCAATAATCCAGACATATTTCACGCTAAACTTTGTAAGAGTAACTAAATACACAATTATAAGAGTAGTAATAAGAAATAACAATTAAAAGAATGAACGAGTAACAAATATTAGAGAGTTAGTAATTAAAAAGAATTTAGCAAGACTAGTAATTAATAAACAATAGTAGTAATTAGTAAATACTAGTAGTAATTAAAAGAATGAACGAGTAACAAATATTAGAGAGTAAGAGTAATTAAAAAGAATTTAGCAAGACTAGTAATTAATAAACAAGAGTACTAATTACTAAATACTAGTAGTAATTAGCAAGAGTAGTAATTGGAGAGGAAACTAGTAGCAAAGCTTGTTGTGAGAGTAAGAAGAGAGTAAGAAGATTGGTGTGAAAAATTGGAGAGAAATGGTGTGAATTTATAGATTTTAGAAACTTCACAAAAGACCAAAATACCCCTACAAACTATCCGTTTATAGTTGTTGGGGAGGGTAAGAGTGTAAAGGAGTTGAAAAATATAGGTTAGACTAAAATACCCCCCAAACTAGCCGTTATATAGCTGTTGGGGGGGTAAAAGTGGAAGTTTGGAAAAGGGGGAGAAGAAAGGGGGGGAAAAGCAAAAGATTCAAAAAAAGTGGGGCCAAAACCGGGCCAAAATCCGGGCCGCAGACCGGGCCAGGGAATCGGGCCAAGCCCGGGCCGAAACCGGCCGGGCCAAACCCGGGCCGGGCCGGGCCGGGCCTTTTTCCAGATTCTTCAGGCCTGGTCCAGGCCCCAGGCCCTATGTGTGCGGGCCGCTACTGTTCATCCACGGGGCCGGGCCGGGTCGGGCCAGCCCGCGGGCCGCCCGGCCCGTTTGACAACTCTACTACCGGCGCACCCAGGCGTAGGGACGGAACAGATAATGTGTGGCCTCGGTTGTGCGCCTGGGAGTACAGCCGGAAGGAAACCCACTACGAGAGGAGAGACGATCCCCATCACAACATTGGTTACTATCGGGGGGAGCTCGACTCGTTATCTCCTGGCCAGATGCGATGGGCACCGTACAAACGTTTGGCGCGACGGGTGGGAGAGTCGTTCGTCTTCACGCTCTCCGGGTTGCAACGCACACCCCTGATCCACTTCGAGGTCGCAGAGTGGCAGCTGCCAGATCGCGCTATGCGCCATTTTGCTGCCTACAGGGGTTGCCAGCCGCGCGCCAGATATGAGGCTTAACAGGAACCCACCGGGTGTCGGACTGTTTGGCAGGGCGAATGCCCACGACTTTTGCGCGCGTGAAATTGAGGTCTGGAATTCCTGGCAGGACACGCTGGCGGCCATTGTGTCGGAGCCTGACCCCGTCATCAGCATCGAACAGTACAATGAGTGGTACTTTCGCATCACCCGGAGGAGAGTAGCTCCAGTAAGGTTTGAACGCGGGGAGAAGTACCACCCTAGGGGTCAGATCGATGAGCACATGGCATACAATCTGGTAAGTTGCCCAACCAGTGCTTCTAATTGAACTTGACCATTCTAAGTGTGTACGAAGTTACTTATTTATTATCTCTCTGGATGTAGGTTAATGCCTCGTTCGCCTTCTTCCAGAAGTTGAGCGAGCGGAAGGATTTGGTGGATGCCATGGGCAAGGAGCTTCGCCAACAGGCTGAAGCGTTGGCGATTGGCTGCGGGAATTTTTTGCGGCAAGCATCGGGACAGCCAAACCCAGGAATGGGTTATCCGGGGTGGCAGCGTTCGTTTGTTCCCGAGGGATGCACCGATCCCTCGGGACAGACTTCGGGAGTGAGCCAGGGATATGGTTTTCCCTCTGTACCGGAGATGGGTGGTGATTGGGGACCGCCAAGCACCATGGGCCAGGCTGAAGCGCAGTGGGATTATTACAGTGCGCCCTCCTTCTCTTTACGATTGGATTCGGAACCCCAACCCCTCTCTCAGAGTCAAGTCACGCAAGACTAGATGTTCGGAAACATCAGTCTGCCCATTGTCCCGTGGGCAGGACCATCTATTGCCGAAGGCGGGCAATACCCCCCCCCCCCCGTTGACCCCCCTGAAGGAGTGCAATATCCCCCCGTCGACCCCCCCGAAGGAGTGCAATATCCCCCCGTCGACCCCCGAGGGCAATATCGCAAAGGGCATCCGTTGAAGCCCCTAAAGCCGCATAAATGCCAGATAATCAGAGAGCGTTATTTTAGCGGCTACCCGCATGACCAAGCGTTGTATAGTGTGGATCATCCGGAGGGCATGGATTACAGTTGCTCGTGGGGAGAACTGGCCTCCCTGGCTCCGGGGAGTTGGTTAGACAACGGTGTCGTCTCCACCTACGTGGAGATTCTGAAGGAAAGGTGTCGGCAGCAGCCGACCTATCCGGCCGTTTTTCTGTTCGATGCCTTTTTTCATGGCATCCTAGTGTCTGAATGGCATGAGTGGGTCGAAAATAGGGGGAAGAAAAAGTTGATCCAGTGGAGACCGTCCGTTAACCTAGGGGCGTATCTTAATAGGGATAGTCCGGTGAGCGCAAGTGTTGCCGATGTGTTTCTAATCCCATTTCTAGGGCACAGCCACTGGTACTTGGTTTGCTACACCCCAACAAGTAAAGTCGTATCGGTGATCGACAGTCTCCACGACGATACTCATCAGATGCCTGTGCTGCAGATGTACAAAGCCCAGTTGGACTCATTGGTAATATTACGATCGCTGTATAATGCTCTGATTCTATCTTGCCATAAATTTTAACTCGTGTCTTACGCCATTTTCTGTTTCTCGCAGAATATTTTTTGTGCAATGGTCAATCGTGCCCGTAATGTCCCCGTACCGGCGCGGCCAAATCTCGATAGGCGATTGAAGAAGAGGAGGCCCAAGCAACGTAACACTTCGGACTGCGGCGTCTTCCTTTGCATGTACATGGATTTCATTTGTCGCTCTGAGAGCCTCAAGGCGGCCGTCTGGAGCCAAGCAGAAGTTGAAGCCTATAGATATAGAATAGCTTGGCAAATTATGAAAGGCCGGCCTAGAGCGGTTAGGTTTATAGAAAATCCGGCTAATGACGAGAATCCGCCCATTGTATAGCGGACCCCAGTTGAAATTGTATCATAATAGTATTTTTTACATAAACCGTGATTCATTGGTGTGATTTGATTTGTGTTGATTTCTGTTGTCGATTACTGATTGATTGATTTCAGTTGTTGGTTTTTTGGCCTCATTGGGAATGATTGAAATGTGGGAAACGAAACGGTGAAATTTTTTTCTAAGTAGTGAAGTTTAGTCTTTCTGCTGTGCCGTCCGCTATACAATGTAGCGGACAAATATAGGTAAAGAATTTTTCTAAGTGTTGATGGGTGGAGCTTTCTGCTGCGCCGTCCGCTATATAGTATCGCGGACATAAATGAGGACCAAAAGTTTCTGCTATGTCGTCCGCTACATTGTATAGCGGACGTAAAATGAAGATCAAAAGTTTCTGCTATGCCGTCCGCTACATTGTATTGCGGACGTAAAATGAAGACCAAATTTTTCTAAGTGTTGATGGGTGGAGCTTTCTGCTGCGCCGTCCGCTATATAGTATCGCGGACATGGGTGAAAACCAAAAGTTTCTGCTCTGCCGTCCGCTACATTGTATAGCGGACGTAAAATGGAGACCAAAGTTTCTGCTTTGCCGTCCGCTACACAGTATAGCGGATGTAAAATTAAAAAAACCCCAAAAAAGTAAAATTAAAAAAACCCCAAAAAAGTAAAATTAAAAAAACCCCAAAAATTTAGGTCCCTGCATATCCATCCATCAGATGGTAAAAACATTCCAGTATTCGGTCGAAAAATTATTAGGCCAAAAATTATTACAAATGTCAAACTTATACAAATGTCTATCTTGCCATAAAAATTATTACAAATGTCAAACTTATACAAATGTCTATCCTGCCATAAAAATTATTACAAATGCCAAACTTATACAAAAAATTAAAGGTCCACTGCAGCTTGTCCGTCCTCATCATCGGCGTCATCTTCTTCCCCGTCTTGCAAACCCCCTAGACTTATCCCCAGTGCCTTGTAATGGTTCCGCTTGTCGTGGTCAGTCATTTTGTTGCACAATGCACACCTTCGCAGCTTTTTAGGTTGAGTTGCCGTTTCAATTGAGCTTTTCATCCGCGTAGATCTCTTGCGGCCTTTCGTTTGCGATATAATTGGATCCAACGGCCGGATATCATTGTCGTCTTCCTCCCCCGGCTCGTCGTCTTCTGATCCCGTCGTTGGCTCGGTGTCAACCGCGTTGGTGACTGAAGCTGCTTCCAACTGGTCCACGATGGGCTCTTGTTGCTGAGCTACCTCGAGGAGATGTTTATAACCGACCATTGTAGCAGCACCCTTTACGGACAAACGGGTGAACATCGTCACCAGATGATTATACCGCAATGTCTCTGATTCTTCAAAGTCAGTATACGCGTGCTCCGGAAAGGAAATGGTACCGTGCAACCTGTTTGCACCTTTCGTCCACCGTGGCAAGACGTATTTATCGGGGATTGTCCTGATATTCTTCTGGGTGAAAAACCGCAGAACGTGTCTACACAGGATGCCATGGAACTCAAACTTCTTGCAAACACATGTCACCGAGTCCGTCAATGTGTCGTGGCTCACCGTATACATTCTGCGCAGTTTCTCAGGGACGAGGTCATTCACGAGCGAATAAACCTTGTACTCACGCGTAGACATTTCTGCCACCTTGTTTATACTGTATCGTCCGGATTTTCGCAGCTCTACTTGGTATAGCAAGAAGATCTCCTTCGTATAGACTTTGGCACCGTTCAACTCCAGCGGGGTCTCGAGCAACCTTCTCCTTTGTTTGTACGTTGTTGCAAAGTCGGCAGCCCTTTCTTTTACGAACAACGAAGCTACCGCTTTTTGTGCGGATGCAACGAAAGTCTTCAAATTGGTAGTTGTACCCACATAACTATCGAACGTGGCATTCATGGATTCACTCCTGCCCGTCGTTTTCATGCCCGCTGAAAAATACCTCCTCGTGTAAACGCCAATTCATTGCTCTTTGCGCTCGTACAAGTGCTGGAGCCACTCGTTGTCTTGCAATGAGTAATCCCGAACAAGCTTTTCCCACCTCTCCTCGAATTCCTCAATCGTTAACGACTTGAGGACGCACTTGTCAAAATCCTGTTTAAAGTCTGTATACTTTGCGTACACGTGATGCAACCGTTCCGGGTATTTGTTGCTTATGTGCCAGGTGCACAAGTTGTGCCGAGTGTCTGGGAAGACGGTCACAATAGCATTCTTCATTGCCAAATCTTGATCGGTGATGATCACTTTGGGTGCTTTGAAGTTCATTGCTTCCAGCCACGTCCTAAACAACCATTCAAAAGAACTCTCGGTCTCGTCCCTTAACAAGGCGAACCCGAACAGGATGGAGTGATAATGATGATTGACCCCCGTGAAAGGGGCGAACGGCATCGAGTACTTGTTGGTACGGTATGTGATGTCGAACGTCACGACATCCCCAAAATGCTTATAAGCAAGCCTCGAACGACCGTCGACCCAAAAAATTGTGCTAACTCGATGCTCGTCGTCAAGTTTATAATCGAAGGTCAACTGCGGGTCCTCCATCTGCATCCGTTTCAATAGGCTCATTGTGGCTTGAGCATCATTGAGGTCATACGCGGCTCGTCTATGGGTTCAGACCGCGTTACGAACGTCTGTCGTGTTAAAGGTCAAATTTTGAATTCCCCCAGCCTGTTCAGCAAGAACATTAATCATGTCGGTAGGTCCTAGTCGCGCATTGCTCATTGTCTGAATCAGGCTCCTTGCGACCTTACCCATCTTCTTGTGTTGATGCATCTCACTCACCTTAGAAGGGGTTACTAACGGGTGATTGTGTGCCAGTTCCAGGCTGGTAATAAGCCAATGGTCTTGTTTGGGTTTGTAGCTTACGAACATCTTGACCTGGCAATTTGTGCGCTCAAAGCAATCCCGTCTTCTACGCGGATATCCTATTTCGTCATCACTGTCATCATTGCCTACGCGTGTCTCATTTTGCACTGGGTTTCTGCTCCTATGGCACTCGTATAAGCGAGAGCATATCTTTCTCGTTATGGTGCTCGTTCTTGAAGTCTTTATTCTAATGCCAAAACCAACCCTCAATGAATACGCTCGAAAACATTCTTCAGCTTCTTCCAACGTAGCAAATGTTCGTCCTAGATACGGATCACTAGCATCTACGGGGCCGTTGGAGCTCGACACGAAATCAGACATTGTGAAACAAGAGCTGTGTAGAAATAGACTACGCTTAGGGTGTGTTTGGATATGGGATTTAGAAATACCAGGTATTTCTAAATGTCCTCATTTCGAAATTTCCTGATTTACAAATTCTATCATTTTGAAATATCTTGTTTGGAAGAAAGGAAGCAAAATGTTGTTAAAAAGGTGGGAGACAAGATTCCTAAAAAATAGGGAACTAGTTAGTGTGTGTTTGTAAAGTATTGGAGTGGATTTGACAAATAACTAGTTCAAACTAGTGATTTGAACTGTGGATTTGGTGACCCCAAATCCACAGTTCAAATCACTCCGAAATTTCAAAAATTCCTTTTTGAACTATCCAAACAAGATATTTTGTCCAAGTGATTTACAAATACCCTACCAAAGTCAAATCCCCAGTTCAAATCCTATATCCAAACACACCCTTAACAATCAAATGGCATTTCTAACTGAAAATATTACCTAAAAATTACCTTGGTGAATAGACCAATTTAGGATGACAAACATACCGTATGCATAATCTCAAAAGTGTCTCCAAATGAACGTAACAAATTTAAATTAGTAAGATAAATAGACAAATTCATCATGCCCAAAAATCGAATTAAACTATAATGAATTAAATATAAAGTTAACAAATTATACCTTTTTGATGAACATCATGTCTAGAACATCACAAAAAATCTAGAATATAAAATCACAAATTGATGAATACAGTGACAAATTTCTTGAAGCAAACTTACCTTGCTTGAGCGAAGCTTGAAGCAAGTGTTACTCGAAGCTTGAAGGCAGCTGAAAATGGAAGTATGTCCGAAGGAGAAGAAAATTGTGCTGAAGAAAATTGAGTAGGTTTTGGGGGCGGGCAATACTGTCCGCTATACTGTGTAGCGGACAGCATTGCCGACAGTTCAGAAATAAAAGTACACACAAGTCAGAATTGTGTCAGAATGACAGTCGTCCGCTAGACAATATAGCGGACTACTTTTTGTCGGAAGATGTGGGCCCAAGAATGTCGTCCGCTACACAGTCTAGCGGACGGGTTCGCGAGGGCAAGATGGTAAAAAGGTCCGTCCGCTAGACTGTGTAACGGACGACTGACAGCACCGCAAAAAAAGTGATCTGGGCCGTCCATCCCTTCGGGATGGACGGCCAGATCGCGCTGGCAAGATATCCTATTTGGCCAGCGCTGTCAAGGGATCAGCTCCCTATATATATATATATATATATATATATATATATATATATATATATATATATACTTTATGAAAGCAATTCATCCAAGATTCTCAGAACCAGAGTATGACATCAAAAAGGCTCATTAACAACTATCACAGTTCATCATAACTTAGGTATGATGCGGTCAGCGTACAATCCCCCCTGACTAGAGCCTGTAATCCCTACTCCACCCGGGATAATGTTATTCGGTCAGGGTATAAGCCCCCCTTGACTAGGGCCCACAATCCCTCCTCTGCCCGAGATACATATTATTGTGGATGCATGGGCGAACCACGAGCAATAGTATTGTACGTCAACTTATCGTCTCGTCGACAAAGACCCACAATCCAGCTTTTCTCCGTAGATATGGGCATAACAACGAAGCCAAGAATATCGTCTCAATCAACATAAGCCAAGTTTAAAACATTACTCATAGAAACATTACATGGCATTTTTTATTCATTTTTCTTATCAAACCATTTTAGAGCAGCAGAAGTATAACAAATACTTAAAACTTTTATTTGATAAAATCACGTATACATATACATATATTGAAAAATAGGTTATACGGAGGAACATGGCATGAGTACTTACTTGGACAGCTAAGCGGTTCTGATTCTTGTTCCCAAACCTCCTCTTCCTCTTGTCTATCCGAACCTAAACAATAAATTATATGGATGTTATTTCTTGCCGCTCAATCATGCCTAAGTGTTAAGTTTCTCTCGAGTTCACAAAATTACAAAAATACCCTCTAGACTTGTGTAAAATTATCAAATTAAGGGCGATGCCTAACATACCATTATACACATAATATTACTCAAAAAAATCTTTTTAAACAACTAGGTAGTTTTTTTGGCCTTTTCGGAAATTCTCCGTTTGGAACCCTAAACCCGCTCCTTAAATTGAGCGTTAAGGTTCCTATTTCTAAAGTATATCAAACGGCACTGGAATGCCTCAAAATTTCAGAAATTCAAGCGTCTCAAGAAGATCAGATCACTGTAAAATTTTTGGCTAAAAATAATTTTGTTTACTATGCCAAATAATTCAAAAAACTATTTTAAAAAAGATAAATTTATTTTAGGCCCTTCGCATGCCCAGAAAATTCTACATCGAAGGTTTCGCAAAAATAAGGAGAGTTTTGGTTTTGCACTTTGCCTAAATCTATTCAAAATTGGTTTTTAAAAAAACTTAGTAAACTCTTGTAATAGTAAAGCGCTACGCGATATCCGATCGAGCGCTACGCGACTAACAATGTTAAAAATAACAAACGACATTAAGAACTTTCGAAACTTTGGAAAATACACTATATTAGCTACATAATATTATTGTAAAAGTTTCAGAATTTAATGACTTAGATTACCATTTTAAAATACACCAAAATTCTTTGTTTGGATAAAATCATTTAGCATTCTTTGCCAACTCAGAAAAATTCCAAAAACTTCCAAGTCGTAGGTCTTGCAAAAATAACATGAGTTACTCTTTTGGACTTTCTGCAAATAAATATTTAGATATTTATTAAAAATTGGGAAAGAAACTATAAGGAACTTAATGGTTTTTAGCGACACTCTTGAGTTCAAAGTTTGGACTCTCAGCTTTTCCCTCTATCTGTGCAGCACCTTAGAACTCTATCTAGTCTCTCTTTGTGCAATTCAATTTATAACATGGCCCCTCCCTTCTCTCTCTCTCTCTCTCTCTCTCTCTCTCACACACACACACACAGTTGTACAACACACTAAAATACCCAAAAATAAGATGGAAAGGGGCGAACTTACTGAAAAAATTAGACTCTTTGCCAGATTTTGCTTTTCTCTGTCGTCGCTCTCTCTTTCTCTTATTCTCTCTATTTTTCTTCCTGCCGAGGCTCCCTTTTGTTTTCTAGTATAACTCTCTCTCTTTTTCTTTCTCGTTCTTTCTTTCTCTATGTAAATCTCTGTAATAAAAAATGGGATATAACCCAAATGTTCTAATTTCTCCACTTTCCTCTTTCTCTATCTTTGACCTTTTTTTCCTTCCCTTTTTTTCCCTTCTTCTTTGGTAATGTCTTAATATCCTCCCTAATCTCCTCCCTTGGTTCCCTCTCTTTCCAATTTAAAGAGTTGTCATAATTTTTAATATAAAGTCAAATTTGTTGAAATCTTTTAATTACTAGTCTCCAATTTAAATGTAGTTTTATAACTAATCCCGCTTCACTAATCGTCGCTAAAAGTTGCTAATAAAATATCGACGCTAACTATAGGTATAAATGTCGCTAAAAGTTTCTAAAAATACCAGTTAACGCTAATCCTTACTAAAGACCTCAATCAATATCAATAATTATAACTTATGATTCTAAAATTATCGCTAAAGATCATAATTATAATGCTCCCCAAATTCGTCGCTAAAGGTACAATGAAAAGGCATTCGACACTAAATACTGCGTATAATTATTGTCGCTAACAAAATGAATTAACTGGTTAGACAATACCAAGGTTCAGGGCATTACACCCTGCCATCACCTTGCTGCTACCGAACTACCCCCGACCGTGACCGTCACTGCTGCTACCTGACCTCTATCAAGACACCACAGTTGCCGTAGAGCCCTTGTCATGCCACAATTGAGCCTATGTTGCCGACACTGTACTACTGCCTGTTTAGCGACATTGATGGCAAGAAAAAGGAGGTGATATTTTGGCTACCTCTGTTGACCTGTTCCTGGGAAGAAGGTGCTGAATTTTATTGAATTTTTGTGGTCATTTCATTGGTAAAAAGTACAGCTAATATATTGGCAACACTTATTGGAATGAACTTTGTCTAAATAGTGCATGAATTCAAGAACGCAAGTCTGAGGGTAGTGAAATTCTTCGCAAGAAGTACTAGAATTTTGGTGTTAAAATTAAGTGAAATTGATACTTAAAATTTATATTCTAAGTCAATTTGAGCTCCACTTTTATATACTATGGAGACTATACAATGGTAGTAATGTATCAGTGATGACAAAAATTCTTGTTGAAAAGACAAAGTTAAGCTTAAGCATTTTCCAATCTTCAAGGACCTTATTTTTCTCATCTTGTTAGGCCACGTGGTTTCGCTAGAGTAATGCTGGACGTTTTAGTTCAATCTTGGAAAATTAACTCCAACTGCCAGACTACGAGTTATTTGAAGGCAGTGAAACTTACTTTCTTAAATACAAGAATCACGATTAATCATATCGTAAAGAAACGCATTGAAAAAATTCAAATCCAGACCCACAAAAAGTTCTTGACTCGAGTCAACATATTTTTTTATCATTCTAAAAGAAACAAAAGGAAAAAAAAAGAAAAAAAAACCCTTAAAGACTCTAGATGCCCTACTAGATTCCTATTATATCGAAAACGAAGATGGTAAGTTTGGGGACTATGTTATACAGCTAGAAGTGTTAGGCACTCGTTATACCCTAACGATCTCTACTTTGTTGTACTGGTTTTTTTGGCCTTTAGCATATATAACATATATGTAGATAAACAGGCTAACAATCCACCCTAAGTAGGGTTAGATGGTTTATATATCCAGTAGGACAAACCGGAATCAAAACCACATAGTTCTGACTTTTCCCTATTGGAGGTGACCGTACATTTGGTCTTTGACGCAAATGGAACGAAATGAATTTGAACAACTCTTTTTATAAGTTTTATCTATTGACCGAAGTTTGGTCGCGCGGATGGGTGATATTCTAGAGTTTTCTTTCTAGCCTAAACTGAAAAGTACTATAAAGTTACCTCTAGAAGATTCTTGCTTAGAAGATTTAAAACCACCTCGCTATGAGTCCACGGTGCAAGTAGATAAAAGATATGGAGAATTTTATACGAAATGTTGAATTCCATCTTAGAAATAATGTATCAATTCTATAGAGAAATTGTCCAAATTTCTAGAGAGAATAGCCTCCCCTAAACTATAGTCCAAAAGCTCCTTTTGTAGAGGTTTGGAGCCGATCAAAATGATAAAGATAACTCTTTGAGTCTAAGATCTCTAATAGAGTCAAATATTTTATTCAAATTGCAGATTGAGGAAAAGTCAACTAATCGGCCAGTTTATTAAGAACCGATAGGTTCATCGCTTAATATTTCAAGATGTTTTTCTGAATTTTGAGACATTTTTAGTCCTTAATTTGGTAATTATCTCTTATAAAGCGGATGGAATCTACCAGATTTCAAAAATCATCTCCGGTCCAGTTTTCATCTAAGTCAGTAAGGTTTGCATATATCATCGATTAATCACAAGATAATTCTAAATTATCAAACTGATTATAATCTCTTAGCTGAACTGGACTCACATGGAACTGGACTGGGCTTCACCAAACTAGACTGGACTGGACTTAATAAATTTAGTTCATTATTTATTACTAGGCCTACACCCATAATTAATAACAAACGTTAATTATCAATAAAACCAACCACTAATAAATAAACAAAAGACTACAAAATATGGCGTTTGCACATATAATTAGGAAACAAATTTGAAAAACAGTCACTTATGTTTTTTATTTCAAGCCACTAATTCAATCTTGATATACCACTTTTTACTCTATTTGGAGCCAATTCTTTTAGGATTTGGATTTCTAAATTGGAATTGGATTTGGATTTCAATTCCATTTCTTGTTTGGTACAAAAAAGAATTAAAATAAGGAATTCCTACTTTGTGTTTGGAAAATAGAGGAAATGGAAAAATATTAAATTTTTAGACACTTATATCCTTGGCTTCGGTGAAAAAAGAAACTACGGTAAGTGATTTCACATGTGCTGGTGGTTGCACATGTTGGTGCTGGTGTGCAAGTAGTCACAGTGTAAGTGGTGGTATAATATGTAGCACTTATCGTTGAAGTGGTCAGGTGATCAAGTGATGGTAACAATGGTTGTTGGTTGTGGTGGCGGCGGCAGTATTGAGGTGTAAATAATGGTAGGGAGTGACAGTGGTGGTCGCGGTGTGTTGTCAGCGCTAGTGTTGTCCTATGGCATCGGCGCCAAACTATAGTGATATCAATGTCGAGGTGGCGGGGCGGTCCAGTGATGTTACCGGTGCTAGTGGTGCTGAAGGTACTAAGGCGGCACATGGGGTAATGTTGGTGATTGAAGTGATAGTAACGACAGCACGGATGATGCTGGTGGTAGTATCTTGACATCGATGATGGTGGTGGTGTGGCACCAACTGTGGTAACGATAGTAGCGGTGGTGGTGGTATTCAAACATCATCGTTGGTATGTTGGTGATAGTAGTCATGATAGCGACACCGGTGGTGGTGCTACTGATGGGGTGATGACATTTATGTTAATCGCGACAGGTTAATACGGTGGCACTAACAACATCACTTACATCATTCGTTCTATCAAAGAGCAAATACACATTCATTTACTTAGCTTTCTTACAACAGCAAATAGGCTAGCAGCCGATACGACAAGACAAGACCAATTATTTACTCAGCAACAAGAAGGCATGCAATAGCAGTATCCAGTTCATCTTCCTTATGATATTTGTTAACAACTGAGCCTAATCTTATTTTATTAGTCCCCAAAGCCATAGCCTTCTCCCAAGCGTGGAATTTCATGTTGCCGGGGGATTTGAAGCATCTTCTTGACACAGTGGCACAAGTGGTAATGGTAATGACAAAGACGGTGGTGGCAATGGTGGTGTTGGCAGTGGTGCTGTGGCAGCAACAATGATGACAATCTAGCAATGATAATGGTGGTTGTGGTGATGATCAATGTAACGCACATCAATGATGGCGACTGTTATGGTGATGGCGGTGTCTTGTCGTTTGGCGATGACAATAGTGTAGCGGTTGTGGTGGACACCGTAATAGTACAAGGTGAAACCAATAAAATAACCCTAGAGGGGGGGTGAATAGGGTTTTAAGACTACTTTAAAAATTAACAACCAACAAATCTCAATCTCAAAAACTCAAATAAACAAACAACCAATCTCAACACAAATGTAAAACGATAAAGTAAAGAGAGAAGGGTTTAGAGATACTTGACAAGGAGAATTAAATGGTTCGGCTTGATATACCCACAAGCCTACGTCCACCCCTTCAAGGAAGTCCCTTGAAAGGCCCTAGAATCCACTAGTATGATCTTCCTTACGGGTCAAGATCGAACCTCTTACAATCCCTTGATGCTATGCCCACATCAAGAACAAGCTTTGACAAATCCAAAGCTCCAAAGCTTGACAACCCCAAGCTTTGATACAAGAACCTTTCAATGAAGAAATGTGTACAAGATTTCACTCTCAATAAGTAGATGAGTACAAATTGAAGTACTAGAACAAGAGAGATGAGTGTATGATGACTTATGAAAGTGTATCTCTCTCTAATGTAAGCTCACAATAAATGCTCTCTTGAAAAGGATGGGAAATCAATGAAAACAAGAGAGATTTGAACAATTGCTTTGATCTTTGAGAATATGAAAGATAAGAGAGATTTGAATGCAATTGATGAATCAAAACTATCGCCAAGATGAGTATTTATAGAGTTGGGAATAAATATGACCGTTTGGAGTTAGGTGGGGCATTAAATGCGCCAAACGGTAAATACAGTCGACTGCAATGCACCATTGCAGTCGACTGTAACCCAAAAGTAGGCGTTGAAAATTCAAATTTTCAACATGCAGTCGACTGTAATCCATTGCAGTCGACTGTAATAGGCTACTGGAAGTATTGCAGTCGACTGCATTACAATGCAGTCAACTGTAATACCTCACTGCCCAACTTGCAGTCGACTGCATTCCAATGCAGGAATGCAGTCGACTACATTCCTAAAAATGCAGTTTCCTGTTTTTAAAGCATGAAAAACTTTTATGGATGCAAGGGAAACCTATGGGCAAGTTCTAGGTATACAGTCATCGTAACGATCATCTCTCTATGTCTAGTTTACAAAGACGGAAATAAAAGCATGAAAACTTCAATCAACGATTTTCCTCTTTGATGCGTTCCGTTGAGAGTCTTTGACCGTGTTGCTCGTCTAATAATCCATTTGCATGAGTATGAGATTGTTCATATTGCTTCATCAACTCAATGCATGTTAGACAGCATAATCATCAATGTTAGTTATCGTCAAAATCAAATATAATCCTAGGTTAAATAACCGTATGGTTAACACAAGGGTTGTAGGTATAGCAATCCAGCGGTGGTCTTAGTGACGACAACAGTAATGGTAGCAGTAGTGGTGGCGGCGGTGGTATTGGTGACAGTAAAGGTGGTTTGCCGGCAGCAGCGATGAAGGTGATGCCAGTGGGTTCATTGATTCTAAAGATATAGAATTGGATAAATAATTGCTTTTAGTTTAAGTAAATCCAAACCTTATAAAATCTCATGAACAAATTTTTTTTCCTTCAAGTCGAGATAGAGTAAACGTTTTTAAACATCATTCATTTCTTTTGTGGGGAAAAAAAGGTTGTTGCTATAGTAGAGGAAAATACGTCACAATAAGTTATTAGCAACTTTTTGACTGAAAATGAGGTCAAAAGAAGGTATGGCATGAGTCGCTTGGCTTGCTCATGCCATGCCTTCTAATCTAGCCTGTGAAGGGACTAACCAACCAAGATTTTAAAATTCCCACCCCTTTTTTCTGTGTGGCTAGGGATGATCTTTATAATGTTTATTATAGCTTATGCTAGATAATAAACTTACTCCAATATTGAAGCAGTCAAATCTAAACTATAACTAATCATATGAGAGAGTACATAACACGGTCATTCATATCTAGAGTGAGAATTTTATTTTAGGTTCCCGTCAGTGTTATTTCAGGTTCCCATCAGTCCCAAGCTTTTTTTCGTGGGGAGAAATTGATGGTTGTCATAGAGATTTTTTCACTGCATTTGTAGTCATAATTGTATATGATGTATCGTAACGGTATGTCTCGTACCCATGAGATACCGATAGCATTCCAAAGTTAGGTTTGAAAAGTTTCTTGTTATAACTAATACGGAGAAATATTTTAGTCACTAAAACTAGTCCAACAAAATTTGTGTTCGTCTTTTAGCTATATCGAAGGTATGAAGAGCATGATTGATTTTGATTCTGAGATGGTCAAATTTAATTTAATTTAAGTTGAATCAGGTTGATAGGTGTTTGGTACACATACAAAACCAATTAAATCACATTCCAAAATTTTAAAAAGTTGATTAAACATAATCGAAGAAATGAGGATTATGGATTGATGACTTTTTTTCTAAAACCAAATTGATCAAATAAAGTATTATATTATGCTATTATTACTGTATCTCAAATCTTTTACTCAAGTACTAAATTGTTTGCCATTTTGATGCATTGAAATTGCTTTAGTAATTTGTATCGAAACACCATCCATAATTTAAAGTTAAGAGACTATTTGGGATTGATTTTCACAAGTGGACTAAAATTAAATCAGAATCAGTTTTTAAAATCAGCTTTAATCCATTTTAAACATAACAGATTAAAAGTTGTTGAAAGTGTTTGGATAAAAAGAGATTAAAGTGGGTTTAGTGTGACAAATTATCATACAGTGTATTCAAATTAAAATAGAGCATTTAATGTCTTTTATAAGTGAGGTTATTTTGGTAATTTTCTTTGTCAAACCTGAGTTTCTGAAACTGATTGAATCTTAATCCAAGAAAACAAGGATTATGGATTTAATTAGTTTTGAGTATATTGGAGCAGATTTAATGAGTTCACCTTTTTTTTTTTGCCAGACACTTCAAACCTGATTTAATTAGGTTTGATCAGTATAGAATCAATCACAAACACCCTCTAAATATGCTAACAATAGCTTATAGTTATTTTAAAAGTTGGGTAAGATGTAATAAAAAATTTCCTTTTGAAGAAATAATCCCAAATAGGATCTAAAGCATACTATGAAATATTAAAATGATGACAAAGGTGTTGCAGCAAAGGTTATCGACCACTACGGCTCGTACATACCATATCTATGGTGGTGGTACCAAAAAAATTGTTCTTTGCACAGTTTCTACCCAAATCGGCACGTATCTGCAAGTACAATTCAATATTGATAACTATGGTTACATAGTTGACTTGTTTTGAGAAATTTGATTACCGCAAAAACTTGGAGCTCAACTAAGAGTTGAAGTAGAGGAGAAGCAAATACGTGAGGTTGGTGAAGAAGATTTCATCATATGGGCGCTAAAGGTGTTTGATTGTTGTTAGACATGCACAATGAGAAAACAGTTTGAATCTAAAAACAAGAAAACACTTCTTCATATATGATTAAAATTTATCATTTAATTACATTATATGCAACTTCCAAACTTTTTCCTTTTTGGTCATGTATCCCAGCACACACTCTCTCTCTCCCCTCCGAACAGAACCATCCTCATGGTGTGCGATATAGACGGAAAAAACATGCGGGCAAGTGATATATTGTTGCTGACTTGTTGCTTTCAAGAAAGTGAATGTTTTAACCAAGGGGGTTGGTTGAGTTGGCAAGGGGCCTCGAGGAGTGACCTCGAGGTCCCGTGTTCGATTCCTCCCCCCTGCGGTTACCCATATTTGCAGTTCTTTCTTCTTTCTTCTTTCTCCCATCACCACCACGGCCAAGCAGTAGCCTTAGCTCACCCGATGCTCAACACCCATCACCACCGCCACACCTTCATCCCTACAGCCCAATAGATATGGTTCCACTTACTAGTTTGAACCCTCTGCAGTTCCTCAATGCTCATTACTAATTGAATGTACAATACCTATGATTTAGGTCCTTCTGAGCAAGCACATTTGGATTGAAGTAAACGTTTTCGAATCATAGAAGGGATAGCACAGGGGCTTCTTTATCTTCACAAGCATTCTAGAATAAAATTCATTCACAGGGACCTAAAAGCAAGCAATATTCTGCTAGATCAAGCAATGACCCCCAAAATATCGGACTTTGGTATGGCAAGGATTTTCGAAATAGACCAGACTGACGCTAAAACCAAGCGAGTGGTTGGCACATAGTAAGCACTTCGGTTTACACCACTACCGTAGTTACTAGTACCACTTCGACCACATATATCATTTTTTAACTGCTGGTGCAAGTGGCTACATGTCACCGAAATATGCATTATACGGGAGATTTTCTGAGAAATCAGATGTATTCAGTTTTGGGGTTCTGTTGCTAGAGATTGTGAGCGGTAAGAGGAACACTGATTTTTATCAAATTGAACAATTTTTAACGCTATTTGGCTGGGTAAGTATGACTCTCTCCTGTCTAAATAACCATGGTGATTATTTGGGTTATGAGTTTGAGCTTTATGAATCTGAGTCTTTTTCAGGCATGGGAAAACTGGAAAGATGGTAGAGCTTCAGAGTTGATTGACGTATCAATCAGGGAAACCTACAAACGTCATGAGGTGGTTAAGTGCATCAACGTGGCGCTTCTGTGCGTCCAAGAATTCCCAGCTGATAGACCAACGATATCATATGTAGTTCTCATGTTGGCAAATGGAAGTATTGCCTTGATTCCATCACCCAAGGAGCCTGCTTATTCTACTCTTAAGAGTCCGACAACTATTGCCGTTCGCCAACTACTGCCTTCTCTGCAAACACCTTCTAGTTACTCCAACAATGGCTTGACGTCAGCAATCTGAAATGGCGGCGTCGTATGGTGATGCTGGGCTTGAAGAGAAACCAGAAGATAAGTAAAGAAGAAGAATCTAAAATGACATATTTACCCCTGGATAAAGTCACTTAACGGACTTAGGGCTAACGGAGCCTAACAGAGTGACTTGATTGAACTAATTAACAAATTCAGTGGTCACTTTGACACAAATCGAAGTTCAGTGGTCAAAGTAAAATTTGCCTAATAGTTCGATGGTCAACCGCGTAATTAACTCATTTTAAAATGATGACAAAGGTGTTGCAGCAAAGGTTATCGACCACTACGGCTCGTACATACCATATCTATGGTGGTGGTACCAAAAAAATTGTTCTTTGCACAGTTTCAACCCAAATTGGCACGTATCTGCAAGTACAATTCAATATTGATGACTATGGTTACATAGTTGACTTGTTTTGAGAAATTTGATTACTGCAAAAACTTGGAGCTCAACTAAGAGTTGAAGTAGAGGAGAAGCAAATACGTGAAGTTGGTGAAGAAGATTTCATCATATGGGCGCTAAAGGTGTTTGATTTTTGTTAGACATGCACAATGAGAAAACAGTTTGAATCTAAAAACAAGAAAACACTTCCTCATATATGATTAAAATTTATCATTTAATTACATTATATGCAACTTCCAAACTTTTTCCTTTTTGGTCATGTATCCCAGCACACACTCTCTCTCTCCCCTCCAAACAGAACCATCCTCATGGTGTGCGATATAGACGGAAAAAACATGTGGGCAAGTGATATATTGTTGCTGACTTGTTGCTTTCAAGAAAGTGAATGTTTTGTAATTTTTGTTAGTGGAATTTTTTTGTGAATTTGGTGAAGCAAACAATTAATACATTGGGGGCACATGGAATGATTTTTCAGTAATAATGCATGAATTCACACCGACAAGTCAGGGGACCTGATATTAAGTTGTTTGTAAGAGTTACTCAAACTATTAATTGCTAAAATTTCATAACGTTGATCTTCTTTGTCGCTATATAGTCGCCATAACAACAAGTAAAACTGCAGGAATAAAAATGTTGTTCAATGATAAAAAAGCCCAATTATCAGTTTCGAGATTTAGGACCCTTATTCCCCTCATCCCTTGATTTTTCTTTAGAAAACATAAAATTGGATTTCACTTATTAATTGGTTGAGTATAAGAGACAATCATAATTATAGGTTTATAGAGGATATTTAAATCCAATTTACTCCCCTAAAACTCAGTCACGTGAGCAAACTTCCTATTGGATTCCTTCTTTTATCAGTGATAAAGCATCGTGGCTGTAACATAAGAAAAATATATCACGAAAAGCTATTAGCAACAACTATAAGTAAGAAGTTTCATGCCTTTATGGCATGAAACTGCTGTCGTGACTCGTGAACTTCCTACTTATAGCTTTATTTTCACTTTGTGTAGCTGTCATGGTGGCTGATTAACACCAATTTCTCTTCATTGCTTTAAGCTTTCCAAAAGTACGAGAGAGCCGGTGACCGACAACTCACACTGCATTGGATTCCAAAAGTATTGAGGTAACTTTTGTAGAACATTGTTTGATTCCACACGTACTCACATAGCCAGCCTGATATTTTCCATGAAGATACCGGGCTATGTGATAAGGGAGCCATGGAGATAGCAGGTAAGAAGAAGACAAGTCGCTACAGAGATTGAAGTGGCAGATCGTAGAGCAGGGCCTGTATGGTTTGACAGAAAGATGAATCAGTGCAATAATGCTACTCTTTTCCAAAAGTACGTTGTTTGTTTCCACACATTTTCCATGAAGATGGGTTAAAAGTGGCGGAAAGATGGATGCAGTGCAGTAATGCTTCTCTTAGCGTCTCCTTTCTCCATTGTTCACATGTTGGGTATACCCTTTGGATCTAATCGATATATATTCGCCCATATTCTTTGGATATATATAGTCGCATGTATCCTTTGGATGGGATAAAAGTAAAGAAGACATCCGTAATTAATAAAAAAATACTGATTATCAATAAAAATCATCAATAATAAATAAATAAAAGACTAAAAAATAATGATAAAGCATCGTCTTTAGCTGTAACATAAAAAAAATAAAAAATACATCACGAAAAGCTATAAGCAACAACTCCTTATGCTTGTACCAAAAAAAAAAAAAAAACAACTCCTTATGCTGTTGCGGACTTCCTATTCCTAGCTTTATTTTCACTTTTTGTAGCTGTCATGGTGGCTGATTGAAATTAATTCCCTCTTCATTGCTTTAAGCTTTCCAAAAGTATGAGTGACCGGTGACCCACAACTCACACTGCTTTGGATTCCAAAAGTATTGAGGTAACTTTTACTTTTGGAGAACATTGTTTGATTCCACACATACTCACATAGCCAGCCTGATATTTTCCACGAAGATACCAGGCTATGTGATAAGGAAGCCATGAAGATACCAGGTAAGAAGAAGACAAGTCGCTACAGAAATTGAAGTGACAGGTCGTAGAGCGGGGCCTGTATGGTTTGACAGAGAGATGGATCAGTGCAATAATCTACTCTTTTCCAGTAATATGAAGTGGTGATATGGCCCCGCTATGATTGTGCATATCTTAGCCCTGTTCTTTGTCCATTGTTCACATGTGACTGGCGAGACAATATTTTATTGACACCTAAAAGTTACTGGAATTTCAAAAATTATTTGGAACTCATACTCACCAAAGGTGGGGAAAATTTCTCAGCATCAAATGCAACGCCAGGCATGTAGCAAAGAGAGATGCGATTTCTGACCTATCATTGTCATTCAAAATTCCTCACATTGACTCGCAACCGCTAAGATTTGTAAACACGGTCTATATGCGAATTTGTTACTTTCAGTGCTTTTGGCTTTTAGTCGGTAAATGATGAACTTTGCTTTAATTTTCTTCTATCTTTGATGTTACAAGTACGTAAATATTAGCCTTTCTCCTCGTTGTCATATTAATATAGTGTGCAAAGCTCAAATGTAGCCTTATGATTGGTTAGGTCGACACCGATATGCTTAACCACTTATCACGTGGCAATATCTCCTGGTTAGCACTTATAGGCTGCGTTTGACGACAAGGACAAGGATAAGGACGACAAGGACAAGGATAAGGATAAGGACAGGATAAGGGCGGATATGGCCGGATAAGGCCGGACAAGTTATACCGTCGGATAAGACCGGATAAGCAAGAAATCCTATCCAGCGTTTGGACCAAGTCCGGATTATAAGTCAGATATGCAATTTACAAATTAATATATATATATATATATATATATGTATATATATACATATATATATATATATATATATATAGGGGATTGATCCCCATCGATCGGTGGGAAAAAAAAAATTTCCCACCCAATCGCTGCTCAGTCATGCGATTGGCCCAAAAAGCAAAAACCCAATCGCAAGACTTTCTTGCGATTGGAATTATTGAAAATAATTCCAATCGCAAGAAAGTCTTGCGATTGGGTTTGTCCTTTTTTTCTCCCCCTTCTCCCCCCGGTCAACAATCACGGCCTCATGGCCCCCACCCCTCCTCCCCCCCCCCCCCCCCCCACCCCTCCTTTCTTTATTTATTTGTCACTTAATTAGACAGTTTTTCATGAATTTATAAAAAATATCTAGAGCTAGATTTTCCCAAAGTGCAAAAAAGAGACCCTAGTTATTTTTAAAAGATCTGTATCAGGTACAAATTTCAGATTTTTCCAAATACTGGAAACGGGTAAACTGATACGCGCAACCTTGTAACTTTGCAGTGTAATTTAAAATATCAAGCTAACGCGATTTCGCGCGAAACTTTTTTGAGAACCCTAGGATGTTGGGAAGTTCCATTTCCCAGGAATTCGGGCCATTCCGAAGCCGTTAGCAATTTTTTTGCCGAACGGGCTTTTAAGCGCTCGATCCGGACACCGGTTCGGGATTTTTGGGCGAAAAATCCATAAAATACTTTTTAGATCAAGAATGAACTCAGGAAGCTTAAAATAACATTTTAAAGCAATTTTGTGATTTTTCCTGATGCCAGGGGCATTTTGGTAATTTGTCACCCCGAGAGGGGTATTTTGGTAATTTTACGGTGTCAAGTTTTTCGAAGGACTTCTCAGTCCATAAATGTAAGCACAGCATCTGAAAGGCTGATTTGAAGCCGATTCGCGGGGATTAAATGTCGCTAAAGGTGAAAACTTAATTAGACAGTTTTTCACGAATTTATAAAAAATAGCTAGAGCTAGATTTTGCCAAAGTGCAAACAAGAGATAATGAACCCCTGAAAGGTTGTTTTTCAAATGACTGCTTAGTCCAGAAATGTAAGCAAAGCACCTGAAAGGTTGTTTCGAAGCTGATTTGGGGCGTTAGGGTGATAATGAACCCCCGGGGGCATTTCTGTAATTTGCCGCTCATCGGAGGCTATTTTGGTAATTTTACATTATACAAATTTTCCAACAATTACACTGCAAATAATTTTTATTCTTCTTTTATTTAATTCTATGACTTGTTGAGAATTATATTTTTGGAAGGGCCTATTCGCGCACACTTTAGCGCCCAATTCATAGCTTCCGAAAAATCTTGTAAATTTTTTGGTTCATTGCACCTCAGGCACGCTAGTTAGCCCATTCGTAAGAATTTCGGCGAAAAACGAGACACGTTATTTTTTGGGTTTTCCTATGAAGGGCCTATTCGGGCACACTTTAGGGCCGAATTCATAGCTTCCGAAAAATCTTGTAATTTTTTTTGTCACTTTTTTTTCGCTCATTGCACCTCAGGCACGCTAGTTAGCCCATTCGTAAGAATTTCGGCGAAAAACGAGACACGTTATTTTTTGGATTTTCCTATGAAGGGCCTATTCGGGCACACTTTAGGGCCCAATTCATAACTTCCGAAAAATCTTGTAATTTTTTTTGTCACTTTTTTTTCGCTCATTGCACCTCAGGCACGCTAGTTAGCCCATTCGTAAGAATTTCGGCGAAAAACGAGACACGTTATTTTTTGGATTTTCCTATGAAGGGCCTATTCGGGCACACTTTAGGGCCCAATTCATAACTTCCGAAAAATCTTGTAATTTTTTTTGTCACCTTTTTTTCGCTCATTGCACCTCAGGCACGCTAGTTAGCTCATTCGTAAGAATTTCGGCGAAAAATGAGACACGTTATTTTTTGGGTTTTCCAATGAACGGCCTATTCGCGCACACTTTATCGCCCAATTCATAGCTTCCGAAAAATGTTGTAATTTTTTTTTTTGTCATTTCTTTTTTGCTCATTGCCCCTTAGGCACGCTAATAGGCCATTTCTATGAATTTCGGCAAAAATGGAGACAAATAATATATTTGGTTTTCCTATAAAAGGCATATTCGCGCACACTTTATCGCCAAATTCATAGCTTACGAAAATACATGTACATTTTGTTTAAGGGGTTCTTTTCTCATTGCACCTTAGTCACGCTAGTTAGGATAATGGTAATGAAGGCATCTAGCTTCATTCTTTTTCAGCTCCCAGGCTATCCTATACCTAAACGTCAAGGCAGCCTTCCTAGTCCACGACGTATATCTGAGCACCTCCGAGCGAGCAATGTAGTCCATGTACTTGAGGACGTAAATCCCGCAATCATGACTGTTATATTGCTTTGGTCGGTCCTGTATCATCACGACCGTCCAAGGCTCTACCGTCGAATTCCTGGTGATGGATTCCCCCGAATAATCTCGGCACGCTAGCGAGAAGATAGTAGTCTGCATCCAACAATTAAAAAGGTCATCAAGCCTATGTTACAATAAGAATATACTATGAGCCAAGGTCAACCGATAAAAACTAACCACTGCAGTGATGTACTCGCTATACATCTGTGCCAGCGACCGCCCAGGAGAGTCCTCCCTTAGGCTATCGTATATGTTGACATGTCTGTTCGCTGGATGGAGAACTAATAGGAACCAGTGGTTTTCATGATGGCAAGGTATCATGACAAGGTTCGCATGAGGCGTGACATTGATAGTCTGCGTTCAACAGGCCTAATACGTTTCCAGATGGTTTCCACTTACCCTTGCCTGCCCCTTGCCTCCTCCATTCTGTTAACTCCCTCATGCTAGTCACCATTAATGTGACAAAGTAAGTGGGATGCATGTTAAGCTTCACATCTTCGCACTGGTTATAACGTAGCTCTCTAATCTGGAGCAGATCTATATAAGCGTTCATGACGAAATTTGAAATATATGTCTCCGGTGCCAACATTCTCACATCCGCGTGACCTAGCAATGTTCTAAGAGGAAAGTCTGTTGAATCGACAGGCTCAGGCCCGAAGTAGTGCCGGTCGATCCAATCCCGCTTGTTCGGCCTCAATGGCTTTGTCGCTTGTCCTTTATCCGACCGGATGCTTGGACGCGAGGCCTGGATTCCTACTTGGGTCACCTGACTCTGGCGCTGAGAGTCGTACGTGTCAGGAGGCAAGCGACTAGACGGCTCCCAGAATTCCCTCTGGGGCAAAGACGCGTCAGGAGGCAAGCGACTTGACAGCTCCCACACCACACTCTGGGGCACAGAATCGTATGCGTCAGGAGGCAAGCGACTAGACGGCTCCCCCAGGCCCTGACTCTGGGGCTGAGAGCCGTACGCGTCAGGAGGCAAGCGACTAGACGGCTCCCCTTGGTAACCCCGGTACGCAACACTAAAGTTGTGAAGATCAGTCTTGTACCTCTCAATGGAGCTCTTGAGACTGTCAGGCGCATGCGCGACATACCAGTCAAACCGCTCGAGCTGCTTGAACACCTCAGTGCCCTGGTCAACCTAAAAAACATGCATAGAAAAATCACCGTCATCATTTCAGTCATGGTCGAGAAGGTGCGCAAATAAATATTGAAACAACACTAGGTTGACTTACAATGCTCAATGCCCAGAACTGGTCATAGACCTCGCGTGGCGCATACGATTTGGTCCTCACTTGGGAAGGGCGATTCACCCTCGTGCGCGTCACCTTGAGAAACCACTGCAGGTACTCCTCAGTACTGGTGCCGTCGTCCTTCAGCGATACAAGGCTACCATACGTTTCTTGCCAAGTATTCCACTGTTGCACCTCGTCGCTCAGCAAATTTAAGGCATCAGGCACCTCAAAATTCGGACCTCGACCGCTCCTGTATGGCCGCATGTCTACAGCGGGTTTTGGTATCCCTTGTAGACAGCCAGCTTGTTTCATAGCTCGATCGGGCATCTGAAACTCACATACTTCGAAGTGAATAAGTGGCACCCGAACAAAACATGCCAGCACGTACGACACCGGAAGTTGCCAACACAACTCATCCAACCGATGCATCACCTTCCCATATGGCTGCCACGTCACCTGGGATGCATCCATCATATCTAGTTCCCCTCGATAGAACATTAGATGGTGGTGAGGGTCTACCCGTCTCCTTCGTTTGGTCGTAGGCCCCCAGGCCCACACCCTAGGCCACGTCTCATCGGAATCAGCTACGGGCTGTGGACGACCCGTGGGTAGCCTCTCGTAAGACCAAACCTGTGAACGCAAACATTATATGGAATTAGTAATTAATCACGAATATATTGACACGTCAACCAAGAATATAAATGCTCAAACCTGTAACAGAGTGATGCAGGCGGCAATGGACTTGGCAGCCTTTCTCGTAGCTTTGTGCAATGCTCGATATAGGTGCGCAAGGACAGCTGAACCCCACGAATACGAGTATACCTCCTCAAGATCCTCCAAGAACACCATATACTTCGGATGCACCGTGTTTTTTTTTTGCGTCGGAAGTAATATAGATCCAGTAATATACAAAAGGAATGCCTTCGTATACGTCACCAAATCATGAGGAGTGTATTCATCCGGTAGCTCGCCGTACTGCTCTCTCAGCCATTTAAGTTTTATGCCGTTGGTTGTAAGAGCGTCCCTCGGAATTCCCAGAAAATACTGCATAGCCATCTTCGCTATGGATGCAGACGTTTTACTCGAAGTAATGGGTCTGCCGTGACATGGGATTCCAAGTATAAATCCGACGTCCTCTAATGTAATAGTCATTTCACCAAACCGGAAGTGAAATGAGTTCGTCTCGCCCCTCCATCGTTCAACTAGAGCGGATATAAGGCAATCGTCGTGCCAAGACCAAATCCCGCAATCGGTGAACACGGTCAAATTTTGACGGTGTAATAGTTGTATTTGTTCCTCGTTCAGTACCCACTCATCGAGGTGACTTGTGCTTTGAATTGTTTCCAAAACACTCCTATCGACACCGTCAAATACGTGCCTCGCGACGTGGTCATCGTCATCGTATAGGATTGATGTATCATGAGGTCCAGGGTTGAAATCCATATCTGTAAGAACAAAATATAATCGTAAACCAACTTAGCGTCCATAATATTTACATTCCAAAACTGTAACTGAATCGTTAACCTAGCTTACCAACGCATTAGCAATAGTCATTAAATCATTATTTTAATGTATTAAAATCATTCCTCACTTCCCACCACTCCGAACGCTTAATAACGCTAGTTCCCTAAAATTTAGCGCCAACGTGGTTATTTAGCAATATCCCTCCTCCCCCCCCCCGATTTACTGGATTTTTCGCCCAAAAATCCCGAACCGGTGTCCGGATCGAGCGCTTAAAAGCCCGTTCGGCAAAAAAATTGCTAACGGCTTCGGAATGGCCCGAATTCCTGGGAAATGGAACTTCCCAACATCCTAGGGTTCTCAAAAAAGTTTCGCGCGAAATCGCGCTAGCTTGATATTTTAAATTACACTGCGAAGTTACAAGATTGCGCGTATCAGTTAACCCGTTTCCAGAGTTTGGAAAAATCTGAAATTTTTACCTGATACGGATCTTTTAGAAATAACCAGGGTCTCTTGTTTGCACTTTGGCAAAATCTAGCTCTAGCTATTTTTTATAAATTCGTGAAAAACTGTCTAATTAAGTTTTCACCTTTAGCGACATTTAATCCCCGCGAATCGGCTTCAAATCAGCCTTTCAGGTGCTGTGCTTACATTTATGGACTGAGAAGTCCTTCGAAAAACTTGACACCGTAAAATTACCAAAATACCCCTCTCGGGGTGACAAATTACCAAAATGCCCCTGGCATCAGGAAAAATCTCAAAATTGCTTTAAAATGTTATTTTAAGCTTCCTGAGTTCATTCTTGATCTAAAAAGTATTTTATGGATTTTTCGCCCAAAAATCCCGAACCGGTGTCCGGATCGAGCGCTTAAAAGCCCGTTCGGCAAAACAATTGCTAACGGCTTCGGAATGGCCCGAATTCCTGGGAAATGGAACTTCCCAACATCCTAGGGTTCTCAAAAAAGTTTCGCGCGAAATCGCGTTAGCTTGATATTTTAAATTACACTGCAAAGTTACAAGGTTGCGCGTATCAGTTTACCCGTTTCCAGTATTTGGAAAAATCTGAAATTTTTACCTGATACAGATCTTTTAAAAATAACTAGGGTCTCTTTTTTGCACTTTGGGAAAATCTAGCTCTAGATATTTTTTATAAATTCGTGAAAAACTGTCTAATTAAGTGACAAATAACTAAATAAAGGAGGGATGGGGGCCAAGGGGGGGGGGAGGAAGGTTGACCGGAGGAGGGGTGGGGGGGGGGGGAGGAGGGGTGGGGGCCATGAGGCCGTGATTGTTGACCGGGGGGAGAAGGGGGAGAAAAAAAAGGACCAAAAAAGGACAAACCCAATCGCAAGACTTTCTTGTGATTGGGATTTTTGCCCTAATAATTCCAATCGCAAGACTTTCTTGCGATTGGAATTTTTTTCAATAATTCCAATCGCAAGAAAGTCTTGCGATTGGGTTTTTGCTTTTTGGGCCAATTGCATGACTGAGCAGCGATTGGGTGGAAAAAAAAAATTCCCACCGGTCGATGGGGATCGATCCCCATATATATATATATATATACCTATATATATATGTATATATACATATATACCTATATATATATAGGTATATATATATGTATATATACATATATACCTATATATATATAGGTATATATATAGGTATACCTATATATGTATATATACCTATATATAGGTATACATATATCTATACCTATATATATATTCATATATCTATACCTATATATATACATATATATAGGTATATATACATATATATTTATACACACACACACACACACACACACATATATACATATATATATATATATATAGGGAGCTGATCCCTTGACAGCGCAGGCAAAATAGGATATCTTGCCAGCGCGATCTGGCCGTCCATCCCGGACGGCCCAGATCAATTTTTTTTGCGGCGCTGTCAGTCGTCCGCTACATAGTGTAGCGGACGGACCTTTTTACCATCTTGCCCTCGCTCACCCGTCCGCTAGACTGTGTAGCGGACGATATTCTTGGGCCCAAAAAAGTAGTCCGCTACACTGTCTAGCGGACGACTGTCACAACTATGTAATTCTGACACAATTGTGACTTGTCTGACACAAGTGTGACTTGTTGTCGGCAATTCTGTCCGCTACACAGTATAGCGGACAGTATTGCCCATCCCCAAAACCTACTCAATTTTCAGTCAGCACAATTTTCTTCTCCTTCGGACTCGCTTCCATTTTCAGCTGCCTTCAAGCTTCGAGTAACACTTGCTTCAAGCTTCGCTCAAGCAAGGTAAGTTTGCTTCAAGTTTTCTTGATGTTCTAGAAATTTGTCACTGTATTAATCAATTTGTGATTTTATACTCTAAATTTTTTGTGATATTCTAGACATGATGTTCATCAAAAAGGTATAATTTGTTAACTTTATATTTAATTCATTATAGTTTAATTCGATTTTTTGGCATGATGAATTCGTCTATTTAGCTTACTAATTTAAATTTGTTATGTTCAATAAATTAATAATTGTTAATTTGGAGACACTTTTGAGATTATGCATACCGTATGTTTGTCATCCTAAATTGGTCTATTCGCCAAAGTAATTTTTAGGTAATATTTTCAGTTAGAAATGTCATTTGATTGTTAAGCGTAGTCTATTTCTACACAGCTCTTGTTTCACAATGTCTGATTTCGTGTCGAGCTCCAACGTCCCCGTAGATGCTAGTGATCCGTATCTAGGACGAACATTTGCTACGTTGGAAGAAGCTGAAGAATGTTTTCGAGCGTATTCATTGAGGGTTGGTTTTGGCATTAGAATAAAGACTTCAAGAACGAGCACCATAACGAGAAAGATATGCTCTCGCTTATACGAGTGCCATAGGAGCAGAAACCCAGTGCAAAATGAGACACGCGTAGGCAATGATGACAGTGATGACGAAATAGGATATCCGCGTAGAAGACGGGACTGCTTTGAGCGCACAAATTGCCAGGTCAAGATGTTCGTAAGCTACAAACCCAAACAAGACCATTGGCTTATTACCAGCCTGGAACTGGCACACAATCACCCGTTAGTAACCCCTTCTAAGGTGAGTCAGATGCATCAACACAAGAAGATGGGTAAGGTCGCAAGGAGCCTGATTCAGACAATGAGCAATGCGCGACTAGGACCTACCGACATGATTAATGTTCTTGCTGAACAGGCTGGGGGAATTCAAAATTTGACCTTTAACACGACAGACGTTCGTAACGCGGTCCGAACCCATAGACGAGCCGCGTATGACCTCAATGATGCTCAAGCCACAATGAGCCTATTGAAACGGATGCAGATGGAGGACCCGCAGTTGACCTTCGATTATAAACTTGACGACGAGCATCGAGTTAGCACAATTTTTTGGGTCGACGGTCGTTCGAGCTTATAAGCATTTTGGGGATGTCGTGACGTTCGACACCACATACCGTACCAACAAGTACTCGATGCCGTTCGCCCCTTTCACGGGGGTCAATCATCATTATCACTCCATCCTGTTCGGGTTCGCCTTGTTAAGGGACGAGACCGAGAGTTCTTTTGAATGGTTGTTTAGGACGTGGCTGGAAGCAATGAACTTCAAAGCACCCAAAGTGATCATCACCGATCAAGATTTGGCAATGAAGAAGGCTATTGCGACCGTCTTCCCAGACACTCGGCACAACTTGTGCACCTGGCACATAAGCAACAAATACCCGGAACGGCTGCATCACGTGTACGCAAAGTATCAAGACTTTAAACAGGATTTTGACAAGTGCGTCCTCAAGTCGTTAACGATTGAGGAATTCGAGGAGAGGTGGGAAAAGCTTGTTCGGGATTACTCATTGCAAGACAACGAGTGGCTCCAGCACTTGTACGAGCGCAAAGAGCAATGGATTGGCGTTTACACGAGGAGGTATTTTTCAGCGGGCATGAAAACGACGGGCAGGAGTGAATCCATGAATGCCACGTTCGATAGTTATGTGGGTACAACTACCAATTTGAAGACTTTCGTTGCATCCGCACAAAAAGCGGTAGCTTCGTTGTTCGTAAAAGAAAGGGCTGCCGACTTTGCAACAACGTACAAACAAAGGAGAACGTTGCTCGAGACCCCGCTGGAGCTGAACGGTGCCAAAGTCTATACGAAGGAGATCTTCTTGCTATACCAAGTAGAGCTGCGAAAATCCGGACGATACAGTATAAACAAGGTGGCAGAAATGTCTACGCGTGAGTACAAGGTTTATTCGCTCGTGAATGACCTCGTCCCTGAGAAGCTGCGCAGAATGTATACGGTGAGCCACGACACATTGACGGACTCGGTGACATGTGTTTGCAAGAAGTTTGAGTTCCATGGCATCCTGTGTAGACACGTTCTGCGGTTTTTCACCCAGAAGAATATCAGGACAATCCCCGATAAATACGTCTTGCCACGGTGGACAAAAGGTGCAAACAGGTTGCACGGTACCATTTCCTTTCCGGAGCACCCGTATACTGACTTTGAAGAATCAGAGACGTTGCGGTATAATCATCTGGTGACGATGTTCACCCGTTTGTCCGTAAAGGGTGCTGCTACAATGGTCGGTTATAAACATCTCCTCGAGGTAGCTCAGCAACAAGAGCCCATCGTCGACCAGTTGGAAGCAGCTTCAGTCACCAATGCGATTGACACCGAGCCTACGACGGGATCAGAAGATGACGAGCCGGGGGAGGAAGACGACAATGATATCCGGCCGTTGGATCCAATTATATCGCAAACGAAAGGCCGCAAGAGATCTACGCGGATGAAAAGCTCTATTGAAACGGCAACTCAACCTAAAAAGCTGCGAAGGTGTGCATTGTGCAACAAAATGACCGACCACGACAAGCGGAACCATTACAAGGCACTGGGGATAAGTTCAGGGGGTTTGCAAGACGGGGAAGAAGGTGACGCCGAAGATGAGGACGAACAAGCTGCAGTGGACCTTTAATTTTTTGTACAACTTTATGACATTTGTAATAATTTTCGGAGGGATAATTTTTCGACCGAGTACTGGAATTTTTTAAAAATGGACCTATGAGAGGCCATCGAATCAAATCTAAAGTCTTTATTTCAAAAATTTTTTTTGTAAGCCCCGTCCGCTATACAATGTAGCGGACGTCATCGACTTTTGGTCTTTTTACGTCCGCTATACAATGTAGCGGACGTCACAGCAGGCAAACTTTTGGCCTTCTTTAATGTCCGCTATATAATATAGCGGACGTCATCGCAGTAAAACTTTTGGTCTTCTTTTACGTCCGCTATACAATGTAGCGGATAAGTCTATATGATATATATTAATCATATCGGGCAATCGGCTGTTATCAGTCCTATCTGGAGGGCACTCTCTCTGTCTCGAACATCTAGCCCAGGCCACTACTCCATCTCCGGCGACCCACATCTCCGGTGACCCACAACTCCGGCGATAAACCGTCCCCCCTCAACGCCGACCTCGATGGCTTCTGGATCGGAGACCACCTACGATTTTATTGGCAACTTGCACCTGGCAGGCAAACACTTTTTCAAAGTCATGATGCCGGGGTTTGAGAATGAACTTGTATGCCATCCCTCTATCTCTGTATTTTCGTGTGTTAAAGGTTTGATCTTTTGGTTAAAAACTAACCTATTTTTTGTGTATTGTGTTTGTTAGGACATACCGGAAGCCTTGACCAATCAATTTACAACAATTCATGACAGTGCAAGATTATATAGCCGCAAGGGGGCATGGCAGGTTGAAATCAAGCTGAAGCCCGGCCGACCCCAAAAAAAGCAATTCGCAGAGGGTTGGAACGTCTTCGTGCGCCAGCATGGCCTCGAACTCGGGGACTTTGTAGTGTTTGAACACCTTGGGTGGTGGGATTTTCAAGTTGTAATCTTTGATCGGAGCACTTGTGAAAAAATTTCTTTCCCCCAATGTGAACCCTAATTTATTATTAATAAAATAATGTGTTCTTGTTGATTGTGTTTCGAAATTTTTCCTCGCTAAATTGTGCTTAATTGTGTCGTTTGAGATTCCCTCGATATATTGAGATCGTTGATTGTGAATCGTACGTTAATTGCAGTAACTGATTTTACGTCCGCCATACAATGTAGCGGACGGCATATCAGAAACTTTTTATACGTCCGCTATACAATGTAGCGGACGACGCAGCAGAAACTCCACCCATCAACACTTAGAAATTTTGGTCTTCATTTTACGTCCGCTATACAATGTAGTGGACGGTGCAGCATAAACTTTTTATACGTCCGCTATACAATGTAGCGGACGGCGCAGCAGAAACTCCACCCATCAACACTTAGAAAATTTGGTCTTCATTTTACGTCCGCTATACAATGTAGCGGACGGCGCAGCAGAAACTCCACCCATCAACACTTAGAAAATTTGGTCTTCATTTTACGTCCGCTATACAATGTAGCGGACGGCGCAGCAGAAACTCCACCCATCAACACTTAGAAAATTTGGTCTTCATTTTACGTCCGCTATACAATGTAGCGGACGGTGCAGCAGAAACTTTTTATACGTCTGCTATACAATGTAGCGGACGGTGCAGCATAAACTTTTTATACGTCCGCTATACAATGTAGCGGACGGCGCAGCAGAAACTCCACCCATCAGCACTTAGAAAATTTGGTCTTCATTTTACGTCCGCCATACAATGTAGCGGACGGTGCAGCAGAAACTTTTTTACGTCCGCTATACAATGTAGCGGACGATGCAGCAGAAACTCCACCCATCAACACTTAGAAAATTTGGTCTTCATTTTACGTCCACTATACAATGTAACGGACGGTGCAGCAGAAACTTTTTTACGTCCGCTATACAATGTAGCGGACGGTGCAGCAGAAACTCCACCCATCAACACTTAGAAAATTTGGTCTTCATTTTACGTCCGCTATACAATGTAGCGGACGGCAAAGCAGAAACTTTTTTACGTCCGCTATACAATGTAGCAGACGGTGCAGCAGAAACTCCACCCATCAACACTTAGAAAATTTGGTCCTCATTTTACGTCCGCTATACAATGTAGCGGACGGCAAAGCAGAAACTTTTCGCTTTCATTTACATCCACTAAACTCTCTCTGTCTCGACAATTTTTGCACCATTTCATTTTCCACATTTCAATCATTCCCAATGAGGCCAAAAAACCAACAACGTTCATCAATCAATCAGTAATCGACAACAGAAACCCCAATGAGGCCAAAAAACCAACAACGTTCATCAATCAATCAGTAATCAACAACAGAAATCAACACAAATCAAATCACACCAATGGCGTACGGTTTATGTAAAAAATACTGTTATGATACAATTTCAACTGGGACCCGCATGTTGGGGCGGATTCTCGTCATTAGCCGGATTTTCTATAAACCTAACCACTCTAGGCCGGCCTTTCATAATTTGCCAAGGTATTCTATATCTATAGGCTTCAACTTCTGCTTGGCTCCAGACGGCCGCCTTGAGGCTCTCAGAGCGACAAATGAAATCCATGTACATGCAAAGGAAGACGCCGCAGTCCGAAGTGTTATGTTGCTTGGGCCTCCTCTTCTTCAATCGCCTATCGAGATTTGGCCGCGCCAGTACGGGGACATTACGGACACGATTGACCATTGCACAAAAAATATTCTGCGAGAAACAGAAAATGGCGTTAGACACGAGTTAAAATTTATGGCAAGATAGAATCAGAGCATTATACAGCGATCGTAATATTACCAATGAATCCAACTGGGCTCTATACATCTGCAGCACAGGCATCTGATGAGTATCGTCGTGGAGACTGTCGATCACCGATACGACTTTACTTGTTGGGGTGTAGCAAACCAAGTACCAGTAGCTGTGCCCTAGAAATGGGATTAGAAACACATCGGCAACACTTGCGCTCACCGGACTATCCCTATTAAGATACGCTCCTAGGTTAACGGACGGTCTCCAGTGGGCCAACTTTTTCTTCCCCCTATGTTCGACCCACTCCCGCCATTCAGACGCTAGGATGCTATGAAAAAAGGCATCGAACAGAAAAACGGCCGGATAGGTCGGCTGCTGCCGACACCTTTCCTTCAGAATCTCCACGTAGGTGGAGACGACACCGTTGTCTAACCAACTCCCCGGAGCCAGGGAGGCCAGTTCTCCCCACGAGCAACTGTAATCCATGCCCTCCGGATGATCCACACTATACAACGCTTGGTCATGCGGGTAGCCGCTAAAATAACGCTCTCTGATTATCTAGCATTTATGCGGCTTTAGGGGCTTCAACGGATGCCCTTTGCGATATTGCCCTCGGGGGTCGACGGGGGGATATTGCACTCCTTCGGGGGGGTCGACGGGGGGATATTGCACTCCTTCGGGGGGGTCAACGGGGGGGTATTGCCCGCCTTCGGCAATAGATGGTCCTGCCCACGGGACAATGGGCAGACTGATGTTTCCGAAACCCCAGTCTTGCGTGACTTGACTCTGAGAGAGGGGTTGGGGTTCCGAATCCAATAGTAAAGAGAAGGAGGGCGCACTGTAATCTTCCCACGGCGCTTGAGCCTGGCCCATGGTGCTTGGCGGTCCCCAATCACCACCCATCTCCGGTACAGAGGGAAAACCATATCCCTGGCTCACTCCCGAAGTCTGTCCCGAGGGATCGGTGCATCCCTCGGGAACAAACGGCCGCTGCCACCCCGGATAACCCATTCCCGGGTTTGGCTGTCCCGATGCTTGCCGCAAAAAATTCCCGCAGCCAAACGCCAACGCTTCAGCCTGTTGGCGAAGCTCCTCGCCCATGGCATCCACCAAATCCTTCCGCTCGCTCAACTTCTGGAAGAAGGCGAACGAGGCATTAACCTACATCCAGAGAGATAATAAATAAGTAACTTCGTACACACTTAGAATGATCAAGTTCAATTAGAAGCACTGGTTGGGCAACTTACCAGATTGTATGCCATGTGCTCATCGATCTGACCCCTAGGGTGGTACTTCTCCCCGCGTTCAAACCTTACTGGAGCTACTCTCCTCCGGGTGATGCGGTAGTACCACTCATTGTACTGTTCGATGCTGATGACGGGGTCAGGCTCCGACACAATGGCCGTCAGCGTGTCCTGCCAGGAATTCCAGACCTCAATTTCACGCGCGCACAAGTCGTGCGCATTCGCCCTGCCAAACAGTCCGACACCCGGTGGGTTCCTGTTAAGCCTCATATCTGGCGCGCCGGCTGGCAACCCCTGCAGGCAGTCAAAATGGCGCATAGCGCGATCTGGCAGCTGCCACTCTGCGACCTCGAAGTGGATCAGGGGTGTGCGTTGCAACCCGGAGAGCGTGAAGACGAACGACTCTCCCACCCGTCGCGCCAAACGTTTGTACGGTGCCCATCGCATCTGGCCAGGAGATAACGAGTCGAGCTCCCCCCGATAGTATGAAATGTTGTGATGGGGATCGTCTCTCCTCTCGTAGTGGGTTTCCTTCCGGCTGTACTCCCAGGCGCACAACCGAGGCCACACATTATCTGTTCCGTCCCTACGCCTGGGTGCGCCGGTAGCAAGGTGTTCATAAGACCACACC
>JAVXUO010002446.1:72500-80519 GCA_033065855.1 Escallonia rubra
TTCCGAAGCCGGTAGCAATTTTTTGCCTATGAAACTTTTAAGCGCTCGATCCGGACACCGGTTCGGGATTTTTTGACGCAAAATCCCTAAAATGCTTTTTAGATCAAGGATGGACTCAGCAACCTTAGAATAGCGTCTTAAAGCACTTTTGAGATTTGTACTCAATGCCAGGGGCATTTTCGTAATTCGCCGCCCGACAGGGGTATTTTCGTAATTTTAGGCTGTCAACTTTTTCGAACGTCTTTCCAGTCCGTAAATGTAAGCAAACCCTAGCCAAGGCGGGAAGTTCCATTCCCCACGAATTCGGGCCATTCCGAAGCCGGTAGCAATTTTTTGCCGAACGAAACTTTTAAGCGCTCGATCCGGACACCGGTTCGGGATTTTTTGACGCAAAATCCCTAAAATGCTTTTTAGATCAAGGATGGACTCAGCAACCTTAGAATAGCGTCTTCAAGCACTTTTGAGATTTTTCCCGATGCCAGGGGCATCTTCGTAATTCGCCGCCCGACAGGGGTATTTTCGTAATTTTTCCCCTTTCAACTTTTTCGAATGACTGCTCAGTCCATAAATGAACCCTGGGCCATTTCGGTAATTTGCCGCTCATCGGGGGCTATTTTCCTTATTTTACATTATACAAATTTTCCGAATGACTTTTAGTTCAGGAAAGGGTGTGAGACACCCGAAAAGTTATTTTAAAGTTGTGATGAGATGTGTGTTTAAAAGTCGTTTGAAAAAACTATTCAGTTTTTCTGATGCCAGGGGGCATTTTGGTAATTCGCATCCCGAGATGGGTATTTTCGTTATTTTGCCCCTTTCAGTTTTTCAAATGACTGCTTAGTCCATAAATGTAAGCAAAGCACCTGAAAGGTTGTTTTGAAGCTGATTTGGGGCGTCAGGGTGATAATGAACCCCCGGGGGCATTTCGGTAATTTGCCTCTCATCGGGGGCTATTTTGGTAATTTTACATTATACAAATCTGTAACTGAATTACGTTGAAATAATTTTTATTCTTCTTTTACTTAATTATTTGACTTGTTGAGAATGATATAATTTTTATTTTATAGATTTCAGTATAAATATGGATCCAACTGGAGGAAGCAATTTTTGTGAAGGTTCTGATCCACCTTACCCGGGTCAAAATTTTCAAACACTGGACGAAGTCCAAGCATACTACAGAGCATATTCGAAAACGATGGGTTTCGGTATTCGAACTAAGACGAGTAGAAAACGGGTGAGTACAGATCAAATCTGTGCAAGACTATTTGAGTGTCATAGAGGGGCACGGCATGTACCCCCGGTCGTTCCGATCAGTGACGAAGGGACAACAAGACAAAGAAACCGCGACACATTTCCGGGTACCGGCTGCAAGGCCCATGTGTATGCAGTACACCGGAAAAATGAAAACCATTGGGTTGTGACGACAGTGGATTTGAACCATAATCATCAGTTGATGACCCCTAGTAAGATTGGTCAAATTCATCAACACCGAGAAATTAGCGCGGCACACAGACAGCTGATTTTTACAATGGCCGGGGCTAAAATTCAACCTTCTAAGATGATGGGGGTTTTCTCAAGCCAGGCTGGGGGGATTGACAGGTTGAGTTTCAACGAAGTAGACCTTCGAAATGAACTCCGTGCTCAGAAGAGAGAGTCTTCCGGTAGGAGTGATTCTCAAGCTACACTTGATCTCTTCAGGTGCCTTCAGAGTGAGAATTCTGGATTTTTCTACAGTCTCCAACTGGATGATGAGAACCGCATTAGTACTATATTTTGGGCGGACCCCCGTTGTAGAGCTGCTTACCAAAATTTTGGGGATGTTGTGACGTTTGACACCACATACCGCACCAATAAGTACTCTATGCCTTTTGCTCCGTTCACCGGGGTGAACCACCACTATCAGTCAATCTCGTTTGGCTTTGCCCTGCTTAGGGATGAGACGGAGGAGTCATTTACGTGGTTATTTGAAACGTGGCTTCAAGCAATGTATCATATTCCTCCAAAGACCATCATCACCGACCAAGATCTGGCAATGAGAAATGCAATCGCTAAGGTCCTTCCAGATACTCACCATGGACTGTGCACGTGGCACATAAGCAACAAATACCCCGAACGGCTTCACAATCTATATGCAACCCATCCGGAATTCAAGACTGACTTTAATACATGTGTGAAGAAATCGTTGACGGTAGACGTGTTCGAGGAGAGGTGGGCCACGTTAATGGATGACTACGGTTTGCACAATCATGTCTGGTTACAATCTTTGTATGCGATGAAGACACAGTGGGTCGGTGCCTACACCAAGAAGTTTTTTGCAGCCGGAATGACAACGACCTCGAGAAGCGAAGCTATGAATTCATTCTTTGATGGGTACGTAAGCCAGTCTTCAAGTATAGTGGAGTTCGTACTAGAGATGCAGAAAGCCGTTGATAGGCAATTGTACCGTGAGAGAGAAGCCGACGCGGCTACAGTTTACAGGGAAAGAGCCATACTACTCTTTTCACCTTTGGAGGTTCATGCGGCTCAAGTCTATACCAAGGAAATGTTTAGACAGTTTCAGAATGAACTACTAAAGTCGAATCAATATGGCATGGCAAAGTTGCACGAGTATTCCACCAGGGAGGTCAAGGTTTATGCTTTGACAAATGTGACGAATTTCCCGAATCCGTGCTCTTCGTCGGCTCCGAGGAACAGAAGACATTTTACCGTGGCTAAATGTATGGACACCGGGTTGGTAAATTGCAACTGTCAATTATTTGAGCATAAAGGTATACTTTGTCGACACGTGTTGAGGGTTTTGAGCTCCAAGAATGCTCGTGAAATCCCTCTACAGTATATCTTGGCCCGGTGGACGAAGGAAGCCAATAGAGTCCACGGTCACATTCCTTACGTGCCCAATGTTTCAGTTGATTTCGAGCAATCTGAGGCGCTGCGATATAATCACCTTTGTAACATCATGCACGGTTTATCAATGGATGCAGCGTCAACATTTGATGGGTACAGGTATCAGGTTGAAGCAGCCGCACGGGATAAGGCTAAGCATGTGGAGTTTAGGATGGCTGATCCAGAAATACAGGACACTCCGACTACTCGGACGACTCCAGCCGGTAGATTCAATCGAGGCAAACAGCCAGTCATTGACGGCACTAGCATGCAAGGTGAGGAGGACGACATTTTTGATCCAATTATTGCACAAACAAAAGGGCGAAAACGAGAAATACGCATGAAGAATCCGATTGAAAAACCAACGGGTCAAAAAAAATTGCGAAAGTGTGCGTTGTGTAATAAGATGACTGATCATGACAAGAGAAACCATTATAAAGTGTTAGGTCTCGAACCTGGCAGTATGGTCGAGGAGGACGATGATGATGAAGACTTTTGGGGTTAATGTTTCAGTTGTATAACGAATAACTTTTATAATGAGCATAAATTTGTGATTTGGTTTGTTGAATCTTTAATTGTGATTTGGTTTTGTGGATTATTGATATTTTGGGAAGGGCCTATTCGCGCCGTCAATACTTCCGAACAATCTTGTAAATTGTTTTATTCATTGCACCTCAGGCACGCTAGTTAGCCCATTCGTAGGAATTTCGGCGAATATGGAGACACGTTATTTTTTGGGTTTTCCTATGAAATGCCTATTCGGGCACACTTTAGGGCCCCATTCATAGCTTCCAAAAAATCTTGTAATTTTTTTTGTCACTTTTTTTCGCTCATTGCACCTTAGGCACGCTAGTTAGCCCATTCGTAAGAATTTCGGCGAATATGGAGACACGTTATTTTTTGGGTTTTCCTATGAAATGCCTATTCGGGCACACTTTAGGGCCCCATTCATAGCTTCCAAAAAATCTTGTAATTTTTTTTGTCACTTTTTTTTCGCTCATTGCACCTTAGGCACGCTTGTTAGCCCATTCGTAAGAATTTCGGCGAATATGGAGACACGTTATTTTTTGGGTTTTCCTATGAAATGCCTATTCGGGCACACTTTAGGGCCCCATTCATAGCTTCCAAAAAATCTTGTAATTTTTTTTGTCACTTTTTTTTCGCTCATTGCACCTTAGGCACGCTTGTTAGCCCATTCGTAAGAATTTCGGCGAATATGGAGACACGTTATTTTTTGGGTTTTCCTATGAAATGCCTATTCGGGCACACTTTAGGGCCCCATTCATAGCTTCCAAAAAATCTTGTAATTTTTTTTGTCACTTTTTTTTCGCTCATTGCACCTTAGGCACGCTAGTTAGCCCATTCGTAAGAATTTCGGCGAATATGGAGACACGTTATTTTTTGGGTTTTCCTATGAAAGGCCTATTCGGGCACACTTTAGGGCCCCATTCATAGCTTCCAAAAAATCTTGTAATTTTTTTTGTCACTTTTTTTTCGCTCATTGCACCTTAGGCACGCTAGTTAGCCCATTCGTAAGAATTTCGGCGAATATGGAGACACGTTATTTTTTGGGTTTTCCTATGAAAGGCCTATTCGGGCACACTTTAGGGCCCCATTCATAGCTTCCAAAAAATCTTGTAATTTTTTTTGTCACTTTTTTTTCGCTCATTGCACCTTAGGCACGCTTGTTAGCCCATTCGTAAGAATTTCGGCGAATATGGAGACACGTTATTTTTTGGGTTTTCCTATGAAAGGCCTATTCGGGCACACTTTAGGGCCCAATTCATAGCTTCCAAAAAATCTTGTAATTTTTTTTGTCAGTTTTTTTTCGCTCATTGCACCTCAGGCACGCTAGTAGGCCATATATATGAATTTTGGCGAAAATTGAGACAAATAAATTTTTGGAAAATTCTATAATGTATTACTATTCGTGCACACTGTATCGCCAAATTCATAGCAACAATAAAAAAATTATGTACATTTTTTTCAGGGGTTCTTTGCTCATTGCACCTTAGCCGCTCTAGTTAGGATAATGGTAATGAAGGCGTCTAGCTTCATTCTTTTTCAGCTCCCAGGCTATCCTATACCTAAACGTCAAGGCAGCCTTCCTAGTCCACCATTTATATTCGAGCACCTCCGACCGAGCAATGTAGTCCATGTACTTGAGGACGTAAATCCCGCAATCGTGACTGTTATATTGCTTTGGTCGGTCCTGTATCGTCTCGACCGTCCAAGGATCTACCGTCGAATTCCTGGTGATGGATTCCCCCGAATAATCTCGGCACGCTAGCGAGAAGATAGTAGTCTGCATCCAACAATAAAAAAGGTCATCAATATATGTTACAATAAGAATATACTATGAGCCAAGGTCAACCGATAAAAACTAACCACTGCAGTGATGTACTCGCTGTATATCTGTGCCAGCGACCGAAAGGGAGAGTCCTCCCGTAGGCTATCGTATATTTTGACCGCTCTGTTCGCTGGATAGAGAACTAATAGGAACCAGTGGTGTTCATGATGGCAAGGTATCATGACAAGGTTCGCATGAGCAGCGTGACATTGATAGTCTGCGGTCAACAGGGCTAACAAGTTTCCAGATGGTTTCCACTTACCCATGCCTGCCCCTCGCCTCCTCGATTCTGTGAACTCCCTCATGCTGGTCACCATTAATGGGACAAGATAAGTGGGATACATGTTAAGCTTCAAATGTTCGCACTTGTTATAACGTAGCTCTCTAATCCGGAGCAGATCTATATAAGCGTTCATGACAAAATTTGAAATATCTGTCTCCGGTGCCAACATTCTCACATCCGTGTGACGTAGCAATGTTCGAAGAGGAAAGTCTATTGAATCGACAGGCTCAGGCCCGAAGTAGTGCCGGTCGATCCAATCCCGCTTCCATCGCCTCAATGGCTTTGTCGCTTGTCCTTTATATGACCGGTTGCTTGGGCGCGAGGCCTGGATTCCTACTTGGGTCACCTGACTCTGGCGCTGAGAGCCGTACGTGTCAGGAGGCAAGCGACTAGACGGCTCCCAGAATTCACTCTGGGGCACAAAGTCGTACGTGTCAGGCGGCAAGCCACTAGACGGCTCCCACACCTGACTCTGGGGCTGAAACCCGTACGCGTCAGGAGGCAAGCCACTAGACGGCTCCCACACCTGACTCTCGGGCTGTGGGATGTACGCGTCAGGAGGCAAGCCACTAGACGGCTCCCACACCTGACTCTGGGGCTGGGGCTGAGAGCCGAACGGGTCAGGAGGCAAGCGAGTAGACGGTTCCCCTTGGTAACCCCGGTACGCAACACCAAAGTTGTGAAGATCAGTCTTGTACGACTCAACGGAGCTCTTGAAACTGTCAGGCGCATGCGCGACATACCAGTCAAACCGCTCGAGCTGCTTGAACATCTCAGTGCCCTTGTCAACCTACAAACATGCATAGAAAAATCACCGTCATCATTTCAGGCATGGTCGAGAAGGTGCGCAAATCAATATTGAAACGACACTCAAGCTGACTTACAATGCTCAATGCCCAGAACTGGTCATAGACCTCACGTGGCGCGTACGATGACGTCCTCACTTCGGAAGGGCGATTCACCCTCGTGCGCGTCACCCTGAGAAACCACTGTAAGTATTCCTCAGTACTGGTGCCGTCGTCCTTGAGCGATACAAGGCTATCATACGTTTCCTGCCAGGTATTCCACTGATCCACCTCGTCACCCAACAAAATCAAGGCATTAGCCACCTCGAAGTTCGGCCCTCGACCACCCCTGTATGGCCGCATGTCTACAGCGAGTTTTGGAATCCCTTGTGGACAGCCAGCTTGCTTCATAGCTCGATCGGGCATCTGAAACTCACATACTTCGAAATGAATAAGTGGCACCCGAACCAAACCTGCCAGCACGTACGACACCGGCAGTTGCCAACACGTCTCATCCAACCGATGCATCACCTTCCCATATGGCTGCCACGTCACCAGGGATGCATCCATCATATCTAGTTCCCCCCGATAGAACATTAGATTGTGGTGAGGGTCTACCCGTTTAGTCCGTCTGGGCCTAGGCCCCCAAGCCCACACCCTAGGCCACGTCTCATCTGAATCAGCTACGGGCTGTGGACGACCCGTGGGTAGCCTCTCGTAAGACCAAACCTGTGAATGCAAACATAATATGGAATTAGTTATTAATCACGAATATATTGGCACGTCAACGAAGAATATTAATGCTCAAACCTGTAACAGAGTGATGCAGGCGGAAATAGACTTGGCACCCTTTCTCGTAGCTTTGTGCAATGCTCGATATAGGTGCGCAAGGACAGCTGAACCCCACGAATAGGAGTATACCTCCTCAAGATCCTCCAAGAACACCATATACTTCGGATGCACCGTGTTTTTCTTTTGCGTCGGAAGTAATATAGATCCAATCATATACAAAAGGAATGCCTTCGTATACACCGAAAAATCATGAGGAGTGTATTCATCCGGTAGCTCGCCGTACTGCTCTCTCAGCCATTTAAGTTTTATGCCGTTGGTTGAAAGAGCTTCCCTCGGAATTCCCGGAAAATACTGCCTAGCCATCTTTGCGATGGAAGCAGACGTTTTATTCGAAGTAATCGGTCTACCGTGACATGGGATTCCAAGTATAAATCCGACGTCCTCTAATGTAATAGTCATTTCACCAAACCGGAAGTGAAATGAGTTCGTCTCGCCCCTCCATCGTTCAACTAGAGCGGATATAAGGCAATCGTCGTGCCGAGACCAAATCCCGCAATCGGTGAACACCGTCAAATTTTGATTGTGTAGTAGTTCTATTTGTTCATCGTTCAGTACCCACTCGGAATGGCCACTTGTGCTTTGACATGTTTCCAAAACACCACTATCGACACCGTTAAATACGTGCCTCGCGACGTGGTCATCGTCATCGTATAGGATTGATGTATCATTAGGTCCAGGGTTGAAATCCATATCTGTAAAAACAAAATATAATCGTAAATTAACTTAGCGTCCATAATATTTACATTCCAAAACTGTAACTGAATCGTTAACCTAGCTTACCAACGCAATAACAGTAGTCATTAAATCATTACTTTAATGTATGAAAACCATTCCTCACTTCCCACGACTCGGAACGCTTAGTAACCCTA
>JAVXUO010001364.1:0-95334 GCA_033065855.1 Escallonia rubra
TTCAAAATGAATGAATTTTAAAATACAAGGTAATTTGAAATTCTTCATCCAAACACACTCTAAGAGTTTGATCGTAGAGAATTTGTTGAATATATGGGACGTATTCAGCTTTCGATATTAAGCAAAAGGATACCTAGTCAAGTAGATTAAAAATGATGGACTCTTTTTCATAAATAGACATTCAGATTGAAGATAGACATTCTGATTGAAGAGCTCAACTACGTTAGGAGACTCTCAGAATGAAAGTTGATGCTGATGTGCCATAAGGAGAAAGTTCCTAAAATCTTATGTGTCACAACAAATATAAGTGTTCTAAAATTCCACGTGTCGCAATTTTAAGCGAATGCTATATATATATATATATATTTGACAAAATTAGTTTGGCAGAATTGAGGGGAAATGATTTACACCTCCAATCTGATAAACAAAATGTTGAGAGAGTATCAACAGTGATAGAAATACACTTCGAATAATGGCTTTTTTCCCCTAGCATCGGACAATAAATACATGCAAATTGTTTCGTATCATGAACATGTAAGATGACTTAATTAAATTTATGCTTCATATATTTCTCTCATAAAAAAGCATTGAAAATAATTGTATTACGCCAACCGTGATATGACACAATTAACACTCTTCACAATATTTAGTTAACAAAACAGGAATTTGGGATAGAAAGAACTATAAAATCTGTAAATGTTGATGATTTTCTTCATTCATAAGTAACAGCTTTGGACATAAGCTTTTTACAACCAATTAGCATAAAGGTTCTCCCGATTGTGAGCTTGAAGGTTTCTAACCAACGTCATTTATGCGGTTCTAGTAATTTGATACTCCTTGACCATCACAGGAATACCTTGGCCCTATACAAGGTTGAGCTGATCTTGAACCGCAATAACGGTCCCTCAAAGAGTTCCATTCCCAAATGTTTCATTGTTGGCAGAATGTAACAACATGCTATTGCAAGAACATTTGTCATACGATCGAAATGCCATTAAGAAGACTATGCCGAGCGGGTGGAAAAGTTGAATGCAGCAAAAAAATGAGGTATATATAAAGGTTGCAGATGTAGTTGAAACTGAAAAAGGGTTTTTATTTTTATTTTTTTTATGGCCACTGAGCAATTAGGAAGACATTTTCTTTGGCAAACAACTATCTCAAGACTTGGCTTAAATGGTCAAGTTGTTTTAGTCGTTCCATCATCAGGATTGCAACTTTAATAATACCTGGAGGTAGAACCATACATTCAACGTTTATAATACCGTTTGACATCAATAAAACTACATCTTGTATGTTCGTCAAGGCACGATGCTAGCAGAACTTCTATGCAAGGCTAATCCTTTGGGATGGAGCATGCATGAAACATCGTAATTTCTTTGAAGCCATTGATAGAAAAAAAAGACCCAACATCAAAATACAAGTCGTTTGGGCAGAATACCATTTATTCTTGGAGGTGAATTCAGGCAGATACTACCTATGGTTCCTAAAAAGGAAGAGCATACATTGTGATGGCATCAATCAACATATGAGAACTTGATGATCATTGCTAGGAATTTTTGCTTTCACAAAGCATGAGAATTGAACAAAACATGCCACAAACCTCTACAGCAGAAGGTGTCCAAAGCTTTAGTTAATGAATTTTAGACCTTAAAAATAGAGAATTTGCCAACATATAACCTCGATAATAAATAAAAATCCTTCTCGGATAAAGAATCCAGAGGAACTCCTTATTTGCTCTAGAGATAATCCTTTGCAAAATATCATGGATGCTACTTATCCAAATTTTATTGAGAGGTATAAGGACGCCCGATATTTGCGTGAATGAGCTATATTGGCACCAAAATACGGACAAAAATTTCTCGTGTGTTTTCTATCATGCATGAAGATGCTAAGGTCTATAAAACTTCTGATACGATATGTTAGGCATCAATAGATTTGGGAGAGCAAAAGCTATCGTACCCTATAGAGTTTTAAAACTTCTTAATATTTAGCGAGCCGCTAGAACATGAGATTGAATTCAAAGTGGGAACTGTAGTTATGCTCTTATGAAACATCCAAGCAAAGGGCTATGCAATTGAACAAGATTAGTTGTCACACAACTAGTAAAATGGGTTATAGAAGGAAGGATACTTGCGGGGCAGCAAATGTGGTGAGAAAGTTTTTATTCCAAGGATAATCATGAGCTCCCTGAAAGTTAAACCTGACAAAATATTGCCCGGACCCGCGGTCTACCCGTACCCGCTTAAAAAAGCGGGGTACGGGTATGGATATAGAAGACCCGCTGAAATTAGACCCATACCTGAACCAACCCGTAATTTTCGGGCCGGATCGGATCGGGTACGGGTGATCGGATTTACCCGGATTTTCTGCTGTATAAATGGATTTAGGGTTTCATTCTCACTTCACTCGTTTTCTCTCCAGCCGCTACGTTCTCTTTCTCTATCTTTCTCTCGCTCTCTCTCAGACCACACCCCACGACGATCACCAGTCATCGTCCACAAGATCGCAGATCTGCGCCTCCATCGTCATCTCTTTCCACCGTCCGTCGCAGATCCGTGCCTCCGCCGCCGTCTCTTTCCCCTTAGACCACAATCACACCTCTGAAGATCTACTACCGCCGTCAGTACACCTCCGCAGATCAGCCACTTCGACTGCAGATCTACTACCACCGGCCACTTCCACCGCAGATCCGTGCCTCTGCCGCCGTCTTCCCCTTAGACCACAATCGCACCTACGCAGATCTACTACCACCGTCATTGCACCTCCGCAGATCGGCCACTTCCACCGTAAATCTACTACCGCCGGCCAACTTCCACCCCAAATCTACTACCGCCGGCCACTTCCACCGCCGATGTACTACCACCGATGCACATCTTTCCAATTACATCATTTTGTAATTTGCATGTATTTGTTAATTATTTTGTTAAGTAGATTTGTAGATGTATGAATGGTGGATTATGTTGTGACTTGTGACCTTCGGGGGATGTGTAGATTTGCATATTGTTTTTTTTTGGTGTAAGATTTGCATATTGTTGTGTAATGAAATTTGAAGGAGAAGAAGAATCAGAAACATTGAAGAATGATTTGGCCGTAAAATATGGCAAAATAATGTAATTAGAATTTGTTTTATTAAAAACAAAATTAATTAAAATTTGGTATTTTACCCACAGGTAATACCCTACCCGCAAGGGTAGGGTACGGATTCTGAAAAAGCCTATCCGGAAAAAATCGAGTAAAATATATTCGACCCGTTTTTACCCGGACCCGGTAGGTATACCCGTTTGCCATGTCTACCGAAAGCTAACCTCCCTTTTGATTTGAAAACGAAGGCAATTCCCGGTTTCAATTTGCTTTGCTACGAGGGTGAACAAATATCGAGGACAACCACTGAAAAGTTAGCTTATGCCTATTGAAATCCGTTTTTGTCCATGGACAACTATGTGTTGCGGTTTCAAGAGTGACCACACCACAAGGCCTTAAATTGTCAAACCTGAACATAAAGGTTACACAAGAGCGTTGTATGAAGACATCTTTATGGGTTGCGAACATTTATGCTGCATTATTCTTTAATTGATTCAAGAAATATAACATGATTGAATTTCCCATCCCATTACAGGTCTGCTAATTACTGTTGCAATTATGCAATTTCCTAACTTCATGATTTAGCAAGGCTCAACACATTTGTTACCGAGTCAAGACTCATGCGCTGACGGATGGAATAAAAAAATGTTTGCACTAATTTTTTGTTCGTTTTATCGAATCACATTTTTTAACTGAGTGTAAGACTCATATGCCCACAAATAGAATAAAGTATTTTTGCACTACATTTTTGTTGTTATTGAATCTTTTTTATTTTTAGGTTTAATTGCAAACTTTTCATCTTATACCACAAAATATAGCATAGTTGTAATATCTTTTCTCCCATCTAGCTTTACTCTACCTACCACAAAATATAGCATACTTGTAATATCATTTCTCCGGTCTTGCTTTACTCTACCTACTTACATAGAATTTGAATACGAATGCTGATGCAACCTCTTAATTTTGTATTTTTTATTTCTTTATAAAAACAAAATGTTGCACCGTACGAAATATTTAACGATAATTATTCTTATAATGTTTCCATACGCAACACACTAAATAAAAAATGAGGGGTGAGGTAACACTTTTTTTCAGTTTTAAAAATTGAAAAAAAACGTTTGATAACCATTTTTTTTCAATTAAAAAAATCAGTTGGTAAAAAAAATGTCAAACGAAATATCGATCCTTGGGTTTGGGGGGGGGGGGGGGGGGGGGGGGGGGGTCTTCTCGATATTATTGTTCACAAAAGATCTAAGCATGCTGTGGTGAGTCAGTGTCAACAGTGAATGGAATGAGCAGTCTTCCTGATAAATCGAAGACTGTGCATCAAGATCTTAACGAGAGCTTGAACAAGGAAAGTCCAAGGCCAACACACCCTGGTGGTGATTGTAGGTGTTGACAGCTGCTGCAACAGAAGAGGACTCTAATTCTGGAATGGCATGGCCTTTCCTTTCACCCCCAATCCCCTCAAAGCCACAGCAATCGCACTCACCCTGCTCTCCACTCTCCTCTTCTTCCTCTTCACCACTTTCTCCTCACCACCGCACCACCATCCCTCCACCACCCCACTAACCCACCACCGCTCCCTCCTCCCTGCAACCACCCCCACCACCCCCTGCTCCCCCCTCCACCACATCTCCTCCCCAGATGTGGGCCTCATCGATTACTCCTCCCTTCATCACTGCACCTTCCGCTCCAACCCCCGCTTCTCCATCCCCTTCCTCTCCCTCACCCTTCTCCTCCTCTTCTACATCCTCGTCGCCGCCGCCCAGCGCCATTTCTCCCCCGTCGTCACCACCCTCTCCGCCCACCTCCGCCTCTCCCCCAGCATGGGCGCCGTCACCCTCCTCGCCCTAGGCAACGGCGCCCCCGATGTCTTCGCCTCCGTCGCTGCCGTCGGTGGCGGCCAGGCTCGGACCGGGTTCGGCGCGATTCTCTCGGCTGGGACGTTTGTGTCGGCGTTTGTGGTGGGTTTCGTGGCGATTTACGCGGCGCCGTTTTCCGTTGACCCGGCGCCGTTCGTCAGGGACGTGTTCTTTTACCTGGTGGCGGCGCTGTTTCTGTTTACGGTCTATCTGGGGGCCGAGATTTATCTTTGGCAGGCTGTTGGGTTTGTTGGGTTTTATTTGTTCTTTGTTGGGTTTGTGTTTTGGATGGATTTGGGAAGAGGGAATGTGAATCGAAATGGTGGTGGTGGTGAGGTGGGTTTGGGCCATGTTGGCCATGTTGAGACGAGGACGGAACTGGTGGAAGCGTATTGCGAAAGTGAAGAGAAAATTGAAGGAGGGAAACTCGAAGGAGGGAATCCTGGCTTTGGAATTTGGCGAGCTTTTCAAAAGGTATGATACAGATGGTTTTAAAGTTCAATTTGTTTCTGTTTTTGATTGGAATTTGTGGAATTGTGATTGCTGTTGTCCTGCATTATTGCAGTTCCATTTGTCAATTTCGAGCTGTTGCTAATGCCTAGTTTCTTAAATAATAGTATGCTGCTAAGTAGAGGATATTGAATGAGGTTAGATTGGGTGGATTGCTTTCATTGTAATATGCTCTATTGTTTTGCTCTTTTTGCCATAGTAGTTTACCTTGAACTCATGCACAGAAGCATCTGAAAATTATTAGCACATGCTCCTTAATCCTCAACGAATTGGATGGTCAGAAACAGATAAAACTAGAATAGATTTAAAGCAACCCACTTGCGAGTGTGTAACACTAGTTTAGGTTTTCGCTGATTTTGCTGTTCTTGTAGTTCATTCATTATGAACTGTGTCTTAAAGATAGCTGCAATGTTGATCTCACTTAAATCTGTCTTTGACTAACGTGCTGCAAGCTTACCATATTTTGATCAAGGAAGGAATTGACGATTTTGAAACATGAGATGCATGTCTCTACTCCTCAGCACAATTATGATCTTCAACTAGTGGGACAGAGAATAATGGTCAACTGATGTGGCATATATTGTAGAAATCTTCAGCTCTGTTTTTAGGCTCAAATTCTCAAACCAGCGGTTGTGCTATGTCTGGAAGAGTAAACATCGTTGCCAGCTTCCACTTATCTTACACCTTTCAAGTCATTTGACAAAGTCGGACTAGAGCCAAGCTCGACAGGGTCTTCTTTCCCCGCTTTTCTGTTTAACAGCCTGCCCACTTTGGAAACAACTCAGCCGGAGGTAGGGTCCAGTGGCTGGAAGAGCACCGCACTTCGCGTGGTGTCTGGGGCGTCCTCTGCGGCCCTTGAAAATCCGGATGTCCTAGTGCCTCCCACACCCGGTCATACACATAGCTCCTTTCCGAACTGGTAGGGCTGTATGACTTTGTAAAGGCCACAAAATTGTCACTTTGGTGTTGTATGGTTTGATGGCACGAGGGAGGATTCATATGATTTTGCTACAGATTTTGCCCTGATGTTGCAAATTTTGAGAGTGAAATCCAATTGCATGCCAATATGATGATGGCTTTTATCAGTAGAAACACTACATATTGAGGCTTTCTTTTTGTTATTGCTGATTACGTAATTGAAATGAGATGAAGCTGGTGTTGGAGACGTCTTTACGTATGATTACCAAGATAACTGGGCTTTCAATCTCTGGTAAGGATTTGTGTTGGTAATTGAGTACGTAGACAAACGTATTTAAGTGGTTTGGGTGTTTAAGTTTGAGGTTAGATCTTTGTTCATTTAAGATTTCTTGTTGAAATTCGTAAGGAGATGGCTTGAAGTAATCCCTTATTTGTAAAGTTCTTAACAAGTTGGGAACAGACCTTCCCCTACATAACCAGGTCTGGAAGGAGTATAGGGATGAAGATTGAGTGTGAAGAAAAATCTAGCATGGCATGTCCATAGGATGAATCCCGTCATATGTCCCCAAAACTTAGCCTGAGGACGTCTGGGTATCGCACTACCCTGTTCCTATGCTGTGGGCAAATTTCCAACCCAAAACCATTAGGTTGGGTTTGGTTGGGAGTGTGAAACCATAAAAAGAAGATTTCAACGGGACTATGTGGGATAAGGTGAGCATCTTTTGGTGTTTGGAACAAGCCCAGATTACATGCTCGAGTAGATTAATTTTTTTTCTGAAGATTTAGAATAACAAAAAAAGAAAAAAGAAATAGAAGGCCACAGAGCAGCTATTATCATCTCAAAAGCAACAATGGTGGATTGGCAATGCAGGAAGATGACGGTTTAGAATTGAATTGATACACGATCGCCTACCATAATCACCACTGTTATCGTCATCATCATCTGTAATAAAAACCACAATTTAATCTCCATCGTCACCACCACACTTCGTCAGGAACTGAACTGATTCAGCCATCCATTTATGGAAAGATCAAAGTCAAACCAATGCAGACAAGCAAATCGACAGTGAAGGAAGATGACGGTGATGGAAGGTGGTGGTTTATTTATTTATTTTGAAGGGGGTGAGGGTGGTTCTATTGAGGAGAGAGGAAGACAAAAGAGAAAGAGAGACAATATAAGAGTTATAAGGGAAGTTGATTGCAGCTCCAGGGCAACGTTGGAGGAAGAGGACAGCGGTGGTGGGGGGGGGTTGTTTAAGGCAGTTGGACTGTGGTGGTGGTGGGTGTTATAAAGCTGCTTGGGCAGGGAGGAGCGGATCTTTGATAGAAAAGGGTGGGAAGAGAAAGAAGAAGGGGTCTCGTATATTTGTCCCATTCGAGTGAGATGATTTCTATCCCCCTCTCCTCCACCACCCCACAGGATAGAATTTTGCAGTCTTTTCTTTCTGTCCCAAACTACGCATGAGAATGAGTTATGCCCTATCCGGGCCTCCAATACGGCCAACCGGAGGCAGCCTTAGGCTGTATCGCAATAGATGCAGATGTCTTGAACTGTAGAATTTTAGTTCTTAGATTACTTATACACCAGCCTTGTGCCGTACAGTTGTCTAGAACTGTACCGTTTAGCTTGATAATGCTAGCTTGGCTCTATAAATCTTTGCACTGGCATGAAAACCCGCTTCGTGTTCTTCTTGGTAAGTTACATGTATTTTTCACTTTCTTACTATTTCATGTCATAATCTCTTTTCTTTGTTTGCAACCTATTCAAACTGGAAAGAACCTATTTAAGAATAGGAACCTGAATCATCACTGTATCAAAAGAGAATCACGAAATAGATCCGAGTGAGGTCCTCCATGCTTGAGCACAGGAATCGTATTGAAAAGAACATTTTTTGCATGTGTTCTTTCTCTTTGAAGTCAATTTCACATACTATTTTCAATCCATAAGTTGGCTAAATTGTGGTTTTCATGAAGTGTCAGAATCGTTTTAAGTGCCTTATCTTGATTTATCTGGTTAAGATGAGTACTTTGCCAGCTAGAATTTACAATTACATAGGCTCACATTCCATTGTAGTTGGTTCAGACATAGCACATGGAGGGTTTTCTAGATACCAGGAGATTGATATCTATGTGAAGGTTCTATATGATAGAGGTAGGGAAGGTTCTAAGAAGCTAGTACAGTTTAACCGAAATTCTCTATGATGCTATATCGCCTATATTTCTTCCATATGGATTTGGTGTTATCTATACTGTAAATATGGATGAATTGATAGCAACAAGTGCTTATGTTGCATTAAAGAACGAAAAAAAGAGAAAAAAGAAAAGCTCTATAGTTCGGTTCTTTACTAGATTTGTTAATTATAATTCGATTTCCTAAACCTATAAGTGTAAAGGTCTATATAAAATGCATTTCTACAACGTTCCTTGTTCCAGACAGCTGTTACACTTTATTGATCTTAATAAGCCTACACTCGGCGTACTGCATTCCACAGTAAATGGCTTTCCCCGTTCCTGATCTGGATCCCAATCCAGTACTACGATCTGCGTGCCAGGTGGCATTACTCACGAAGTTTCACTTGATTTTTTGAATGTCATGACTAGAAGGCGAATCATACCAACACTAATAAACAATAATGCCCTTGGGGGAGCTAACTATTGCTTGATTTTGAAATGGGAAGCAATATTGCTTGTTTTAATTTCTTTGGAAAATCATGTTGTAAAGGAACTATTTTTAGAACAACCAAGTGATGGGTTTATGGCAGCCTTTTATTTGTAAAGAGTAAGAAACAGAGGCAAGGTTGGTGGCTTCAGAACCTGATTTCTCTTTATACTCTCCCTGGCTGGTGATCTGGGTTGTCAGGACTTGTTTTGTTGGAAACTCTCTGGCAAAAGTGGAATGCTCGTGTCCGTATTTTTATTATTTGATTAGTTATTGTGTCCTTGATTTTTCCTCTTTTTATGAACACTTCAATATTTACCCCCCTATGTAATTTTGAGTTGGATGCATCTCTACCATGCATTGTGATTATAAACTGTAATTTCTGGTGAGATTCTGTAAATTAATGCTGCCCATCGTTATATAGGGTCTGCAGATGGTTTGCTTTGTTCCCTTAGAATTCTTCAACTCAGTACATATGCGTACTATATGTATTCAGTATGTATGACCTAATTCTCTCTTTTCTTGCACACAGATATCCAAAACATGGGAGCTTCCAGTATCACTACTGCTGAAGCTCACTATCCCTCAAGCCTCACCTTCTGAGTGGAGCAGGTTCTTTCGATCTGCCAACATCGCTCTTTGCCCGCTTGCACTTCTGTATTCATGCAAATCATTCATGCCGTTAAATTATTCAATTGTTTTTCTACTTCCAGACACCCATTTTCCTCTCTGGTTAGTAGTGTTCTTAGGAAGCTCCTCTCTAGCAGTACTTCATTTCGCCGTGGGAAAAGAGGTTCCCAAAACTGAACAAATTGCAATAGTGGTTGCAGCATTCGTAATGAGTGTATTTTGGATATCCACTATGGCAGGAGAGCTATTGAATTGCCTTGCAGCTCTTGGAGAACTTCTCGAATTGTCCCCTGCACTCCTTGGGTTGACGGTACTTGCATGGGGAAATTCAGTGGGTGATCTTGTTGCTGATGTTGCAGTCGCAAAAGCAGGCCAGCCGGCTATGGCTATGGCTGGGTGCTTTGCTTGTCCCATGTTTAACATGCTTTTTGGGCTTGGGACGGCTTTGGTGATACAGACGGCCAATGTATATCCAGAAGCTTACAAGCTCCATTTTCATGTGAGTATAGCTGTTGCATTTATGTTCTTGTTCCTGAGCCTGATGGGGTCTCTTTTAGTAGTAACTTGGTGTAGATTTCGGGTTCCTAGATTCTGGGGATTCTGTCTTGTTGCTCTCTACGTTGTTTTTATAGTGGTGAGCCTAGTCATTGCAAAGTTCTCAGCGTGATGAAAAACAGGAAGAGAGCAGAGAAGAATCGAAGTGAGCAGGTTGGTGGGGGTTGGAGGGTTATAGGAGTCTGTAATCTTGCGAAGCCGCTTTCAGAGCCGGGCTCGTTCCACGAACATAATTGTTATTAACCAGTGCCGAATTTGGCAAGGGCGTAAACTATAAGCAACTGGCTTAAAACTGTCCATCGCATGATAAGGTTATCACTGGAAAAAGGGTTTATGTGGTAGTTCTATTTGATCTGAGAGTGATTGCAAGCCATTGATTTTTGGTAAATAACACAAAGACCAATATCTGAATAATAGCTGGTCTTCCCTTCCCTTTTGTGTTTAAGGTATTACTTACAAGATGCCTTTTTTTTCCGCTTTATTCTAGAGATGTGCATTCGTAAACAACTAATTAGGATTTGGTTACAAGAGTAGTGAATCTCCTTCTCAAAGTCCCACCGTCCTAGTACTCCACAGCCGGCCTGCATTGCCGAAACCAGATCCAAGGCACACACACCTGTTATTAGACGAACTTGAGCTTGCCTACTGCAAACTCGTACCGAATTAGCTTGCTGTTTTTGACATGCTTCTAGCTTGGTTGAAGAGCTCCGTTGGTTGTTTCTTCAGTGTGCAGCTATGTATTTGCCCCAACACTTTCAGTTTCAAAATAGATTGCACAGTACAGAGATATCTACTATCCTTGCTGGCCATCTGTAATGGAGGAGGCTTGAGCTGATGAGAATAATGATAGCCTAAGGCCCAAGCACACGCTTTGAGCACATATATAGCTACTGCTGCTTTCTCATTGCTTGCTTTGGTTGATTTCACAACCAGATTAAGTTGGGCGGTTGTCCTCGTTTGCCTCAACGAGGCATACTTGGAACATGTGTCTCCCTGAAGCAGTAAGCATCCACATATTTTTGGAGTAACAGAGAAGCAACTTGTGGATCGGTATGAGGAAGTACGTATGTTTCGGATGCTCACTTGTTAAGTTACCATCTTCACTAAAATGCTTAATACTTCTCATCACGTGCAAGCTTCCGATTGCACGTGAAGAGACAAATCAAGATGTTCCACTACTAAGTGCACAAATAATTAGAATGCAAATTGCATTATTATAAAGGGGAACAAATATGCAAGCGGGAAGAATTGAACTCAAGACCTTGTCAAACTACCATCTGCTCTAAAAGCTTAAGTTATCATCAACTCTAAAAGTTTAAGCTTTTAGAAAATGGGCCTAACAATGTTATCATGCTTTAATATTTTCTCTCACGTGCTAGTCCCTGATTGCACGTGGAGAGATAGATCAAGAGAGAAATAAATCGAGAGACAGATCATGACAGAAATAAACAGAAGGGGATCAGATATGCAAGCGGGAAGAATTGACCTAAGATCTTGCCAAACCAGAGCTCTGATACCATGTTAAGTTACCATCAGCTCTAAAAACTTTTTAGAGCTGATGGTAACTTAACATCACTACAGCAGGACTTCAAGGGTGGAGGTCCAAAGGCATTATTGGTCCGGTAGTCGGCTATAACCAAAATGCCAACCATTTTACGTTCATGCTCGTTTATGTTCTTCCATAAAAACTAGAGAGTACACGATTGTTCATTTTGATAAGACTAGTAATGAGCATGTGCGTTGCACATGGATGTGATCGGAAGTAATTTTTGAATTGATATCATTTTTTTTTTTGGATCAAAATAATATAATATAATATAATTCAATTATATTCATATTTCTTTTGTAACTTGTTTTAGAATAAATGTATATTTGATATTCGCAAGTGTAATATATTCAATATTTGAAAGTCTTCTTTGTAAGCTTTTGGATTGAAGAAATGTTTGATGGTGCTGCTGAAAAGAAAAGTAAATAGAGAAATTAAAAGAGTGAATTTATGACTTTATTTTTGTAATCAGTTAAACTGGTTTATGGTATACACTTAAGATTTGTAATTTTCAAGACCATGTGCGTTACTGAATAGATTTTCAATTCAAATTGGTGCCATATTTAAGCTTTACTTTTTTCTCATTTTTTTATGCATATTTAACCCTATTTTTTTTTTCCCACATCATTTTGTTTTTGAACTTATATTTCACGTAATGCAATTTCTTTATTTTGTTTTTGTTTTTCAGTTTGTCAATTGGTTAATTGTTTGCTAACCTAAAAATGTAAGGAAAAATGATCACAGTTCACATTACTCAATTCATTATCCAATATTTATTTTATTTCAACCAAATTAAAAAGAGAGTAATAAAGGAATTTCTTTATTTTGTTTTTCTTTCTCATATGACTTTTCATTTCCCAATATTTATAATTAGATTCATTACCCAATGTTCATTTAACTTCAACCAAATTTAATAACTATTCATAAAAGTGTTATTGATATAATTAACATAAATAACCAGAAAGATTACAGCATTCGTTCATTTTAGATAAGATTCATGATATTGGAGCATCCATGCTATTGACCATTCAACGCATGGAGTTCCATCATTTGGTTGTCGGATGACATTATTGTGTAAAGATCTAATATTTGATGAACTTGGGCATTCTTTAAAGAGATGACAAGAAGTTTCAATGCTGGAGTGAAGAGTCGGCCTAAGTTCGTCTTGTCACCCCTTTGATGGAGTCCCTCCCGTGTAGGCAATCTCTCCAGGAAAACCTGCCATAAAAATACCTGAACTTCGAAGCCCAAGGGGAAACGCATCCCTGCATCGAACACACATTGGGCTGTGATATGGGTCCACTACTATTTGTCGCTATACTGCTAGCGACAATAGACGCCCATTGTTGCAGTAGGGTAACTCGTCACCATCAATTTTTTATCCTTGTCACCATCAATCATGGCGGCCATCACCCATCTCGTCCTCTAGCTAGAGAGTCTTCCATTTGTCAGTTCGGGTTTGGAATTGGAATTACAAAGTGCAGTTAGTAATTTCAGTATACTCAGTTTGGTTTTTGGATTAGAATTTTTGCCAAGTTTATTACATAGATTCTATCTCACCTATATCTCATTGCTGCAACACCACGAAAAGCAGCAAGAATAATATAAAAGGTAAAACCATCTTCAGGAAATAAAAAGTTACGCAACCCTTCAAGCTGATATGAAGTTTTGTACCTGATCTAGCTAGCTAACTGATCTGTGGGGAAAGCAGAATAGAAGAGAGAGAGTTAAAAGAATGAGAAGCACTTCAGGGTCCTCAGCAACTAAACTGGAGAAGGTCATTCTTGGGGTGGATCAAAATATTTTCCGGTGAGTATTTGTGACGACGTATACTTGTTTGCAGCATCTGTGTAATGGCTCCCATCCCAATTCACATATACGCTGCTATCATCGCACTCTCTGGCCGTGCGTAAGCTACCATTAAACATTTTAGTTCGTCCACATTCGAGGTCTGTGTTATAGTTTAGCGGGGGACCTCCAATACCGCAACAAGCCTTGATGCCTTGTTCAAATCCTGCAAAATAAGTTTGAATTTCATGAAAACATTCCTTGAGGTCCAAAGTTTTGATGCCTTGTAACGATTACTTTTTGATAATTAGCGACAACTTAAGTTAAAGAAAACTACATAAGCATACTAACCCAGTTTAGAGTGGTTTACGGTAACGTTATATTTTATCGTAAAGACGTCGACGTATATGATCTTTGCGTCTCGAAGTTTGTCCTTCAATTTTTTGCATAGTAAGAGAAGGTGCCTGTTGAAACTCTTAGCAGCTTTGTTCTGTTTAATGAGACATCCTATGTCATCGATATTCGATGGATCAGTTCCAAATGGGACAATATTCATAGGTATGCAACCCACAGGACCCATGTTATGTATCCAAAAATTTCTCGCCCCCTGGTCGTATAATTCCTGCCAAAAATAAAATAAAAAAAGAGACAAAACAAAAGAAAATTTCCATCACAAATTAAAAAAAAGAAAATAATGCTCCTGTTCAATGTAATTAGAAATTACGAACTAATTTTCAGTTTAATTAACACCCTATTGACCTTTTTTTGGGGGGGAAATAGCAACAAACTACAACCTTCGCATATAGCAACAATTAATGATAATTATATATGCTCAGTGACATTTGATCAGTGACCTAAAAATGCTACTAAGACTTGTCATTGAAGTTATTAACAAAAATGTTATTAATCATACTTAAACATTAATTGTTAGGGCCAAGTTGCTAAGAAAACATACCCTTTTTTGGGATGTATCATGTTTTTCTTGTGTCAATATAAGAAAATCATGGAATGTGCACCCCAATACAATTGATGGTCACTAGAGTTTGCTAGAGGCAAACTTTTGGTGATGCTAGAAAGTTCCGTTATTGATGTTTTAAAATGCCACTAATCATATTTAGCTCCGACTATATGCCGAAAGGGAGAGGTTGTAGCCTCTTTGCCACAGCCATGGTTGTAGCAATTATTTTTCCTCTTCTTTCCAAATTGCACCTTAAAGCAAGGATCATTTGACTATTGAAATACCAAAGGAAGAATAACATATTTGGCCAACTTAACCTGACCTTGAGTCCATCTTCAAATATTGAAGTGATGTTCGGAATTAAAGTGAGTACTTCCTCGTATGATATATGGTGGAAACGACCAATAATATCATTCTGTCCAATGTCAAACATGTAAAGGCCCTTCTCAAAATATTCTTCTGCAGGAAGGTACTTCCTTCGCCTTTCAGCTGCTTTAGAATCTACGGAAACAAAATATGTGTCAAAATATAGTCATGATCTTGTTTAAAATTGTAAACAGAACTTAGAAATGCAACCAAAGGATCGGCTGTAGCTCTTGCTAGAAAATATCTACATTGACGGATTACATTACTTGAGGCCTTCAGTTGGAGAACACGAGCTTTTAATCTGGAAAACTGAGCGATCTGCTTCTCGAGCGAAAATGGGCTCATAGAACTCGCAACTGCTGGACGTATAGTTGACCCAGCAACCGCAAAGTTGCATCCCTTCCTGAAACTCAGCCCATCAATCGCATCCAAATAGGGATTTAGATATGGAAGGTCCATTGCATCCACTGTTGCATTATCAAGATTGGAAGATTTGGCATCATAAATCTGTTCGGATATAAATCTCACACGGGAACAATAATAACTACATTAGTATCTAATCCTTGTGGGCGTCTCCCCTCATTATCGATTGGTATTGAGTATGATTCTTTCACATGGTACGAAAGCAGGTCGATCCAAGACAATTCAAACAATAAATCTACTGTCACCTAAGTTAATTCATTAACGTGTTAAACCCACCGAAAATAAGTCTGACAACACGTGAAGAGACGTATTGAGATAAAAATCACACGTCGGCTTGTGAGGTTATTGGTTTTAAATTAGATACTTTAACGTAGGTGAACATAAATTACGAAGGATGTAGATCTACGACAGAAGGCGGAGAACTTACTCAAGAAATCTAAGAGCAGACGGCCATCAGAAAATCTCACTAATGGCTCGTGGAAGTTAAAAGTCTGTCCATAAGGCGGGTTCAGGCCTCCCCCAAAGGCAGCGTAAATCCCGCCTGTGTCCGAATTTGAGTCACCAAAATTGAAAGCTGCTGGATAGTTGAACTCGATGCAATAGGCTAGAGGAAGGCAGGTCAAGAATATTGCAACATTTTTGTGCAAAGATTGCTTGGACGGCATGTCTCTTCAATCTTACAATCTTTGATTTGTTTCCCCTTCTTTCATCTTTTCTCTATTTGGTACTTTTGGTGGGGAAATGGTATTAAATATTTAGAAAACGGCTTTTTGATTTAAGTAGAGTTGTGAGACTTGCGCTGCAAGAAGATAGCTTTAATTACCATAAGTAAATGCTATTAAAAAAAAAAACTTTAAGTTAAGTTTACCTTATTAATTACTCCTACACAGGGACTTTAATGCCCTATTCAGTCTCTGCAATTGGCCTCCTCTTACTTCCTCTGCACATACATATATTTAGAGGCTATTTGGGATTGATTCTGAAAAGTAGATTTTAATTAAATCTGAATCATTTTCTAAAATAAGCTTTAATCCACTTTAAGTATAATAGATTGTAAGTTCTTGAAGGTGTTTGGATAAAAAGAGATCAAAGTAGGTTTAGTGTGTCAAAATTACTATATTGTGCGTATACAAATTAAAAGGGAGCATTTGATGTTTGTGGATATGTAAGGATAGTTTTGTAATTCTTTTGGTAAAATCTTGATTTAAACAGAATCCAAAAAAGTGAGGATTCTGGATTTAATCACTTTTAAACACATTTGAGCAGATTTAATCAGTCTACTTTTATTGCCAAACACATCAAAACTGATTTAATCTGAATTTAATCAAATTTGATCATTCTAAAATTAATCCGATACACCCTCTTACTAGAGAAGTAAATATAAAGTAATTTTAAGAACAAAAATTGAGCAAGTACATGAAATTCTCACGATTTCAAAAACATTGGGGTAATCTTAATCAATTGTCACTAAGATCGATCGTTATATATGTTTTTGGTTTTGTACACTAATATGGTAAGTTTTATAGTCGATCATAGAAATGTTTGTAATGTAGAATGTATCATCAATTTAGAAAAATTTAACTTTTAGCAGCAACTAATATCGTTCAGGACTTATTGGTGTATCACCAAAAAAGTGTTTCTCAAATTTTGCACCTCGTGACGACAATGATCGGCAGTTAACAACATCCATCGCAACAACTTTCTCTTCCTCCGATCTCCCTCCGCGTGTTTTGATGGTCTCATAGTTGGTTGACATTTTGCCTGCTTCATTTGGAGGGTGGCGGTGGTCTTTTGACATCATTTGGTAGGCAATGAGATTAATTTGATGTAGATAACAGATTCTGCCATAATTAGCTGGATGTTTTTGGTGAGTCTGGTACGGCAAACATAGCATTTGAAGCAGGTTCTTGTTTTAGTTTTCGCGTTTTCGGGAATCAAATCTTCGTGGGGGGTGGCTTTTGAATTGGTTGCCTGACCCTCTGAAGGTTTCACCTTTTTATTTTCATGATACCTATTGTGGTTTTGTCATCTGGCAGGAGAAGTGGATATTTTGGGGTTGACCGGAATAATGAGCACTCTGTTTACAATTAGGGGTTGTGCAACCTTTTCATCTCGCATATTATATGTATAAGCACTTAAAAGCATGAAGAATGCTTATGAAAGTGTCGGTGTGAAATGCAAGAGAAGAAAAGTAGAGTGTAAAAATCATTCCTTGTATCACTATCCGTGCATTGCCTTTTTCTCCTAAAGAAGCTACCAACTATAAACTATTTGAGGTTATCGATAAAAAGGGGGGAAAAAAAAAACGTGCCATTCACTGAAGTTAGATCCTAAAAATTTATTAAGTATATATTGAGAGGGTATTAATTTATTAAATGTTCGATATAAAAGTGCTGACTAACCGAGAGTCTCGGTATGCTTTTGTGGACAATCAATTTACCTTATGACATGAATTTCTGCAGCTGGGCAGATCTTTAGATTCTTCTGTACTTGCAACAACATGCTCAAATTTCTACGGCAAACATCTAAGGATTTTCTCAACAATTTGCTTATCTTGAAGTCTATCACCGTAACTTGTAATCTGATTAGCAATTTCTACCGGTCTTATGGAAAAAGTCATTTACCTTTCAACGCTATTATCAAAATCTCTTTGTAAGGTCTGAAGCTTGATGGAGAAAACTTGGTCAACTCCTTGAAATTCTTCATACATTTATCATCTACTTTCTCCAAGTCTTGAGAGAAGTTAAAAATGTTTGCAGATGACTGCTCCAATAGTCATATATACTGTTCTCCATCGAAAATGGGAACTTGACTTGGAGACTATTAGAAGAGTGTGTTGGACATTTGTTGGCATAACCATTTGATGCCAAAGAAAGTGGGTTCGCAGTCGACGTGGAGGTGCCACAAGAAATGCAGTCCGAGTCAGATGCCAAGTATGTTGATGTAGGACACAGCAAGGGTGGAACAAGGGCAGAGACCAAAGGCTTCCCAGATAGAGCCTGAGGGTGGCAGTGCTGCGAGGGCGATGGCGCAGGATGAATATACGACGACAGTCACAGTCCGATGTTTAGGTCCAAAGTCAGGGTCCTGTATGTTTCTCTCTCTAGGATTCTAGAGTGAGAAAGTGAAAATGTGAGAGAGTGAAGAAGAAGCCCCCTAAATGAATTCTGAAGACCTCTATTTATAGAGATTGAGATAATAATGTCATTAACCGACACGTGGTGCTCCCCAGGAATGACACGTCACCAGGGGGTCCACGGGTGCCAGTGCTCCACGGACTGTCGGATCACATATTCACCCGGCCTGCCCCGCACAGCGTCGCTCTGTCTGTCTGGAAAGACTGGCTCCCACAGCGTTGGTGTGGCCAGAGAACCCCTTGATCTAGCCTTCAATCCAAGCCCTTGCAGAGTCCCACAGGCCTGGCAACGGTGGGGAAGACCCGACGCCCAACTGCCAGGTGAACTAGGCGCGATGCCATCCAAAGACCTGCTCCCGTCTCGGAGTGACTCGGGGGTCATAGTCCCTAGGGGTGCCGACGTAAGCCCTCAGTGCCGGAGCACGTAGGCCAGTCACGCAGACACCCTGGTAGAGATAGTGTCCCAGAGGAGTCGCCTATTCCACAGGCCAAGGTAGCATCTCGGAGGAGCCGTATACCTGGCGGAAAAGGAGTCTTCGTGCCGGAGCACTTGGAGCTCCCTGGCAGAGATAGTGTCCCGGAGGAGTCGCCTATCCCCGCGGGTGAGTCCTTGTGCCGGAGCACTCGGAGTGAGTCAAGGTAGCATCCCGGAGGAGCCGTCTACCTGGCGGAAGGGGAGTTGAAGAGCTCCCTGGCGGAGATAGTGTCCCGGAGGAGTCGCCTATCCCCGCGGGTGAGTCCTTGTGCCGGAGCACTCGGAGCGCGTCAAGGTAGCATCCCGGAGGAGCCGTCTACCTGGCGGAATGGGAGTTGAAGAGCTCTATGGAGGAGATAGTGTCCCGGAGGAGTCGCCTATCCCCGCAGGATGTTGCACACTCCGGAGAGTGGGTCGAAGTATGTTCCACGACCAAGGCAAGGTGCGCATGGTGTGGTGAATGAGTGTGGTGCTCGGGGGGCATATAACATGATTGTGGCGCATGGGTGCGATGAAGTGAGTATGGTGCCGGGGGCACGGTAGTGTGACAGAGAGCCTGGGGGCACGGTTGTATCAGCAGCGCGGCGCACGGGTGCGGCGGAGTGATGACCGGGCAATTGGGGCCGCGGAGTGACGTCCGAACGACTGGGGTTACGGAGTTACGTCTGGGCAACGAGGTCGCGGAGTTACGTCCGGGCGACGGGGTCGCAGAGTTATGTATGGTGCCTAGAAGAGAAGTGAAGGTGTTAAGTATGGAGACCAAAGGCCAACCCATAGGGGAAGTCCAAGGCCGACCCTTAAGGGGAGGCCAAGGCCGACCCCCAAGGGGAGGGCGAGGCTGACCCCATAGGTAAGGCTAAGGCCGAGGCCGACCCCATAGGTAAGGCTAAGGCCGAGGCCGACCCCAAGGGGAAAGCCAAGGCCAACTCCCTTGGACAAGTGCCATGGTGCGCCGATGGGCGACATGTGAGGTGCGACGGTCGAAGTGTGATGAACAGTAGTGCAAGGATGAGTTTTTTTGGTGACGAAGTCACGTAGAAGAAGTAAGAAGTGCACGTGACTTGAGCGTGCATGCTTTGACCGGTTGTGAGCATTGAATGTTGACTATTGCTTGTGCGGACGTGTCATGCAAAATGGGACCACAGTGGGCCTTTGGGTACGACCAGAATAGGTTGGGAACATAAGCCCCTGCGTGTGGTGTGCGCGGAGGGGCAACTTGAGCGGGCACTGCACGCATAAATACTTAGCTTGATTTTGATGTTGTTTGGCCGGCGAGTTGTTGACGTCGTCAATGCATGATGATGATGAAGACTAGGTGGCTCGAGCCACCTCGTGAACCACCTACGAAAGCCTTGGGATGCTTGGGTGTTGACGTAAGGGCATGATGATAGGGCGCGGGCGACGAGGGTCGCAGAAACGGCGCTTGGGCGACGGGGGTCACGGAGTGGGCTCCCGGGCGACGGGGGTCGCGGATTGGGCGCCAGGGCGACGACGACGGGGGTCGCGGAGTGGGCGCCCGGGTGTTGGCGACGGGGGTCGCGGAGTGGGCGTCCGGGTGTTGGCGACTAGCATTGGACAAAGAGTAGTAGTAAGTGGTTCGAGCTGCCTCGCGCACCACCTACCAAGGATGTTGATGTTTGGGGCGTCGTGATGCGGGGCGCGATGAAGGCGCGGTCGGGTGTCGCGATGCAGGGGCAGTCCACGACGGGCGCGGGCAATGCACGTCGGTCTATGTTGCAAAAAAAAAATTGAAGTTGCCGGCTGTGGATGTCGGCCATGATGTGAAGTTGAGAAGGTCGAAGGCGGCGGGGTGGACTTGGGTGTTGTGACTGAAGTGAAGAAGTTGTGGAGGGGGCGCGCGTTGGTCGTCATGAGGAGTTTTTTTTTTTTGTGCATGCTTGTGAGTATGGTTAGTGATGGTTGTCGGCCGTTGGGTGAATGTGTGTAGGCCGAAGGTGGTGAAGGGAAAGAAGGGATGGAAATGTTCTTGAAGGTGATGGCCATGGCTTTGGGAAGGCCAAAATGGGTGGCCTTGATGGTGGCCGAAGGTGAAAGAAGGGGGAGGAGGATGAGGGGGGAAGGTGGAAGAGGGGGAGGGGTCGGGCTCGGTGAGGGATAAGGTGGGCTGAGGCCGAAGTGTAGGGGCTAAAAATGGGGGAAGAAAAAAGGGGAAGAAGGGGGAAAGGGTGATGGGGTGTTGGATGGTGGGGGAGGAGAGGAAAATGTGAGAGGGAGAGTGATGAGAGCATGAACGTGGGGAGTATGTGGGGAAGATGAAAACTTGAAAAAAATTCTAAGTGTTGAATTTTTTTTTTTTGAGCTCGGGCAAGGATGCTAAGGGAGGCCGCTGAGGATGATCATCGATGACGAGTTGCGAAAAAATGAATTTTTTTTCTAAGTGTCAAGAAAAGTGAATGAAGGATGATGATGCAACCGTAGTAGCGCGGCTTGAGCCACCCCGGGCACCACGTACCAAGTCGTTGCAATGTGAGGCGGAAGGGGTTGGGAAGTGGCGAAGCCCCCAAGGGAGTGGGTGATGGCATTAAGGGTGATGTCAATAGACTTGCGCAAGAGCAATGTAGCTTGAAATTTTTTCTAAGTCTGGAAAATGTAACTTCATTGATAACGAAGGATAGGCAGCATGCCTTGATACATGGGTATGACGTACATGGAAACTTGCAAAATGAACGAAAAAAATTACAAGTGTGGAAAATGCACTAAGGCATGCCAAGGCTTGGTCGGGTGGGTCATATGTCCCGTACTTAGAGTTTGAGCTCTCCGGACGCAATCTTGTCGGCGAAGACAAACTTGAGGCCCATGCATCACTTGAGGCCGTGACCGACCTTCCGATGATAGGGGCAGTAGTTGTGACGGGCTAAGTCTTTCGGGGTAGGTTCAGCGTCGGCATTGGGCAGGGATATGGCATTGTCGTCGATCCATGCCTCAAGGAGAGTTCTAACAGTCTTCAAGTCACACGGGTATTCCGGGGCAGGCATTGGATGCCTCTCTTGTCAGGGCACCCTTCCCTTCCTTAGGATTGACGCTTGCGGTTGTTGTTGTCGTTACTGGCTGCTTCCATCGTCGCGGCCAAGGCAATATGAGGTTGGGGCTTTGGGGTCTTTGACGGACCGACTGAGTCATATGTGCGTCGTGCAGCTTCATTGAGATATCCCCATGACCGAAGCTGGAGGTTTTCAAGGTAGACCCTATAGGTGTCCTTCATGTTCTTAATGCAAATGGGCACAAGGGTTTCATCCGTGCTGAAGTCAGTGCACTCCAAGCACTTGTGATGAAATCGCGTAACATAGGTGTTGAGGTCTTCCCCGGGATTCTGGCGGATCCCGGCAATGTCAACGATGGTCACACGTTCTGTTTCATAGTGAAACTTATCAAGGAAGAGCTGGACCATGTCGGACCATGAGTTGATAGTACTGTCAGGAATCTGATGATACCAAGAGTAGGCGAGGCCAGTCAGGGACTTGTGAAATTCCCAAAGCTTCAAAGTGTCGTCATCCCCGTAGTGCTCCAGGGAGTCAGCAAAACGGGTGAGGTGCTCGCGGGCGTTGCCCTCTTTGCTGTTGAACAAGGTAAAGGATGGTTGCTTGTACTTGACGGGGTAAGGCTTGGTAGCGAAGCTGCCAGAGTAGGGAGCATGGCCTGACAGCTTAGAGGGGGAGTGGAGTAAGGATGACTGCTTGAGATGGTGAAGGAGGGCATCAAACTAATGCTTGGTGACGTATGACGCATGTGAGGGTTTGTGCCCTGTCGGGATGATCCGGGCACTAGAGCTCCCAGATGGTGCAACCTGAGGCATTGAGGGGATGACGATGGTAGAGAGGGGTTGGTGATGGGTACTAACTTGTTGGGGCATGGTTTGCATATGGGTAGTGTCAGCTGCTGGAGGCCAGTCGTCAGGAAAGGTCGACTGGAGTAAGCCGGGGGAATGACTTGTGTTTAGGTTTCGGTTGGTTATGTTCGGGTTAGGTTCCATCTCAATTGATTCGTGAGTCTCTGAAGTGCTTCGAGCAAGGGTAAGGCGTGGCACCAGGGGCTGAGGTGCCGTGAGTCCTACTGTCGAAGGCCCGGAGGATCAAGGCAGCGGTGGTCGCGACACTGGGACCTGAGTAGTGTCCAAAACTAGCCCAGGCCCTGAAGGTTGGATATGAGCAGGAAGGGCCAAACCTGGAGCTTGGGATAACACGGGGTGAGTAATGGGCACAGGGTGCAGAGCTCTAAGGCTTCGGGAAGTCGGTGATTGTGAAGTCAAGACTTGGATTGATTTTTGCATTTCCATCATGGCTGTCATAAGAGTGGTTATAATGGGCAAAAACTGCTGGATGGCCGCATTGACTGCAACTTGTATGTCAGGTGCGGTAGATGGTGGCTGGTCTTGGAGACGCACAACACTGGTCCCCTCTTGTTCACCCGAGTGGTCCTCTTCTTGCACGGTATGGATAAGGCCTTGGCTGGTAGGCCTCTTAATTCTTTGTTGTCTAGGCATGGAGACTCAGTGCAAAAGATAGACAGACTGCAATACGATGCTCACCTCCCTAGCGGAGTCGCCAAAATGATGCCAAAGAAAGTGGGTTCGCAGTCGACGTGGAGGTGCCACAATGAATGCAGTCCGAGTCAGATGCCAAGTATGTTGATGTAGGACACAGCGAGGGTGGAACAAGGGCAGAGACCAATGGCTTCCCAGACAGAGCCTGAGGGTGGCAATGCTGCGAGGGCGATGGCGCAGGATGAATATACAACGACAGTCACAGTCCGATGCTTAGGTCCAAAGTCAGGGTCATGTATGTTTCTCTCTCTAGGATTCTAGAGTGAGAAAGTGAAAATGTGATAGAGTGAAGAAGAAGCCCCCTTAATGAATTCTCGAGACCTCTATTTATAGAGATTGAGATAATGATGTCATTAATCGACACGTGGTGCTCCCCGGGAATGACACATCACCAGGGGGTCCACGGGTGCCAGTGCTCCATGGACTGTCGGATCGCATATTCACCCGGCCTGCCCCGCACAGCGTCGCTCTGTCTGTCTGGAAAGACTGGCTCCCACAGCGTTGGTGTGGCCAGAGAACCCCTTGATCTAGCCTCCAATCCAAGCCCTTGCAGAGTCCCACAGGCCTGGCAACGGTGGGGAAGACCCGACGCCCAACTGCCAGGTGAACTAGGTGCGATGCCCTCCAAAGACCTGCTCCCGTCTCGGAGTGACCCGGGGGTCATAGTCCCTAAGGGTGCCGATGCAAGCCCCCAGTGTCGGAGCACGTAGGCCAGTCACGCAGACACCCTAGCAGAGATAGTGTCCCGGAGGAGTCGCCTATTCCGCAGGCCAAGGTAGCATCCCAGAGAAGCCGTCTACCTGGCGGAAGGGGAGTTTACGTGCCGGAGCACTTGGAGCTCCCTGGCAAAGATAGTGTCCCGGAGGAGTCACATATCCCCGCGGGTGAGTCCTTGTGCCGGAGCACTCGGAGTGAGTCAAGGTAGCATCCCGGAGGAGCCGTCTACATAGCGGAAGGGGAGTTGAAGAGCTCCCTGGTAGAGATAGTGTCCCGGAGGAGTCGCCTATTCCCGCAGGAGAGTCCTTGTGCCGGAGCACTCGGAGCATGTCAAGGTAGTATCCCGGAGGAGTCGTCTACCCGACTGGCCGAGGTAGCATTCTGGAGGAGCCGTCTACCTGGCGGAAGGGGAGTTGAAGAGCTCCCTGGCGGAGATAGTGTCCCGGAGGAGTCGCCTATCCCCGCGGGTGAGTCCTTGTGCCGGAGCACTCGGAACGCGTCAAGGTAGCATCCCGGAGGAGCCGTCTACCTGGCAGAAGGGGAGTTGAAGAGCTCCCTGGCGGAGATAGTGTCCCGGAGGAGTCGCCTATCCCCGCAGGATGTTGCACACTCCGGAGAGTGGGTCGAAGTATGTTCCACGACCAAGGCAAGGTGCGCATGGTGTGGTGAATGAGTGTGGTGCCCGGGGGGCATGTAACATGATTGTGGCGCATGGGCGCAATGAAGTGAGTATGGTGCCAGGGGCACGGTAGTGTGACAGAGAGCCTAGGGGCACGACTGTATCAGTGGCGCGGCGCATGGGCGCGGCGGAGTGACGTCCGGGTGACTGGTGCCGCAGAGTGACGTCTGGGCGACTGGAGTCGCGGAGTTACGTCCAGGCGACGGGGTCGCGGAGTTACGTCCGGGCGACAGGGTCGCAGAGTTATGTATGGTCCCTTGAAGAGAAGTGAAGGTGTTAAGTATGGAGACCAAAGGCCAACCCATAGGGGAAGTCCAAGGCCAACCCTTAGGGGGAGGCCGAGGCCGACCCCATAGGGAAGGCTAAGGCCGAGGCCGACCCCAAGGGGAAAGCCAAGGCCAACTTTCTTGGGCAAGTGCCATGGTGCACTGATGGGCGACGTGCGAAGTGCGACGGTCGAAGTGTGATGAGCAGTCGCGCAAGGATGAGTTTCTTGGTGACGAAGTCACGTAGAAGAAGTAAGAAGTGCACGCGACTTGAGCGTGCACGCTTTAACCGGTTGTGAGCGTTGAATGTTGACTGTTGCTTGTGCGGACGTGTCATGCAAAATGAGACCACAGTGAGCTTTTGGATACGACCAGAATAGGTTGGGAACACCATTACTACCAATAGAAAAGCATCGGAAGTATATAATTTGGACTGGACTTGTTCCGGATATGATGAAAGAGGTCTTACAAAAGCTCTTTTTAATGTGTACAGCTGCCACTAGTAACACCATGAATCCATAGATTCGTGAACTTTTGTGGTACATAAATGGACTGAATCATTAACCTAATAGATGACTTTAGATATTTCTTTCTTACTTACTCGAGGAGGAAGATAGCTCCGACAGCTTCAGCTTGTCCTTTTGTCCATCAATTAGCTGTTCCAAGTGATAATGCCTTTCATCCATTTTTTGGAAGCATGCCTACTCATGATTGGAGGCAGAAATACATGGAGTTTTCAAAGCGTTACAAATAATCAAAGACCAACAACTTCTTGAAGCTACGATTGAAATTGACTCCCTAATGGCGCAACAGTTGATAACTACATCTGAGATCGAAACCTTTCATCCCTCATCCACTATTGTGAGAGATTGTCGCTTTTTGCTCGTAGCGACAAAGTCTAGAATAATACATGATTTAGAGAGGGCAACCAATGCGCTGATATGCTAGCCAATCTAGGAACTAAACATGATGGGGCTTTTGTTTATCTCAACCAACCCCCTGTGGAACTTAGATCACTGCTTCTAGCAAATGTAATTAGAGTGAAATACCCTCGTAATTAAGTTGTATCTTCTGTTCCTTTTAATCAAAAAACAAAATCAAGTGTACTGCCAACTATCAGCCTCATCGGTATGGACTCCCTCAATCTCTATTTAAAGCGGAGATGTCAGCAGGCAATCTCAATGAGTGGTGAGGGTCGATTGGTCGAAGTGGAGTGAGTTCAGACCACTAGAAACCAAGTACATCAACCATTTAAACTATCTTCTTGCTTGACCATTTTCAAATCAAGTACTCTTACTGAAATACACTTTCTGGGATGGTTTGAAAAGATTCTGATCTGAAAATTCTCGTACAAGACAATGGCATGCATACAAGGCTAAAAATTAACAAGATCTTCAACAAACGACGTGATTGGGCGAAAACCACGCCTCTCATAACAGACATCGCCTCGCTGGGGTGCACAACTCCTTTATTGATTAATTGGGATGCACAACTTTATTTATTGTTTAATTGATCGGCTCTGGCACTCCAAAATATTTTGCGATAAGTTTAATTGATCGTCCATATGTTGTCCCAACTCAATTGTCACAGTGAATTGCGTAAACAATGATAATATATTATGCAAAGCAAGCCAAACTCAGATAATAATATGATGCAATCTCAAATAAAACAAGCAAGACACAAAAATTTAACGTGGAAACCTTCCAATAAGAAGGGAAAAACCACGGGCCAAACTCCGAACCAAATCTACTATATCAACAACTTGCAATACAATGGTTCTTCTCAAATATACGCACCAAATTTGAGGAATCACAATAAATAAAGAGTGCAAAAGGGTTACCTTGACAAACCCAACAAGGATCACCCAATACGTGGTTGCTCTCCCTCAACTTTATCTTTCTCTTTCAACTTTCTCTTTCTCTTTCTCTTTGCAGAAAATTAGAGAAGATGAGTTCAATTTTTTTATAAGACTTCAATCAAGGAGTCATTACCCACTCACTCCCCTGCCACTTAAAGAGACCCAAAGAGACCCGATTCAAATGAGTGACACCCGTAGACCCAACACCATAATTGCTCTGGCACTCCATAAATATTTTGCGAACTTGTTTTCCTACCAGACAAGTCATTCATGGAAGGTTGCATAGGCAGATGGCGCCCAAGCTTTCTTTCTGCAAAATCCTTATCCCATTCTTGATCTACCGCTCTTTTGCCTTCTCAATTGATTTCAACTATCCAGCCATATTCAACTTTGGTGACTCAAATTCCGACACCGGCGGCTATGTTGCTGGCCTTGCGTATCACCTATACCCACCAAATGGACAGACTTACTTCAATGGTCCATCCGGGAGGTTTTGTGATGGCCGTCTTCTCTTAGACTTTTTGAGTACGGGTTTTACTAGATATTGGCAATTGCGCTTTGGCTTTTTAATTAGTTACTGAATGCACGTAGTGTTACACTTGTTGTTTCTCATACTGGATATACTACTTTCATGGCAGCGGAAGCAATGGACCTTCCCTTTCTTAATCCCTATTTGGATGCCATAGGCGCACCAAGTTTTGCCCAAGGGTGCAACTTTGCTGTCTGTGGTTCCTCTATACTTCCAGCAATTGCGACGTCTCCGTCTCCATATACTTTGGGGCCACAGGTGGCTCAGTTTTTCAGATTTAAAGCTCGTGTTCTCGAACTTCAAGCCAAAAGTAATTTAGCATTTCAAATCCTTTCGAAGGATGTGTTGAATAGCAAGACTTTATATTATATGGTTCGTTTTCTTATGCTCCAACTTTTCGTGCAGCTAAAGAACTTGACAAGTACCTTCCTGTCAATGATTATTTTGAGGAGGGGCTATACATGTTTGACATCGGACAGATCGATATTACGATTGCTTTGATCCGTAGCTCTTTCGATCAAGTTTTGGCTATCAGTATTCCGACAATCTTGTCCAACTTTGAAGTCGAAGTCAAGGTCAGTTTCTTTAACCTCAAATGCGAAGCTATGTTGACCGAGTAGTTGGGCTGAATTTGGATAGATTTTGAATTTTGATACCCTTTACGCTTTAAATTTTTCCTCAAGGTTTTTTCTATCAAGGTCATACATGTTTGCTTATTTTTTTTTTCCTCCATTTGTACTGACTAAGCCTGCAACTTGAGTTGAGTTGAGTTTTTATGGACTCAATTCAAGAAAATTTGAACTTTTACCCAATCCAACACACCGAACTTAATCGCAATATGTGTTAGGATGGGTGAGGTTATATAGTGGGTTATATTTGGTTACAATTTTATGCCGATAGCCGCCGCCACTGCCAGCAATCGCCATCACAACTGGCCGCTGTAACCACCGACAACCATTGCAAACACCACCTGTGACCACTTACACTGCTTGCCCGGGCAAAACTTTTTTCCTGATTTCTGCAGATTTGCCTACACCCAAAATCCGTAAGTTTGTACAACAGTTTTGTTTGCACCTATGGCAATTTCGTCTATATTGTATAATTTTCATTTTCTTTTTATCCGATTTATGAACCTAGATACATGTCTTTTGCCTATTTTATGCAGAGTCTGTAAATGTGGACATTCTTTTTTTCTCATATCTTTGATGCGTATATATTCTCGTTTTCATGTTTGATCTATGAATCTGGACACATCATTCATAGTCAATGAATTTGGCCCCCATTCCTTTTATCAGATCAATGAATTAGGATGCTCATTTTTTGCTTCATTGGTCCACTTTGTGAATTCAGACGCCCAATCATATCGTTCTTAGATGTGGTCTGCAAATATGAAGACGTGGACATCATGAGTTTGAGGGAGTGTATAAGCGTTAATCATTTTAGATATGTGATTTATTATGGCAAGGGTAGTTTAGTCCTTTGAGTAGTAATCGCATACTATCAGCAGACAGGGGTTGGATTTTCCTATTTAAAGCATTTTCATATTAAGCTATTGGACACAAATTTAATGCTAACGAGACTTTGAAGCCCGTCTGTGATTGGTTCTTAAAAATAGATTTTGATATAAAAAAAAATTAATTTTTAAAATCAGTTTTAATTCATTTTAAGCATAATAAATTAAAAGTTGTTGGAGGTGTTTGGATAAAGAGGGATTAAAGTAGGTTTAGTGTAACAAAATTACCATGTATGTATTCAAACTGAAATTGAGCATTTAATGTTGTTTATAAGTAAGGATATTTTGGTAAATTTCTTGGTCAAACCTGATTCCCCAAAACTGATTAAATCTTAATTCAAGAAAATGAGAATTATGAATTTAATCATTTATGAGTACATTAGAAAAGATTTAATCGGTCTACATTTTTTTGCCAAACATTTTAAAATTGATTTAGTCTGGATTTAATCAAATTTGACCAATCTAAAATCAATCCTAAACACATAAGCTAAATTTTGAGCATTTCACCTTTGTGCTTCATCTTTTACAGAATTTATATGAACAAGGGGCAAGAAATTTTTGGATTCACAACATAGGTCCTTTGGGGTGCATACCGTTGATTATTGACCAATTTGGAACCGATCCATCAAATCTTGATGAGGTAGGATGTGTCATCAGACATAACCAGGTTGTCAAATATTTCAACCATCAGCTTCAAGTGTTGTGCAGTAGATTGCAGGACTTATATCAAGATGTGATGATCACCTGCGTCGACATCTTTGCAATAAAACATAATCTCTTGGCGGACTACGCTACATTGGGTTAGTATGTCCCTTTACTTTGCATAGAGATTCTTACAACTTGACAGCACCGAACTAAAAACAAAATTGCCCAAGTAATTATATCTAATTCTTGCTGTCCATTTTAAACTAATTAGTAGGACACACGTGCGATACATGTGAACATTAACATGTGATAAAAATAAAATTATAGTATAGAAAAGTTATAACCTCGTGCATTTTCTGGACTATGAGAACCAATTTTCTAGTGTTAAAATATACATACAAATAATATTAATAGTCTCCCAATTACCTTCATCTCGAATAACTTCTACAAATCGTAAAAAAGTATGAGTTGACTTTGTGCCAATGATGGTCTATATCCCTATCACGGTCTTACACCATTCTTTTAAAGTAAAAACAATTACGTGAGAAAAAAAAAAAGGAGTAGTTGGACAAAGTAGTTAAACGATCTGATCCTTTCATGTCAGTAGGGCTTTGTACCGTAATATCATTTCAAATCGATGCATTTAGTCTAAACTTAAAGGTATAAAATTTAATGATCAACAATTTAATACTTATCTTTATGTTAGCATATATCCATATAGCCATACTTTTTTTTTATTTTTTTACTTTAGCTCTCAATCATTTTTTTTTTACTTATTTTTTGCTATTTAAATTTATTACATTCCAACTTAATAAACACAATAGTAATTGTGAATGTATCACAACCGTTCGTAGTCACCTTATTTCATAAAAAATATTTCGTATTTAATTTGAAAAAAATATTAATATAAGATTAGTATCTAACACATTTACTCTTTAAGAAAAAAACTGCAACGAATAGTTAGTAACTTCTAACCCAAAAATATTAAAAATAGAATAGATATCGTTATTAGGTATTTCCTTGTTATAAGAAAAGTGATTGGGTGTTGCAGACTAAACAACAACCATGCTTCCACTTCCATTACTATAATCTTTTAGAGTGCTTTACCGATATTTTTTTAACCACTCCTATTACATGTTATCGACAAGTGACAAATCATTTAAACCTTTAATCCCTTGCTGATATGGTGGTAAATGTAATGTGTAGTTATAGAAAATGAAACAAATAAATAGAAATAAGCAATTTCTAGTACTGTTGAAATCAATTTAATTTGTTCTTTTCTCTTTCTGGCAACATTAAAAGTGGTATAGAATTTTTTTTTTATCATTGTAAAGTTAATTTCTAATTGCAAACACATAGAACCGTCCATTTATGTAGTATCCAGTTAAAAAAATTATCTAAACAGGTAATGATAGTATATATAAAGATAAATAAGAAGTGAAATGATAATAACTTCCTCCGGCCAAAAGCATAATGTGTTATTTTCTTCAGCAAAGGCAGAATGGCTTGGCAAGTGCTCATCAAAAAAATTTGGGATGTCTATATAAAGGAAATAATGGCCATCTCCATTAATCTTTATTTTTAAGATTCCAATTTTAAAGAAGCGTTAATTAGAAGGCTGCGCCGATACTTAATTAATAAGTAACGTGAAATGAGTAAATTCAAAGATTTTATTAGGACATAATAATCCATAGCATAATTTTCAATCTTAGCCACAACCATTACTAAATAGAAAGATGGTGAGAGTGCTCCATAATAATCAAAGTAAGAAAAGTAAAATTAAGGTAGCATTTAAAATCACTTCAAGTTTTGGTTTTCTGTTTCCAAAAATACCAAAATCAGTTTAGTTTTTATTTTTTACAAAAACAAATGGGTGTTTGATTACCCAGTTTTTATTTTGAATTTTTTCTTTGGTGGTGGTTTGCAGTGGCAGTGGTGGGGCGTGGCGGCAGCCGGCGGTGGCAGGCAGTGGCCGGCCGGTGGGCTGCAGCAGGCTGTGGGCGGTGGGAGTGTGGTGGTGGTGGTCTCAAAATAAAATTCAAAACTCCTAAATGAGAGTTTTCAAAAATAGCCATGTTTTAAAAGCTGAAGAAAAAAAACGAAAAATATGTGCCAAACACGTTTTTTTCTCTAGTTTACGAAAGTGGAGAAAAAACTGAAAACGAAAAGAAAATCAAACAGATCCGGCTTGCTCAATGTTTTTAAATTTGGGTTAGAGAGTTATTAAATTTGCATGGCAACCTAAGATATGCAATTAATACGATTTTTATATATATATATATATATATATATACCCGACCCTATCTACCGATAGAGAAATAAATATTTCTCCAACTGTCATCTAGCCGTCCATGTCGCCTAGTGGACAGTCTAAATCTTTTTCTTTTTCAAAACTAATATGTTGATCGCTACGCTTAGTAGCGGTTACCATTTGTTACAAATTCTTCCATAGTTGCCCTTCCAAAGGGCTGTTAAATTTTATTTTTTTTATTGAAAAAAGGCTGGACCGTAAGGCTCTAATCCAACCGGCAGGGAGTATTGCGCCTCAGGGACCTACAAGGCCGCCACATACATCTGAGCCCCCGATTCCCGCACCTATGTCGGGGCCGAAGCGAACAAGGACTCGTGTGTGGAGCACAAGCAGGATGAGGACGTAAGTTTGTCACCAACAAGTGCGGCGGGCAGGATTCGAACCCAGGTGAGAAACCGAGATTGAGATCCTGGGGACCGTTGAAGGGCTGTTATGTGCAATTGGAAAAGTCCAACAAGGCCGCCACTACCGTCTCTGGGGCTAACGAAACATCAAAACGATTTGCCAACCAACACCAATTTTTTTTACTGTCGGCGACCAATTGACAACACCAACACGATTTGGCACTTACAGCCACTACCACCGTGAGTGAACAGCCACGCACCACCTTCACTGCCGCCGTGGAAACCCACCAACACTACAACACCCACCCACAACCACAACTATGCCACCGCAACACCACCGTACCCATCAAACAATGCACCGCCAACACCCATCCGCCACTGTAACCCACCCAACAACGGCCCCAGCAACACAAATCAACCATAACCGCCCCACAATTAACCACCTCATCAGTGTGTCTATAGCCCAACCATACCTACCGTACCCATGAAACAACCACTCAATTAACACCATGCCCACCTGCAAGCACCCACTAACACTACTGCTACTTTTGCAAATTCAGAGAGATAAGAGAAACAAGACAGAACCACCACGCACACGGCATAGTCAGGGCAACAGCCACCAACCGTCGCCTACAACTCCACCCTTATTATCTTCTGAATCTTTAAATTCTAGAATATGTTATAGATCCGTGCCAAAATAACCGAGATCCATGCTAGATCTAAGCCAAAACCACCGAATTGGTGGAGCTTGATATAGACACACACACACACATACATATACGACTATAAAAGTCCATATAATATCAAGTCTTAAAGCCATATAATAGTTATAACAGACATAATGTCGATGCTATCAGCAGAGGCTGACGATGTGCTCTGATTCACTGGTTGCATTGCGAGCGTACATCCCTCAATTATTGTAGGATTAGCTCATCAGTGCTATGAATATATAACAGATGCCACTGCATAACCACGAGATAATTATAATGCCAAGTCGGCAGGATGCTGCAGCAGAACCCTAAGCACGATTTAAAGTCGTAGGGTGCTATGAATTGATCCCTCGCTTAGGAAGCGGTTTGCATGTCACTGTTGATGTTTGCGGGCGTGGTTTAAGCCCTTGCAACAAGAAAAAGTACGTGACTGAAAAACCTCTTTTAAAGCAATAAACCATACCAGCTTACAAGTGCAACTATATTTTTAACATAGAAATGAGAGCGGTGTTCAGAGACTATGGCCCCATTAGGGCTTTTTCGGTTAAACGATAGGGGTGTGTTGCACTATGTGTCGCAAGTGAGCTCAAAACAATCGTCACAGTCGGTAAGACCCGATGTGTAATAGACTCACGTCAATTGATGCGACTGGACGATGTTAGACCAAAAATTAAATAGGTCCAGGTATTGTAAAACCGCACAGAATGCAACCTTTGGAAGGTTTGCTAGTGCCTAGAATTATAGCCGCTTTTTTTTAGCAACAGATATACGATGAAATGTGCTTAGACCTTAAAGAATGCACATCATTCGTGAATTCAAATGAGACCCCATGGGTCTTTTGATCTAAACATATGTATTCTAAAGCTTAATGCTTTTAAGATTTTCTGGCATATACCAAATAAATAAGTCCCTGCGGGTCCAACATACACATATGCATTTGCATGGGGTGGAATTTTTATGCTAAGCATCTTTCATAGGCAAAAAGTTTAATGGTTTTTAAAATGTGTCATATGTTTAATAAATAAGGCCCTTAGAAATATAAATATGCATTTTTCTAACGGGTAATGTAGAAAAGAAAGAATGGACCTCTCTATTTTTTGTCCCCCTTTCTCAATTGACCGAAGTGCATATAATGCCTGAAAATAGACTCGACCACCATAGGAAGCCGGCGGCTCAATGGCGAGGCGGCGACGGTAGACACAGCAGCTATCGTTGGCGGCGACCTTGGGGCGCTGCTCGTAGCGCCCAGGTCTCGGCCGGCACGCCGTCGAAGTGACATTGTTGTGGCAGAGCGCGAAATCGGTGGCGGGCGGGGGTAGTGCTTGTCCTGTGCCCATGCAGATCAGGAGCTGGACAACGAAGGGGCGCCGTCGTTGTCTAAACGTGGCGATGATAGAGGCACCGGTCCCGTCGACAGCGGGGTAATAGCCTTTTGTCGACAGCGGGGTAATAGCCTTGGGGCGACGGTAGCCCTGTCTGCCCTGGTGGCAAGGACGCCGATCTGGTACTGGTTCGGCAATTGGTTGGTAGAGAATAGCGATGCCAGCGGCAGCATTTCTGTCGTTTCTTCGTCTTCTCCTCTTTTTTTTAATGGGTGTTGTTAGAGATAGTGGCAGATTCCTTGGACGGCAGCCACAGGGTGGTTGGTATGGGGTGGCCCTGACAGCGCTGCCACGATGCCAATGTTGACTGAAAGTGGGCGACGGCAGCATTGTAGTGGTTTTGACCAGGTGCGGCAGCGCCGATCAGTTTGGATTTGACTCTGTGTGTGACCTTGATCTGGAGGAAGGGTGGTGGTCCGTTGGCTATGTGCCGCCGACGATAAGGTTTTGACCCATGGGGCGGTGGTGCTGTGGCGTAGCCGCTTCCTTTTTTTTGTGTTCCCATGTTTGGCTGCTCCGGTAGCTTTACGTGACGGCGCGTAATACCGTGAGGCGGGGCTGTGCAACGGCGAAGGAGCGACGTCGGGGGACTCTTAGCTCATACCCGTAAGCCCAAAAATCATGAGGGTATGAGCACAAGGACACTAAAGAAAGCAGCTCTAACGCAACGTTGGGGTCCGGGACGACGAGGTTGCAACCTTGATATTGGTTATGGTGATGCTGCATTGCTGCCTGATCACTGTCGGATAGTGGTGGCGGCGTCGCCGATTGCAGCTTGGGCCTGACGGTGGAAGCTTGTGATAAAATGATCTGAAAATTCTCTACTTTTTTTCTCTGTGATGACAATTGACTTGGAGACCCGCGCCGGTGGCAGTTATATTGGTAGTTCCTACGTGTTGCGGCCGACGGCTTGCGAAAACGACTGATTAAGTTTTCTTGAGGTCAATTGGCTAGGCTGTCCCACGGATGACATCAATATGTTGTTGCTAAAAATATGCTTCGGAACCCTAACCAAGAACAATGACCTTGCAAGACTGAAAACGAGTGACCGCCTGGTGGGGTTCTCGACGGAGAACTTTTTGATAGTTAAGTCAATACGCAGTTACAAGATAGGGACTCGGGAAAAGCATGAAAGACTGTGTATGTGTGTGTAGTTGTTTGCGTACCTTGGGATAGTCCTCTTTATATAGCTGAAGATATGAGAATCCTAGTATGTCTAAGCTTCTGACGGCTAGGCCTTGGGGCCAAATCTGTTGAGATCGCGTTAGGATCCTTGAAGATCACGTCAAGATCTTTGAGGATCCTGTTAGGGTTCTTTCAATATCCTATTTCTCAATAAGGTAATTACCAAATTTGTAATTTGACTGGAAATGCCGTGTGTCACCCAATTATTGAGAATTTATATTAGAGTTATATCAGGTATAACTGTCAAAAAAGGTTGGGTAGCTTTTCACATTTGCATATATAAATATATGTATATATGAAAAAAAATTCATATTAAACGGGCCCTAATGTTCACGCAAATAAACGAGCTGAGTTTTATGTGCTTATGTTCGGCTCATTTATTTAGCGAGCTCTGATTTCATGCTTAAGCTCGGTTCACTGTTAATTGAACAATTACGAACGAGCTTTATACGAAGAAATCCTAACTTTGCTCACAAAGAGATCGCTTTGCTTGTGGTGGGTTTGCCTCTCATACTTTGGTGGGCTCGTCATTCTCTTGAGTATGCTTTTGTATTGAATGTCAAACCTTAATATGTTATTAGAGCCAAGACCACTATCTATTTTTTGCCTATAATTCAGATCGGGGTGCTAAATTTTCATCCCGTGTCGTTAACATGTATTCAGGCAATTCACATCGAGGTTCTTTATTATCATCGTCATGCCACATAGTTTGGTCACCTAATAACCCGATCGAGGTTCTTATTGTTCTTGGTCATCACCTAATACCTGGTGTTGGGATTGGTCCTCTCCTTAGCATGCTTTTGGGTCTGACACCAAGCTTTAACACATTTTTATAATGAACATTAATTCTAGCCCTAATCTCTCCTCAAAAATTTGTCAACATGTCGATTTCTTTCTATCTTTATCTCTTGCCTTCCTTTAGAAATTTCTATTACATCAAGTGGTGATGAAATTAATATATAAATCTTAAAGGGAGTGAATAGGGTTTCTGTAAATAAATGAAGGATGAAACAATTGATCAATCAAAATATACCACAAGTATATTATCTAAACAATGTTAAAAAACAAAAAATAGCATAAAGATAAGTCACTTGATATATAATCCATGAAATCCACTACTATCATCACGCCTCCGACTAAAGGCATACCTTCGCATACTAATGTATAATATCTCTGCTTACGAAAAATATAATATAACATTCACGAAAGTGTAACTTTCAACTTGTTTAAAGTAACCTTTACAAGGTGGATTTTGGTTTAATGGTAGTTATAACTAATTTGATATTTTTGAAAGCACCTTTAGGTGTAATATAAATTGGTGCCAAGGTTTTCCCTTCATGATGATGAAAAATTAATGTTCTCTCATAAGATAATTTTTGTTTGGTTACTGATCTGCAAAATAATAGTCAATAGTTACATGTTTTATCTTGGAATGCAAATTTATTATAACCGGTTCCAGAATAGGGGGCAAATACTTTACGAGTAGAGTGTAGCTTTTGACTTCAGTATTCTCCATCCCTAGTTATGATAATTTTCAACAATCTTAAGACAATATTTCGTAAAACCGAGAATGCCATGAGTTATTTCTTTTGGCATGAAAATTACGTCACTAGTTAAACTCAAAAAGGTAATAGAAGCTCTAAAATATTGTACAAATCAAGCACTCTCAGTTGCCCCTAATCTCGATAACTACTACGAAAGTCTAAATAAAAATAAACATTTCTCAAAAGGGGTTTCCGAATGCTACTAAAGTTCATAAGGTATTATCAAGTGCTCCTATTCTCCAAAGGGAAAATAAAAGTCTTAAAGCAAAGTAACTACAAGCTCTTCCATAACAATTAACTTCTTTCTAGACCATATTAGCTTAATTACCTGAAATGGGAGGAGAAGGAGGGATGAGCACAAAGCTCAGCAAAGATAACACACACGAAATATTACTTTGGTATTTAATAATATGTAGCATAGTCAAAACGCAAGATATAAAATTGAACGTGCAATGAAATCTTAGCATGAAAAATATATTCATTTGGGAATATTGACCCGATAAAGATCAAATCAAAGTCAAAATAACATTCTTAAATTATTGAACTAATAATTAAATACGATATAAGTATAAAATACGTGAGTGTAAAGCACGTTAATCTATGTACATGAAGATTTTAAGTTCAAAGTTTGTATATCGTATCATGGCATCACATTAACTTAAGGACGTAAATGTTCTAAACATCAATTTAATTCAAAATGGTGCAATGGACATAAAGTATCCAAAGTCATAGGAGTCACAAAGTTTCAAAACATTACAAAAAAGGCAGCTTAACAATTTAAAAAAAAAATTAATTTTAGACGTAAATCTAAGAGGATGAAATGACGAGTTTAACAAAAGTTGGATCCTTTGAAGTTCGTATAAGCCCAAAATTTTGAAATGACAAAATACTGGCAAAAAAAAAAAAAATAAGTATACATACCCCTAAAAAATGGTGGGACGTGGCACATTCATCTTTGCATTTGCATGCCCAAGTTGGGCTGAAATGATGGTCCTTGTTGAAAAGGACAATTATAGGATTTGACAACAAAAAGAAACCGAGTTGTAAGAGCAGGCACGAGTTGCTCTACCGAATTGTATAACGCATTTAATAAAAAGTCTTTATTAGATCACGAAAAACGCAGTAAAGGACGTATTTAAATAGTAAATGACATCGGTGAAGAGGCAAACAGCTTGGGCAAATATGACATTGCTCCCTACGAAGTTGTACAGTGGGCAATGATCAAAATTGATTTTATCTGGAACCGAACTATTATATGTGACATAGAAAATAATCACAATCTTACAAATTATGGATAATCACAATCTTACAATCTATAAAAAGACAAACTCTTCACCGATTCAAATCCTTCACATACTCAAATTGTATTTAGAATTACTTACAAATTATGGATAACAAATTAAAATCCTCGAAGCCCATGGTCACCCCTTCTTCTATCTCTCTTAAAGTCAGAGCTGAATATATCAATAAAACAAAATTTTACTAGGTCTTATTTATCTAAGTTTAGTAAATAACCAACCAAAAGACCCCTAGAGATATATCACTTATTCAAAAATACCTAATTAGATAAGTAACATTAGGAAGATAACCCAAAGCATAAAATTAACTAATAGTAGATTTTTGGTGTCTTGCAATTGTGTGGTTTACGTTTGGATTAAGATCAAACCACCATATAACTGCTTGGTGCTGTGCAAACACCAAGAATCAAACTTTGACCACCTAAAAGCTTCAAAACTTGACAACCCTACAATTTTTCACACATTCCTTGAAAGAAATTTCTTGTAAGATTCAATCTCTCTCTAGATAGAGAATGTGTACAATTAAAGCTCTAATCATTGATAGATGAGAGAATTTATGACTTGTGGAATGTTTACTCTAGATCAAAGAAATTCTCACAAAGATGCTCTTATTAATGATGTTTCCACAACGATGAAAGTTTAGAATGTGATTTTTATGGTATATGATGAAGCCCGAAATTATTTTCATGGTTGTAGTATATATAGATCCTAGCTCTCCCTTAATGGAAGATTAAACACTAATGTTCATAAAACTAGTTGTTATAATCAATTCCGGGATCTTACATACAGTTGACAACATAATATTAGAGGTATACAACCTGAATACTATTTGTTCATAATATTTTCTAGAAAAATCAGATTGAGGCGTCATTTTTTATTTTATTTTTTTGTGTTGGAAACCTAATAGAAAGATGTATTTTGTATAAGAAAAGCTCCATTTGTGTTGGGGTGATATGGTTCACAGCAATGCATGATGTGTCTTAGTGTCATAAGATCCAAGCATGAAAACAAGTTTGCTTATTAATATGAAAGATAGAAAGGGGTAAGCCGATGCTACTGAGAAGTCTATGTTCTTAGTAGCATCCCACACTTGGGAGTCAACAATTGAGTGAGCAGATATGTGTATGGCTTGAAGCTTAGAGGTGATTTCGGGCTGAAAAACAGATCTAACTAGATTCTGATTCCAAGAATGATTCTGGACGAGGTCTTTGACCAAATTCACTTAGGGTAAGTTTTGAGATGAGGTAAGAATTGGTCGATGCTGGTTGTTTGGGATCCATTCCCAAACGGAGATATGAGATCATGTACCTACCTGTCATTTTAATAAAAAGTACTTTTTGACCAGTCAAAATGCCACGCTAACCCTACGAAAAGTTACCTTTGTTGAGGCTATTGGTAAAGTTACTGCGAACACAGTATTTTCATGTTAGAACACCGGCAAGGAGGCTATTGGAATGTTTTTCTTGTTTATATTAATATAATTATGTTATTTTGTCCATCAACCAAATTAAACCCAACTAACTCATCAACTAGATCCAACGCAATCAATTCAACTTTTCTTGGGTTAAGCACGGATTAAATTTCAATAACACATGAGTTCACTAGGACCAGTTCCAAACCCAACACAACCCACCAAAGTTTCACCCTATTTTTTGCTGCAAAGAATTGTCCCAAGTATCGACTGACAAGAATACATGAAACCAACCATTAACGGTTTAAAAAGGTCAATCCTGATCAATTGTTGTTAGCAGCTATTTTCACCTTTGATACTAGCTATCAACTCTTGAGAATGGGACACCATAGAACAAACTTTAAAATCGACTTAATCTATCAAGTTTGCCAAGAGTATAACCAATACTTAGTAGCTAGTCATAACACCAATGCTATTAGCAAAACAAAGTGCAGGCAGGCTGCTGATTGAATTTATGCAAGAATAAAGTGGAAAACAAAATGAACTTGACATGTTCATTACTTTGCAGGCTTTGAACAACGCACAATGGCTTGCTGTGGTTATGGAGGTCCGCCATTGAACTTCGAGAAGCGAATTGATTGTGGTCAAACTAAAATCTTGAATGGAACCCTCGTCACGGCAGGAGGGTGCAATGATAGCTCCAAGTATGTGAACTGGGATGGGATCCATTACACAGAAGCTTCAAACCGTTATGTTTCAGCACAAATACTCTCTGGAAAGTATTTTGTTCCGCTAAGTGATAGAGCTATATATTGAGATAAAGAGGGGCCTCCATGATGCCTCCCCTGATCAATAGATCAACTGTAATTTGCCTTTGATAAACTACAAAGGTGGTCTAAATCTCATAAGTTGTTTTCAATTGTGACATTAATATTTTTTCTTTCCTCTTATAAATCTAATGTGTTTTCTTCATTTTTTAGATATATGAATTTTTGTATTCATATTAGAGAGTGAATTTTAAAATATAGCGTTGACAGTTGTTGTTGGGGCTAGACACCGTTGCAAGCCTTGCCACAAATTTAGAGTAACATAAACACAACGGACAAAGATCAGTTTGGGTAATACGCAATTTGTAAATATTAGATCGAGGGAAGTTTGTACCATAAGAGCTGCCATACTAGAAAGATTATTTTTTTGGGGATGGGAAGAGACCACACTGTTTTCCAAAGCTTTTGGTCCATTGTGGGTGCATACGAATGCATACCTTCTGATAAAAGAGAGGCCACTCGATTTTTGTAGAGTAAGAGGTAGGCCGATGCTACTGAGAAGTCTATGTTCTTAGTAGCATCCCAGACTTGGGAGTCTGCAACTGGGTGAGTAGATATGTGTATGGCTTGAACCTTAAAAGGTGATATCGAATTGAAACACAGATCTATCCAGATTTTTGATTTCAAGAAAGATTCTGGATGAGGTCCTTGACCAAATTCACTTAGGGTAAGTTCTAAGATGAAATAGGAATTGACCGATGCTGGTTGTTTGGGATTCATCTGTTATTCCAAGTGGAGATCTGAGATCCTGTACCTACCTGCCATCTTAATCCCGTGAAAGGTACCTTTCGACCGGTCAGAATGCCACGCCAACCCCACGAAAGGTTACCCTTGTTGGGGCTATTGGTAAAGTTATTGCGACACATTATTTCTAGACTCTTGCAAGGAGGCCATTGAAATGTTTTTCTTGTTTATATAAATAGAAGTAGGTTATTTTGTCCATCAACCACATTAAACCCAACTAACTCATCAACAAAATCCAATTCAATCAATTTAACTTTTTCTTGGGTTAAGCACGGGTTAAATTTCAATAACACGTGAGTTTAGTAGGTTCAGTTTGAAACCCAACCCAACTCACCGAAGTTTCATCCTATTTTTTACTGCAAAGAATTGACCCAAGTATCGATTGGCAAGATATGTGAAACCAACCATTAACGATTCAAAAGGGTCAATCCTGATAAATTGTTGTTAGCAGCTGTTTTCACATTTGATACTATCTATCAACTCTTGAGAATGGGACACCATATAACAAACTTTAAAATTAACTTAATCTATCAACAATTTTAGCGACGGATTTACCGTCGTTAAAATTCTCTCGTATAAAAACCCGTTACTAATAGTTTGACGACGGAATTTTTAAATTCGTCGTGTAATATTTAACTTTTTGCGACGGATTTATTTATTAATTAGCGACGGAATATCCGTTACTAATTATATTTTAAGTATTTTAATTTATTTTATGTTTTGTTAAATTAGCGAGGGAATAAATGTTTTAGCAACGGAATATTCCGTCGCTAAAAAACTGATAGTAGGAACACTTTTAGCGACAGAATTAATCCGTCGCCAAAAGTAAAAAAAATTAAATATTTTTTTTTTTTTTTACCCAGACCTGTAATAAAATTTTCATTTCTCAACAACAATGCGCAATAATCAATACACAAAGAAATATATATAATCAATCATAAAAAATGTTTATTATAAAAAATACTCATTATGTACAAGCCGGGAACCGGATACAGCCGATTAGGGGAAGGGAGAAGAGTACAAGCCGGGCAGGGGGGGGAGCTGGGGCCGGGCACGAAAAGGGGCTCATTAGGGGTTGTCGAGTCCCAGATCTGGATCCTGCTGATCCGGGGCCGGCTCGGCATGTCCAGCAGCGGTACCCTGCTGATCCTGTTCCCTGATCATCCTCAACACCACCGTAGCAATGCGCTGGATCTCTTCGTCGTCCAACGAATGCCGAGGAGCCGGTGTCTGTGGAGGGGCAACGGGGGCTGAGGACGCTCCTATCACGGCACGAGCAGTCGTGCTAGGCAGGCCGCATATGCGGCCTTTCGACCGATTGACGACCTCTGGCATATCCAGCCATCGCTTCAACGCCCCAGTACTCGCACCCATACTAGTGGACGCTGATGGCTGTCCGGACTGCTGCTCGGACCCCCTAAGCTGTTCATACGAGGCCTGCAAAAACAATGATTTAAAGATATGTTAAGGCATTAATTAACGCAACAGACATTGAGGATAGAAAGACAAAAAATAACAACTTAAACAAATTGACTCACATCGATCCGCCGGGCAATATCTGAAATATAATCGCCTGCCCGGTGCACCTCGTCCTTCTCCTTCTTCTGCACGTGCGTTTGACTATACGTCAGAGCTACGACCTCATCCTCATCCTCCTCCTCCTCCAGATTCGGGTGCTCGACCGCATTCATGTGTCGGACGATGTCGTGTGGCACCGACCCCCCCGTGTGCGTCGGATCTCTGTTATGTCTGTTCTCGGCCCCGCTCTTACTCTTGGCATCCCAGCTTGGATCCACAGTCCACCGATCTATCATCTCCCCATATACAGTCGGAGATATCCAATGTGGGGGATATCTCGTCATCTCCGTCATCGGGGCACCCTCGGGCAACATCTTCTTCGCCCGATCCTGTGCGTTGTGGAGCCATCGGCAGTAATTCTTGCCAATGTAAGCAAAGAAGGCCTGCTGCCCCAGTGCCTGCTGATCAGGTGAGTCAAACGTGAACCCCTCCTGTAAGGCATTCAATAACACAAATTAACTACAGAAAACAAACTATAATTAAACAAATACTATCGCAGAAAAAAATACTTCACCGTACCAGCCACTCCTCCCATAGGGACTCCCTCGCAGCGGCATCCTAGTCCTTCCAGCACAGGCGTGGCTCGAACAATCGGCCCTTCACAAGAACGCCGATCTTCGTCCTCGCCTGATTCTCCAGGATCTTGCCAAAGAAGTAAATAAATTAATTAATACAGTTCAAATATAAATTAACACCCCAAAATTTTTAATATAAGGAATGATGTGATTTTTTTTATTTACAAACCCTCTTGGGTGAGCGTAACTCTCTGTTTACGCTGGGGGTCGATACGTACCCCACGTGTCGGACCACGGCCTCGTCGAGATCCTACAAAACACAAACATTAATACAATTCAAATATACTTTAAATCAAAGGCTAGCGAAAATGTACTAAACACCGTTATCAACTATACCTGAGGTAGAACCCACGGAAGAGGGAGAATCAACGCGCGTGTGGGATGAATCTGCGTCGGGCTGGGGCGACGATTGGGGCTGGGGCTGGAGCTGGGGCCCCATCTGCTGTATGCGAGCACTCTGTGCCTCGTCATCAGTGCGCAATGACTAGGTGGGACCCACCGGGGAGGAAGCAGCTCGACGTCCAGCCCGGCCACGAATAGCCCGTATCCTATCCATATCTGACTTCGTATAGATAAATTACAAAGACATTAACACATTAAAAACAATAATTTGGTAGAAATCATCATCGTCAATATATATATATATATATATGAACGGAGGTGCAAAAACACATCAATATGAACCAAGTTCTAATTAGTTTTTACATTTTTTCCGTGATGTTACAACATTACAAGTCAATCATTTTCAGTTTGAGAATCATCATCATCTTCATCACTTTCCTCGTCATCCTCTTCTTCGTGGGACTCGTCGTCCTCTTCATCTTCTAATTCATCATCTTCATCAGTAGACTCAGTCACATCATCTCCAACACTTTCCACATCTTTCGCGTCATCATCTACAACTTTTTCTCCTACATGAAGTGTTGTTGGAAGAGGAAGATCGTCATCCTCGTTGTTGACCTCAATAGGGAACAAGACAGGTGGTTGGTCGGCTTGAAAGGAGTCTAGCTCACTGTCATATATCACGGGCAATTTCTTGGACTTGATAATTGTAAACCAATGAGATTTGGGATTGGTGACGTCCTCCCCGTAAAAGACTTGTACAGCTTGACTAGCAATCACAAAGGGCTCGTCTGATACAAGTCTTGACTTGACATCTACAATCCCTTGAGAGCTAACACGGATTCCTCTACTGCATGTGACATCGAACCACGTACACTTGAACATTACCAGGCGGTTTTGGGAACCCAGATATGTTAGCTCAACAATCTCATCTAGCTCTCCGTAAAAGTCCATGCAATTCTCGGCATAACAGTCGCGTTGACCAAGACTCCACTATTTTGGGTTTGTTTTGTTCGGTCATCATCTTTTACGTTAAACCTAAACCCGTTGATGATATAGCCTCTATGACAGGATGCTTGTTTGGTAGGGCCTTCAGCTAGTAATTTCAAGTAGGAGGCCACTGGTCTATCCATTGACTGAACCTATTGTAGATGACGGTAAAAATTAAGGATAAATCAGTATACTAATTGGCCACATAACTGTATATAACACATAATATAATTTCGTTAAACAATCTTACACGCCTTTTGAACCACTGTACAAATTGTGATTTCCGATGAGATTCAAGTCCAGCGGGATCAGTGATTAAAGATTTCGCATCGAACTCACTGCAAACCAATATAGTTGACTCGCTTATCACACACTTTCAATTATGTACAGTGATGTAAGTGAATTAAGACTTTAACTTACTCAACGAATGCCGAAACTTCATCGCAATTTAGGAGGGCATATATTGTTGCAGCAGTATACTCTTCATCCGTTAGCCATCGAGTATACGTTCGGCCGAACGGACTACCTGACTGCTTGAATATTGACAATTGCCCTTCCAAATTTGTGCTTGATCCGGGGTCATTTCGGCCTAGTTGATTTAACCTTGTATCAACATCAGACCTGAAATATTGACTACAAAAGTTTACAAGTTCTTCCATTACGTAAGCCTCCGCAATTGAGCCCTCAACCCGAGCCTTATTGCGGACTTTTTTCTTTAAATGGAACATGAACCTAGAAGTTTAGCGAATCGAGTCAAAGGGAATATAAATGATAACATGTGTCGCATTAAGTGTAAACGAATAACTGTAACAATTTAAAGATTACCTCTCGAAGGGATACATCCACCGATATTGCACGGGTCCACCCATCTTAGCTTCATATGCCAAGTGAACATGCAGATGCTCCATTGAATCAAAGAACGAAGGTGGGAAGATTTTCTCCAGCTTGCAAATCGTCACCACAATGTTCTTCTCAAGCACTTCCATGTTACTCACCCGGATCGTAAAAGAACATATATCTCGAAAGAAATGAGATAATTCAGTCAAAGTCTAGTAAATAACCTGTGGCAACAGTCCCCAGAAGGCAATAGGAATGAATCTCTCCACGAATACATGACACTCGTGACTCTTCATTCCTTGGAACTTGCATTCTGATACATTGCAACAACGAGATATGTTAGACGCAAACCCATCCGGAAGCTTCAAATTCTTAACCCATTGACAGACCTTCTCCACTTGTTTCTTGTCTAGACAATAAGGTGCTTTCGGAAGTATCGTCCTCCCACTGACTGTCCGAGGATGCAATTCACGGCGTACACCCAACTGTTGTAGATCATTTCTCGCTTTAAGGTGATATTTCGATTTTCCCTTGACATTCATCAATGTGTTGAACACATTATCAAAAACAGTTTTCTCAATATGCATCACATCCATGTTGTTTTGGATAACGAGCATCCTCCAGTAGGCTAACTCCTAGAAGATACAAAAATTTCTCCAGTTGTGCTCTTTCCCATACCCTTTCCTATACCCTGGAATCTTCTAATCTGGCACACCCTTGCTGTGTGGTATGTCAGTATCAAGTGTCTCCAGGAGTGAGAGCACTTGTTCACCAGATGGGTAGTCCAGTGTGACAACCTCATGCTCGATTGTCCCGGTGGCAAAAGCTTACGGTACATCCAAACCACGAGGGCTTTTCGCCGTGCTTTAACGTATGACCGGGGTTCACGCCCATACAAGCAGGGCATGCTAGCTTCCCATGTGTGCTCCAGCCACACGTCATTCTTAATGCGGGGAAATCATGTATAATCCACATCAAAGCAGCCATCATCTAAAAATTTTGTTGAAGGGATGCATCATATGTTTCGACTCCGTGATTCCATAACTGTTTTAACTCATCAATCAACGGCCTTAAATACACATCTTTTTCCTTGCCGGGACTCTTCGGTCCCAGAATGAGCAACGACAAGAACATGTACAGCTTCTTCATGCACATGCCTGGTTGAAGGTTGTACGGGACAATAATAACAGGCCAACAGGAATAAGGCGTGGTAGACTGGCCGAAAGGGTTGAACCCATCAGTTGCCAGACCAAGTCTAACATTCTGAACTTCTTGAGCAAATACTGGATGCCTGCGGTCAAACTCCTTCCACGCCTCTCCATCAGCTGGGTGTGTCAGCACATCGGCATCGTTGCTACGAGTCTTACTGTGAGCCCTCATATGTTCAGCCGTATTGGAGGAGTAGTACATTCTCAGAAGTCGTGGTGTGACCAGGAAACATCACAATATCTTCCATGCAATGTTTTTCTTCTTCCCTTTGTCCGGTTTGTACCTCGAATGATCACATACTGGACACCGTGACATATCCTTATTTTCTTTTCAGAATAATACACAATCGTTATTGCATGCATCTATTCGCTCATAGCTCAACCCAAGTTTCCTCATCATCTTCTTCGCATCATAGTACGACGGCGGTAACTTTTCACTTTCGGGCAAAATTTCTTTGATTAAGGTAACAAACTCGTTAAAACCTTTCTCACTCAGCCTGTGGTCTGATTTTAACTGTAATAACCTATTAACCGCAGACAGTCGTGTGTGTGTTTCGGAGCTCCATCCCACAACGGCTCTTCCGCAGCTCTCAACAACTCATAAAACTGATGAGCCCCTCGTTCGGCGGTTGTGGACTATCGTCACCACCGTCGTTACCCCAGTCAACAATAGCATGCCTAGCATCCATAATCATATCTCAGTAATCATACCGTGCCTCCTCCCTAACTTCAGTATGACTAGCCGGGTTGGACGACAATACTATCGTTTTCCCGTGCTGCGTCCACCTTGTGTATCAACCCATAAAATCGTACCGACGAAGATGCCATTTTACTTCAATTCTTTTTCTTCAGTGTAACAACTCATATCTACCGCACGGACACCTTATCTTATCAAGGTCAACATGTGCAGGATGCACATAAGCAAAGTCGAGAAATTCGTCAACGCGATACTCAAAATCTTCAGCATTCTTCCTTTTCATCCAACTTCGATCGACCGACATGACGACTAAATTATCGTACTGTATACCACCTTCAATTATGACCAGTCATTAGGCAGGGTCGATGTAAATATGAATGCATGAATTTTACAACATGTCTATATATTTCCCCTCAATTCTCTAACAGCTGTGGTCCTATCCCATTCAGAAAAACACATGTTTATAAACAGTGAATAACTCATACTTAGTCCCATGTCTGCGGAAAATTCGAGAGCACCTCCCCGCATTTCTCCAAGTACACGACATCGATTAGGTGTTCTAACATTCATCTAACCTTGCCTTAGAAGGTTTGACAGATGTTAGAACAGCAGATTTGTATGCACCCGGAGAACAAATGAGAACGTGTACCAAATATCCACAACATAGAACACAGAGCATGAGTTGAAACACTATTTTATAAACACGTAGTTTTTCCAAATTGTCCAAACTGGACATCCAAAGGCTCATTACAAAGCATTACTTTGTAATAAGTACCTTCGAACGGGAACTAAGGATTTTTATGCATGCATGCGTTCAGAAATTGATAACATATGCAAGAATCTTTCAGACATATCAAAACTGCAGAAAGATCGTTACATGTGTTACTAATTCCACATTAAATAGAATTCGTTAGCAACGAGTTGAACCATCTCGTTGCCAATGGACTTCTCAAAACAACAACTAATATAAAGAAGGCAGGATTTGTAAACAACGAGTAATTGAACCATCTCTGGGCAATATTGAGTAATTATGGGATGTACAAGGGTTAATTATGGCTAACTTGGTTATTGGGTTAATTACGAGTATTAAGGTTTAGGGTTTAGCATTATCGGTTTAATTAATCTAATTAGGATTTGTTAAGATATGTTAGGATTAATTAGTGTTATGAGGAGTACCTTGGGCTAATTATAGCTAATTAGGTTGATTAGGACTAATTAAGATTATTTAGTCCTAATTAGGGTTTAATTGTGCCGAATAGTATTGATTAGTCCTAATTAGCGCTAATTAGGCTTAATTGGGTTATGTTAGGGCTAATTATTGTTAATGAGGAGTTGTTTCAGATAATTATAGCTAATTAGGGTTGATTAGGACTAATTAGAGTTATTTAGTCCTAATTAGGGTTTAATTGTGCCGAGTAGTGCTGATTAGTCATAATTAGGACTAATTAGGCTTAATTGGGTTATGTTAGGGCTAATTATTGTTAATGAGGAGTTGTTTTGGATAATTACAGCTACTGAGGGTTGATTAGGACTAATTAAGGTTATTTAGTCCTAATTAGATTTTAATTGTACCGAGTAGTGCTGATTAGTCCTAATTAGGGCTAATTAGGCTTAATTGGGTTATGTTAGGGCTAATTATTGTTAATGAGGAGTTGTTTCGGATAATTATAGATAATTAGATTTGATTAGGACTAATTAGGGTTATTTAGTCATAATTAGGGTTTAATTGTGCCGGGTAGTGTTGATTAGTCCTAATTAAGACTAATTACGCTTAATTGGGTTATGTTAGGGCTAATTATTGTTAATGAGGAGTTGTTTCAGATAATTACAGCTACTGAGAGTTGATTAGGACTAATTAGGGTTATTTAGTCCTAATTAAGGTTTAAGTGTGCCGAGTAGTGTTGATTAGTCCTAATTAGGCTTAATTGGGTTATGTTAGTGCAAATTACGACTAATTAGGCTAACTATAATCAATATGCGCGTAATTGGGTTCATTTGGGCTAATTTGGGGTAATTACAGCTAATTTGATTTTCATTGGGTTCTTAGGATTAATTAAAACTAATTAGGCTCGTTAGAGCTAATTAGGGTTAATTGATTTATTAAAATATTGTTAATCAAAACTAATTAGGGCTAATTATAGCCAGTGCTGGAGCCACGATGAGATTCCAGGGGGTGCATGCTAAAAATGTCGCGTTAACCTACTTAACCTAAATTCAATGCACAGTCAACAATCTCAATTCCGACACCTCATATAGGGTGTCGATATGGTGTTCGATACGTGTCTGACACCTCCGAACACGTGTACGGCATGTACGACACCTACGGACATGTGTCCGACCTACCGACACGTGTCCTATACCTCCGGACACGTGTCCGACACATACCGACATGTGTCCGACGCCTCCGGACATGTGTCCGACACCCACCGACACGCACCTCCGGACACATCGGCATACGTTAATTTATTTTTTAAATGTCGGACACCGTCGATCAAACGTGGTGTCCATGTCTGCGCTAACTAACATGTATCTCAATCCAATTCGATCACATCCTCCGTCAACAATCTCAATTCTCAATTCTCAAATGCTCAATGCAATAAAAATTAATAAAAATCACACATTCAATCCAATTGGGTCCCATCCTCCGTTAATAATCTCAATATCTCAAATGCTCAATGCACAATTAACAATCTAAAATCATCATTTAACAACCTAACATTATCAATTAATAATTTCAATTACTTCAAATGTACAGCTAATAACCTAAAATCATCAATTAACAACCTAAAATCATCGATCAATAATCACAATTCTCAAATGCACAATTAACAACCTAAAACTATCAAACAAATGATCAATGTTCAAATGGAAAAAAATGTTCAAAATGCACATATTCGATGCGCTTGAATTATTTCAATTTAGGGTTCGATTGTATTAGGGCATTCAATTAGGAGTTCAATTAGTTTAATTTATGGTTCGGTTCGATTAGGGCATTTAATTTAGGGTTCAATTATTTCAATTTAGGGTTCAATTAGGGGGTTCTATTGATTCAATTTAGGGTTCGGTTGATTTGGGGCATTTAATTTAGGGTTCAATTAGTTCAATTTAGGGTTCGGTTGGATTAGGGCATTCAATTTAGGGTTCAATTAGGGGTTAAATTAATTTAATTTAGGGTTCAATTCGATTAGGGCATTCGATTTAGGGTTCAATTAGGGTTCAATTACTTCAATTTAGAGTTCAATTAGGAGGTTCTATTGATTTAATTTAGGGTTCGGTTGATTTGGGGCATTCAATTTCGGGTTGAATTAGGGGGTTCAATTATTTCAATTGAGGGTTCGATTGGATCAGGACATTCAATTTAGGGTTTAATTAGTTTAATTTAGGGTTCGATTTGATTAGGGCATTCAATTTAGGATTTAATTATGGTTCAATTACTTCAATTTAGGGTTCCATTAGTTCAATTTAGGGTTTGGTTGAATTGGGGCATTCAATTTAGGGTTCAATTAAGAAGTTCATATTATTCAACAAATTCAGATTATACATGGCAGAGAAGACAAATTAACAACAAATTCAGATTATTGCCAAATGCTTCATAATCAACAAATTCAGAAGACAAAATAATGGCCAAACGTCCAAATTAACAACAAATTTAGATTATACATGGCAGAGAAGACAAATTCGAATGTTTTATGTACGTACATTGAAATTTAGAAGAGCTTATACAAGCAGAAGTGTGATTATGGCCAAATGCTTGATAATCAACTTTGAAAAATAAACAAGATTAATTTAGGGAAATTGACATACAGATCTCGAGGCGGGTACAACGACAGTGGCGTTGGTGGTGCGATGGCAGTGGTGGGCTTCGTGGCGCGGCGACAGTGTAAGGCTTTGTGGCACGACGGCAGTGGAAGGCTTGGTGGCTCGGCATCAGGCGGGGGAAGGGGGTGTCGCCAGAGGTGGGTCGCCGTAGAGAGGGGTCGCCGGAGGTGAGAACGGCAGTGTGTGAGTGAGAGAAGAATTTCAGAGAGAGAAACGGGGAGAGAGAAAGAAACTAGATGTGGTTTTAAATCGAGGATCTTTAGCGACGGGATAACACCGTCGCTAAAAATTCGTCGGTGAAGGTCTTATTGTAAAGACTTTTACCGACGGAATTTTTAGCGACGATTTTATTCCGTCGTTTAAATAATTTAAAAAAACCCTGAAAAAATACTAATTTTTAAAAAAATATTTAGCGACGGTAATTCCGTCGCAAAAAGTTCGCCGTTAGAAGTCCGTCTGCAAATACTTTTATCGGCGGTGGCTTCCGTCGGTAATAGTATTAAACGACAGACTTTTAACGACGGGATCTTCCGTCGCTAAAAATCCATCGCAAAATACATATTTTTGCAAAATCAAATGTTTACTCTTTTGAAAAACCCTTTGACAAACATTGCAGACAAAGTAATAACTGACAAACATTGCCAGATGTCTTAACGAGTATTCTGCTTTCTACTTTCTTTTAAGACATCTGGTTCCTTGCGTTCTGTTTTCTCGCGATTAGAATTCATGTAATGAAATTAGAAGCTCTCATTTTGTTTATTGATTTCTTGAAACCTGTCTCTGACAATCAAAAGACATTCTAGGGCTTGCTAATCCTACTCATTCCTCTTATTCTACACAAATCAAAACTGCACGGCACACCTTATTCTAAAATCTGCAGTCGTATACGGCAATTCTCAAATTATGTTACCAAAAGAAGAATGAACGTACTTTGCCTAGATAATGGGCAATACTATGTGTTGACACGGTGGCTGAATGATCCAAACACAGTGTTAATATGTACTGTCAAAAAGTAAAAACCAGCTTCTTATACACTTCATGGTTTTCCTTCTGCAAATTTTGATTTTCAGTGTGTCTAGTCTTTTATTTTGCTATCGAAACAGTTATTAACCTTAAGGAGGTAAAAGGAAATTTAAAGAACAAAATAGCTGGAATCCAGAATGCACTGAGAAAGTTCACTAATTCCATGAATTGAATAACTGAATGTTAAGAGATACTGATCAATTGAATCAAACAGTGCAAGTTATGAGGAACAAAAAGATCAATGGCAGACATAGAAACATACCCAGATTGGAAAATAAGTCCTGAACATACGCTGACAAACATTGCAAGACACAAGAGTACATGCTCAAGACAAGAAGATAAAGAAACCTCTTTGACATTCCCTGATTTGACAAACGAAACCCAATTTGAACATACAAAACATGCAAACGATACCATTATGATGGGTAATTTTGTTTGAAATCGCAGGGACTAGAAAGCTAACCTTCGAAGGTCCACTTGGGAGTGTTGATGAAGGAGGGCTTTTGCCTGCAGAGTCTTGTTGCCAGTCAGAGCCAAGTGTGGAAGACGGGGGTGTCGCCGGAGGGGTCGCCGGAGGTGGGCTGCTGTAGAGGAGGTCGCCAGAGTAAGAAGGCCAGTGGATCGCCGGTGAGAAATAATTAACAGAGAGAGAAACGGGAAAAAGAGGAGAAAGAAGGGGATATGAGATTTAAGACAGGACTTTTAGCGACGGAACAATGCCGTCGGTAAAAGTTCATCGGTAAAAAACACTTTTCACATACGAAATATTTAGCAACGAAATTATTCTGTCGCTTAAATATTTTTTAAAAATCATAAAAATTCTAAAATTCTAAAAAATATTTAGCGACGGTAACATTTGTCTGTAAATATTCGTCAGTAAAAGTCCGTTGGCAAATACTTTTACCAACGGAAGTTTTATCGACAATAAAACTCGTCGCTGAAAAGTTTTTTAGCGACGGAATGCATTTCGTCGCTAAAAGTCTGTCACTAAATCTGTCTTTTCTTGTAGTGGAAAGATAGAAAGAAGAGGGAACGAAAGAAAGGGAAAAAAAGGATAAAAAGACATAAATGTCCCTAACTAAATGGACTTAACAGAGCGACGACAAGGACAATTTGACAGAGTAGCCAGATTGAAACGAATTTAAAATTCAGTGGTCACTTTAACACAACTTGATGTCCAGTGACCAAAGTGAAATTTTTCTAATATTACAGTGGTCAATGACGTAGTTAACTCTAATGGAATTTTCATGTAGATAGTTAGAGAGTTGTTGCACTACCAAAGAAGTAGCAGATTTGTTTTGTAAATTGAAAAGATCTATGTACATGTTATGAGCTTCAATGAAATAAAGGGACATTTGACCACACAAAAAAAAAATTATATATTAGGTGGTCATGACGTCATGTTTTTAGAAAGTATGTATACATTGGCCTCAGTTCTAGGTGCAGTGATAACTTGGCAAGTAGTAAGGGTTTTCTCTTATCTAGCCTAAGGTCATTCCGAACTATTCATAATGCTAAAGGGATCTTTTGGTTCTAATTTATGGCACGAACATTGTATATATGCACCATATTTTTTAATTTACTATTGCCTTTTATCGCTTGGAAGATGTGTGTTTAAGTACAAAACAAAAATATATCTTTAGCGGCAATATCTAGAATTGAGCTTGGAATTAGCAAAATAGCAACAAGCTTTGGCGGCATCTAAAGAAATAAGGTTACTAGATATAGGTTCAAATCATATTTACAAAAAGTACTCCTTCTCATATATTTAAAATATATATGCTAACAGTTTTAGCTCATACTTTACTCCTTTTCAAGTTCTTTAGTTGATAGGATAGAAGAATGAAAAGGTAGACCAACACTTTATCAACATTCGAGCCTCTAAAATCTTTGGGTTAACTTACTAGAATCTTTTTGAGAGATCTTATCCTCATGAATTTTTCATGCCACACATTTAATTCCCCTTTGGATCACTGTTGATCGATCGTTGTGTTAATAGTTCTACCAATTGATTCGCCGAAGAATTCTCTGATCTGCGCTTTGAGATTGCAAGAGAGGAATCTTATCTTCCAAGCTTTAGGATAAGTTTACGAGTCTTTTGCATCAATCTTCTATAACTAACATGTTATACTTCGTTTTAACCAAATATTTTAAAACTGAAATTTAAAGAAAATATTAATGTTATTTTTTTTCAGTTAGTCGGTCTATCTAAATTGTAGCCCTCAACTACCATAGTCCTAACAATTTTTTAATGACACATTCATTAGGTCATGTTAGTGTAATTTTACACAACGGAAGAACCGAGGCTAATACGTGCTTTGAATATTAAGATGAGCCGAAGAAAACTCATCGAAGGTACTTATTTCGCCATTACAAAAAAATAAAAAATAAAAGAAGATAAAATCTAAAGGCCAAACATCATATGAACCTGCAAACATTAATGCCACATATGATACATAAGAAAGTAGTGGGAATGGAAAGGACTAAATAGACCAACAAATTATTTCTGAATATTTCTTTCTTTAATATTTGTGTAGATGATAGATTGTTGTGAAAATCAACCATGAGAACAAGAATGCTCTAATTTTTTAGCTAAAAAGGTCTCAACAGCTTTGAACTTCATTGTTATCGGTTTGGCTTCGTCTTCAAAATTCCACACAGGGTAATGGATAGAAGGAACCATTTCCGTATTCGAAGAACTTCATGCGAAAAAAGATAAATTTAAATAGTTTAGGATTTGGGACAAAAAAGTTGGCATTCTCCTTATCTTAGATTTTCAGACATAATCATGTTTCAACTTGAAAAAGGAGATCTGTCCTAATCATGATCAGTATAATTTGCTACCAGTTAATGCAAAAAAAAATTCATTGATTATCCACCAGAAGTTAATTAAGAATTTTTATTATTGTTCTCTTTTAATAGGTCGGTATTGTTGTTATAGTTCTTCTAAGCATCACCATTGCACGTTTAGTTGGGGATACTAGCAACATGCTTCAACTACGTTTAGGAAATAATATCTTAGCACATATGAAATGGTACATTACATGCTTCACTTTTTGGATAACTCATTGCACGCTTCACTTTTTGGATACCTTATTTTAGACTTTCATATCTTAATTTCAAGTGTAATTCAACATTACTGTTATTCATCATTTCGAGTATAGAAAAGAAATTTGAGTAATTACAGAATTATCTAGCATGATGTAAGCATAAATTCTCTATTTATTTCTTGCCTACTTCATTCAACGTATCTTAATACAAAACCAATGACCATTTCATGAGAAATAAAATATTAGAATTTTTTTTCATGCATATATAAGTACGATCAACTAGATATGAACAAAGATTTTAGAGCCTTGAATTTTATGTTACTCAATCACATAATATAATAACTAATAAAAAACTAATGTTATCATTAATTAACCGTCGCTTTCTAAAATTATGTAAACTACTTCCAATTCAATAACCAATACCTTATTTTACCTATGCCACACGTCATCGTATTTGCTTTGTTGTTCTATTCCTTATTCAGCTCTACTTATTAAAGCCACACATGTATCATATAACTCTATTACTATAAACTTATTGTATTTTTTACAGGAACTATTCACGTAAGTTTAGTAAACCTTCTAAGAGTTAAAAATTAATTCTGCGCCTTTTCAAACTCTACATATTTAATATACTTACATGTTAGGCCTTAATTTTGACAACTAACATTCAAAAGCACTTTAAAGACAAAATAAAATTTCACAATTGTAAAGGATAAATAATTCCCAAATAAAGAGTTTTCTTTTGTTTTTAAGAAAATAACATACAAACTAAATACGACTTAATTCTTAAAAATACTTTAAAATACCAACATGCATGGCCGCTTACTTAAGAAATTAATTGTAATAGAATAACCTCAAACTCTTAATTAGAATGACATATACCACTAATGCATTAAAACAAAAGATTCAACTAACTATGACTTAATTCATAAAAGAACTTTAAAGTACAAAAATAACAGTTTGATTCCATTGTGTAGTTTTTGAAGATTGATAATTAGAAATAAACATTAACATGCATGTTTCTGACTCTACTTAATTTATTATATAATTTGAAAAAATCAGAAAATTCTTTTCATTGAAAATTTTCACCTGGCCATTCAGCTATATATTTCATCTGTAAGATTACAAGACACTCATGATATGCAAATATTCATCTTTTAACATCATTCATTTGTAAAATTTTTGTACAAAGCAATATACGTTGTGGAACCGACACATAAGATTCTTTTAACAATGTTTTCGTTCTTAATTACTCTTTTACTCAAGTGTCACATCATCATGATTCTTTTGGGATTCTTCTCCATTTTTCTTCCTACTTATTAAGTTTTTACAATGGGTTTATTAAAAATTTCGTGGCTATGATTGGCCTGATTAATACTTAAAAGTTTTGTCAAATCATCAAAATAATAGAATAGTTAAAAAAATTAGTTTTATTTATATAACCTTAAACATTTATATTAATCACATTCTCTTATAGATGCCAAAAAAAAAAAAAGAATCAAACCATATATGACTAAAATTTTAAAAGTACTTTAAGATATTTAAGTAACATTTTACTCCACCAAATTTGTTTTTAATTAAATAACCTCAAATTCTAAAGGTTCACCGCATGTACTGATTAAGTTACTATTGATTACTAGAGCTTAAATAAACTTTAAATACAAAAAAAAAATATTCTAATAGTATTTGAAACAAAAAATAAATATGAAAATAAATGTTATAAACCCATAAGTCACAAAACTATTTATATACACTCTTAATAAATAAATGGATTTATTAGGACTTAATTATGACTTTAATAACCTAAGTATACCATATACTATGAGCTTAATCAACAATCTACAGTCTATTTGAGGATAAGAATAATCACCATTATCTAATTCGAGACCTCCATCTTTTGAAAAGTTTGTATAGAATTGAACAATATGACACTTTTATGATAAATTGAACTAATAATTAACTGTAGAATATACATATTAGGCCTTAAATGTGACTATTAACATCTCAAAAGGACTTTCAACAGCAACATAAAATATCACCAAGGTAAATTATGAAAATCATATGTGAAATTTTATGATAAATACTTCACAAACTAAAAGATTTCTTTTCTTTTTAATCGTTTAACCTCAATATTTCACAATGTTACATGGGATAAGAATAGTCATGACTTTATAACCATTTAACTTCAATCATGTGCAAAGCTTTTGAAGAACATTTTCATGATAAATTATAGTAATCATTAGCAATTCAATGTATGCATAGTTTTAAATTGATTGTCTTAAAAAATCTTCAAAAATAAAGCAGAACGGATGGGTCACAAAAACGTCAAACATGACCTTCAAGGAAAGTAATTAAACACAAATATTGCCACTGGACAACGTTATATTATCTCATAAAATTAATTATATTTTAAAATGGTGTTTATTTTAAAATAAGTAAAATAGCTCCACGTGTTTCCATTTTTGTCTAAAACTCTATTTTCACAGCATGTATTAGTAGGTTATTTAAGCCTACAAAATAATTTACTAAATAAATAGTTTGTGCCATTTTTACCTTCTTTTATGATTTTCAATGCAGAGGAATGTAATTTGTATCTAATTTATTAATAATAATCAGCTATATCAGAAACATCTATAAAATGAAATGTTGATCACTAACGATGTGAGCCGTAAAGTGAAAAAAAAAAAGATGTCTACAGTTACTTAGATGGAGTATTGGTTAAAATTTCATTCAACTGTTAGTAAGTAAATAAGGGAAAAAAATATATAGTTGTGTTTGATTTCTTGAATGTTTAACTTTTGAAACTCCCTTTTTCAAAATTAGTGCTAACACTATCTTAAAATTCAGTAAAATTATTATTTGGTGTGGAATAACTAATTATTTATGGCATGCTTTACTTTTTGAACACTTTATTATGTGCACTTCAACATTAATGCTGTAAATATTTTCGAGTATTAAAAAAATGGCGATTACAAAACTATATGCAAATGCGATTTAATCATAATTTTCTATTTATGTCTTGCTTAGGAAATTTCACAAATCTTTATTCAAAGCCAATTTTCTTTTTAAAAGAAACAAAATATTAGGTTTTTTTTATATGTATAAGTATGATAAGTTAGGCATCAATAAAAAAATTTCTCCGTTTGGCATTTCTTTTAATTAACATAGTAATAAATTATTTGAACGATACACGTTAATGTTATTTTCTCCGTTTGAGCGTGAATAGCCTCACCCACAACGTATTATGCGATCCTGATATGACTATGCAAAGGATAGTCATTAGATTCTAATACATAACAATTAAAGAGGGATATAAATAACTATAAAATTATCATGTTATCGAAAACTGGATATATTTTTACCTTGACAGCAGTTTTAGATACATTAGTATAATCTATTAACATGATGATGCACCAAAATGAGATACATTTTTAATATTTTAACCAGTTATCGTCAATATTTTTCTAATCATCTTAAGAAGTGGCTTAATCTGTTCATAAAATTATATACATGACTTATATTGATTATTATGTTTTATCATGTATATATGCGTTATATCAGTGAAAATCACTCCATTTGTTATTCTTTTAATTTAAAACCATTGTAGTTAGGCGAAAACCACGCCTCTCCTAACAGTCAACGCCTCGCTAGGGTGTACTGTATACAACTAACTTAATTGATGGACCCACTCGAGTGATTGGCAAAGTTGCACCACACGCAACTTGATACCCAAACGTGTAACATTAAACTAGAATAAATATTTTGCTAGCATAGGCGAAAACCACGCCTCTCTAAATTTTCAACGCCTCGCTAGGGTGCACGATTAACTTATTTGATGGTCCCACTCGAGTGATTGGCAAACTTGCACCACATGCAACTTGATACCCAAACGTGTAACATTAAACTAGAACAAATATTTCGCCATTCATTTAGGGTGCACAACTTAATTGATGGTCCCACTCGGGTGATTGGCAAAGTCGTACCTAGACCAGGAAAAAATCTGCCCGTACCTGTAGGTCGATCCATACCCGATCAAAAACCCCGGGTACGGGTACATATATGCACTACCCGCGAAAATCTGACCCCGTACCCAAACTGATCCGTAATTTTTGGGTTGGCCCGGGTCGGTTTCGGGTTACCCCAGTGTTACCCGTTTTTTTTGAAGTATATATAGAGAAAACTTTGTGCCCTAAGTCGGTTACCCTACATTTTCTTCTCAGTTTCACGTTTCTCTCCCTCTCACAGTCTCACGCTGCCGTAACAGATCTGTCGCCAGCCCATCTCACACGAGACGCTGGCGACCAGATAGAGATTCTGTCAGGCGTCACCGGGGACCAGATCGTGAGTTCGTGACTCACTCTGTCACTCAGCCCCCTCAGATCAAGGGTTGTCATTCCCTCATCAGCTCAACCCTTTCAGTTTCACGCAAGGCCGCCGCGTCACCGCCCAAGATTTTGGCCGCCGTAGCAGTAAGAGTCAAGACTGAAGAGTCGAGTCAGCCCCTCTCACCTATTTAATTACTCCGTCAGCCGAATAAGCCTCCTCACGACCTCATTCTTCATTCTTCAGTCTGACAGCCTCCAAGAAGCTTACATCCGCCAGTCCACCGCCGTTTGCTGCAGTTCACGCTGTACGACACGGAACTCCACGTGGAAGGTTAGTCGGTCAGTCACTCTCTCTCTAAAATCAAAATTATTGAAATTTTACTTGATGAGTTGATGACTTGAATTGTTGAATATTTTTGCTATAAAATATAAATCGAAATTAGTTGGTGGATGATTATGTATAAATGCATAATGCATTCTTGACTACTGTTATATGTATTGTGGTGGATTTGGATTTCAGCAATATTGTGTTGGATTTGGATTTCGGCAGTATTGTGGTGGATGTTATTATTGTTGGATGGGAATTTTTTTGCATTTGGCTGTTATATGTATTGCTATTGGACTACTGAAAATCTGAAATTATGTGTTGTGTTGTGTTGGATTTGGGCAGTAAATCAATCCATCGTTAATTTTTTTATATGTTTTGGAATTTAAAATATGAAGTTTATTTATATGATTTGGGATTTAGTTTAATCATATTTGCTTAAATGTAGGTGATTAGCCGGAGGATAGTGACCTTGTGGTAGGTTTGCCTATCAATGTGAACATGGATGGTTCATTGGATGCAAGAAGCTTAACGGAGATTTGAAGACTAGAAGTTTTAATTGACGTTGATGAAATTGAAGACTTTAATTTCAATGAATTTATGCACGTGATGATGTAATTGTTGTTTAAAGATTACCAATTTTTATTTTGGACCGTGGATGGGGATTGGGGAATGGGGTTAGATGCTTGTAATTATTCTTATGGTATAACAATTAAGTGAATAAACATGGTAGTAAGTAGTAACTAGCTAGTAAGTATTTAGTAGTAGGTAACTTAGTAGGAGATTATGAGTTTTATAACTTTTATTTGTCATAACTTTTAGTTTTTGATAAACTGAAAAGTGAAAATTATTATTACAACAACCAATGACAAGAAATATGTTGGCAAAAATATCCGTAAGTTATAACTACTAAGTAGTAACCAGCAAAAGCAAAAAAGAGTTTATTAATATCTGTTTGTTAAAAAAAAAAAGGGGACATGTACCTGAGCGGGTACGGATCCAGGAAAACCCTATCCGAAAAAACTCGGGTAAAATCTATTCGACCCGTTTTTACCTGTACCAGGTAGGTATATCTGTTTGCCAGGTCTACTCGTCGCACCGCACGCAACTTGATACCCAAACATGTAACATGTGCCTTTTCACTTGGGTCCCCCAAAATCAATAATTTTCACTTTCCTGATAATGCTGACAAATTTGTCATACGAAAATGTGATGTGGAAAGATTCAACTTTAGACTAGAATAAATATTTTGCCATTCATTTAAGGTAGTATAGGCAGATGGCGCACAGGCTTTCTTTATGCAAAATCCTTATCCCGTTCTTGATCTACCGCTCTCTTGCCTTCTCAATTGACTTCAACTATCCAGCCGTATTCAACTTTGGTGACTCAAATTCCGACACGGGCGGTTATGTTGCTGGCCTTCCGTATCACTTATACCCGCCCAATGGACAGATTTACTTCAATGGTCCAGCCGGGAGGTTTTGCGATGGCCGTCTTGCCATAGACTTTTTGAGTATGGTTTTTACTTTTTACAAGATATCGGCAATTCCACATTAGACTTTCGAGTTACAGAATGTACGTAGCGTTACACTTGTTGTTTCTCATACCGAATCTATTACTTTTGTGGCAGTGGACGCAATGGATCTTCCTTTTCTTAATCCATATTTGGATGCCATAGGCGCACCAAGTTTTGCCCAAGGGTGCAATTTTGCCCTCTTTGGTTGCACTATACTTCCAGCAACTGCGACATCTCCCACCCCATACTCTTTTGGGCAACAGGTGGCTCAGTTTTTCAGATTTAAAGCTCGTGTGCTCATACTTCAAGCCACAAGTAATGTAGTATTTCGGATTATTTCGAAAAAAAATGTTGAATAGCAAGACATTACATAATCTCGTTTTCTTATGCTCTAATTTTTCAAAAATTGTGTTGAATAGCAAGACATTACATAAGTTCGTTTCTTATGCTCCAATTTTTTGTGTAGCTAAAAGCCTTGACAAATACCTTCCTGCCGATGATTACTTTGAGAAGGGGCTTTACATGTTTGACATCGGACAGAACGATCTTACGATTGCTTTCAACCATAGCTCTTTCGATCAAGTTTTGGCTTTCATTCCGAGAATTTTGTCCGACTTTGAAGTAGGAGTCAAGGTCAGTTTCTTTAACCTCAACTGTGAAGCTATGTTGACCGAGTAGTTGGACTAAACTTGGATAGTTTTTTGATACCCTATACGCTTTAAATTTTTCTTCAAGGTGTTTTCTGTCAAGATAAGACATGTTTGCTTATTTTTTTCCTCCTTTGTTCCGATTAGGGCTACAACTTGGATTGATTTTTTGGGTTTAATTAACTCAATCCAAGAAAATATGAACTTTTGCCCAACCCAACCCACTTAATCACAAAATGGGTTAGGTTGAGTTGAGCTCATACCATAGTGGGTTATACTGGGTTGGGCTTTTACGCTGACAGCCGTCACTACATCTAGACCGCTACAAAACATCATGCCCCACCATCACCGCCAACCTCCACCACCGCCAACCCCGGCAACCTCCACCACCACCATGAGCCGCTTGCAGCCACTGCTAGCCACCGCTAATGTATTTTTTGTTTAAAAAAAACTCTTAATTAGGATCAATCCATTGAAACTCAAATAAGCCTACTCAACCCAACCTAACCCCATCCAACTTAATTAATTCAATTTTTCATTGTATTAAAGCTCCTTGGGTTTTCTTGGTTTTGGTACAAACCTGGCCTAACTCAGCCTATCCAATTCGTACCTCTAGTTCCCACATCATTGTAGAAACAAAATTTCGACTTAACATGCAAAAAAAGATGAAACAAAAAGCCAGATCGACAAAAATCAGAAATTGAAAAACGAAAAACAAATCAAAATTCGGCTAGAAAAAATGGAAAACACATTAGCATATAATAATCTAGATTTAGGTTATTTAGTGCAGGGCAAGAATAATCCTTCTCTAGTATAATAATAATAATCCTAATATGCAAAGTCGTCTTTTGAGAGTCCTTTTTAGCATTCCCTACTTTCGCAGTGGCCTTACACTATTTGCCACGTCTTCCTTCTTACAACTTTGATCCAAAGTAATGCCAATCCACAAAAGTGAGGGGAAAAAAATAGTTTCTTGATTTCCACATATTTGCCTACACATATAATTGACAAATTTGTACAACATTCTGTTTTCACCCACTGCAATTTCATCTATATCATATTATTTTAATTTCTTTTTTATCTGGTTTATGAATTTGGATACACGTTTGTTGCTGTTAAAAACTTGATCGGGAATCATAGCCAGAGATTTGACCAGTAAAACAAAACATGAAGTGACCGGCGCAAGAACTATCTGATGCTTAAGTCAGAGCGTAACTAACAAGATAGAACTCTGAGAAAGCAATACAGCACAGTGTATGTGTGTGTAGTTATTTACATACCTCGGGGTCGTCTCCTTTATATAGTTGTAGATAGAACACTTCCAATAGGTTTGTGAGTCTTGAGGGCTAGGCCTTGGGCAAGATCAATAAGGATCGCCTTGGGCGAGATCAATAAGGATCGCCTTAGGATCCTTGGGGATCGCATCACAATCCTTTCCAGATTATGTTAAGATCCCTTTAGGATCGATCCTGGTTCTATCAATATGGTAACCCTTAAATTAGGGATTGACTATGTTGACCATGAGTCAACCCTGTCACGTGTCACCACCCGACTGTGCAAGTGTTTCTAGCTATATCATAATGCCCCTACTTTTGTCAATGGTCAAAAATCGGGCAAAAGTAGAGTCACCTGTTGGTATAGCTAAAGCAACGACCAAAGCAGGTCAAAACTTTCTTCATAACATGTGTCGGTTTCTTTGTTCGAACCATCTGCTCGAGCTTTGCCTACCAAAGCTCAATCCATTTTGAACTAATTTTTGCTTAGACTGATCTGACCAAGCAGAAAGGAGACAGTCTTGGCATTTTGCTCGGGCAAAGTGCTCGGACGACACTCTGCTCGGGTAGAAGCCTTTGCCCCTTTTGTGCTTCGTTCAAGCACAAAGGGGATGAAATTGAGACTCTGCTAGGGCAAAGTGCTTGGACTGCATTCTACTCGGGCATAAGCCTTTGCTCCCTTTGTGCTTCGTCTGAGCACAAGGGGGATGAAGTTGAGATTCTGCTCACAAAGTCCTCGCACGACATTCTGCTCGGGTAGAAGCCTTTGCCCTTAAAGGCTTCCATGGTTCACACGTTTCGCCCATTCTTTTCGCAATAAATTACCTTGGCGGGAAATTTGAATTTTCTTGTTCTGAGATTGAGACACGTATGGGGAAAACATACCGTTGTGCCTTTCGAGGAGCTGTTGTTCAGGAGTTCTCCATAAAAGAGCAAGCCTATTTCAATTTTCACTTCATTCAAAAATCCAAAAATCCAAGTGTTTTGCTTTGCATCAAGTTCTTCTTTCATCCTCTTTTAGTTCGGCATTTCATTTTAGTAGGTTCAAGTCTTGTGAGTACAAAGAATGTCCGAGTCATCTGATAATGTAAGCTCTTCTTCATCCACTGGGCGAGCTCTGATGTCTTAAAGTGAGGCTGGTCTTTCTAACCAGCTATCTTCTCAACCTTCTTATCAACCTTTACTTCCTAAAAATGAGTTAGGCGAGGTGAGATCGAGACAAGATAGAGGATAAGAAGAACCCTCAGCCTTGGTTTACTACCGATGATAAATGGAATAAATGACCAAGGAAGAGTTAGAGGCGCTTCTCAAAGAGTACCCTTTACCAAGAGGATGGATTGTCTGAGTCCCAGAGTTACAAGAGCCTGCCAATTATGGGACTGATTGGGAGACATGTATCTATGAGAAAAAATTGAGATCAGGTTATAAACTTTCATTGCACCCATTTGCCCTGGTAGTGTTTGATCATTACAAGATGGTGACTGACCAGCTTGTACCCAATGGCTGGAAGAAGCTGGTTGGCCTCATCTACTTGGTCGAGACTTCTGGAGGCAGATCTCGCGGACTTCATGAAAGTCTTCTCCGCGCTCTGCTTTGTTAAGGGCATAGTAAGCAACCATGGCTCATACTACTTCCATAGCAAGCAACGGCTTCTTAGGGCTGGCCCTAAGTCCAACAAGGGTTGGCATTCCAGATACTTTTTTATTAGTCACCAATGCAAACAACCTTTGAGATTCGACAAGAAGTGGAATGCCTACTGCAAGGAGCTTGAGAACAAGGACTTCGGCCTTCTTTGTGTGCCACGTACTTTTTCAAATGTCCACGCTTAATCTGGGCCTCAATTACTCTCTTGAGCGACTCGCAATTGCCAGTCATATGGCCAGATCATTGTGGAAGCGGCACCATAGATTTTTGTCTCTCTTACTTGGTCGAGACCTCATATTCTCTGGCCAATTGAGAGCCTATTTATCCTTGGTCTTGTGCAATATCTTTGATAGCTTAGTGTTGAGAAGTGTCAAGTTCTTCAAGTCGAATGGGTCTTTGAGGCACCGCTTGTCACGTTTCAAATGTTTGGGCTTCTTCATATTCCCTGGGCTTCCTTCGCGGGGCTGTTTTCCTTATTCCTCCCCCTTTTCCTTGCGCCGCCCCCTGTGAGTCTCTACGTATTCTTCTGCTTGGATGTACTTGTTAGCTTTATCCAGAAGAGCACTCATATTTTTCGGGAGGCTTTTAATGAAGAACGCAAACTTGGACATTGGTCAGAGGCCTCGTAAGAAGGTTGTGTATTTGACGGATTCGTCTAGGTTATCCACCTCTGGTATTGTCATATTGAACCATCCAAGATAATGAGCTAAAGACTCATTATTTTCCTGCACTACATTGAGCAAGCTTGTTGAGTTCTTCCTTCTCAAGCAACTGCTCACAAAGTGTTTCTGGAAGAGATCTGAGAGTTAGAAAAAGAATGGATAGATCTCGGTTGCAGAGACTTGAACCATGCATGTACGACTTTTCGTAGAATGGTGGGAAAGGCTTTGCACATAACAACATCCGGGCTTGGAGAAGCAACATGTTTGTCTCAAATTGAAAGACGTGTTCTCCGGGATCACTGCTTCCATTGTAAAGATCACATTGAGGAAGTCAAAAGTTGGGCAATAGCTTTGCTCTCTCGATTGCCTCAGATAATGGATATCCAAAATCTTTCGTCAAGGGAGACTGTCCTTGGGGACGAGGCTTGTAGACAACCTCTGCGGAGACCTATTCTCTGGAACGGTACTTTGGTGCTGTATGTTGTGGTGAGGTAGTCTTCAGGGCACTCAAGCTTAGTAACCTTCCCAAGAAAAGAGTATGTGCTATCTTTGACCGACGAGTCTCGATGGTAGCACAATTCACTCCTCAGAATATGTTCTCCGCTCTTTTCTTTGGGTTGATTAGTAGGATCAGCTTCCGATCTATACTTGCGACTGTAACTCGACCTTGAGGTGAGTTGAAGACGGAGGTCGCTTGGATCAAAACAAGGCCAATTAGTAGAGGCAAAGGCCAACGCTACATCAAGAGTCTGCTGCAAAGTATTTACGACATCCTTTATTTCATGAATTTCTCGTGTAAGGTCTGTGTGAGGTATCTTCAACAACCGATGGTTGAGATGGTGATGAAGGTCACCGTTCTTCAGGGTCGGAGCTGGTGAATGATCCATTTGGGATCCATTGCCCAGTTCAAGAGTGTCAGATGTTACATTTACGTTAACATCTTCATCAGATCCAGCGCCGACAATGAGGAGGAGTTAGTCTTCTATCGTGAGATCGATTTGGTCGATGGGAATTATTCGACCGTGAGTGGTGATCTCAGACAGAACGACCAACTTGAGAGTTTCTAGATGGTGATTGATTAGCCATGTTCCTTGTCGTGGTCTCACAGATGGCGTCAATGTGTAAATGCTAAAAACTTGATCAAGAATCACAACTAGAGATTTGACCTGCAAAACTAAACACAAAATGACTGCCGAGTGGGATTCTGGCAGAGGAACTATCCGATACTTAAGTCAGAGTGCAGCTAACTGGGTAGAACTCTGAGAAAGCAATACAGCACAATGTATGTATGTGTTGTTGTTTGCATATCTGGGGGTAGTCTCATTTATATAGTTGTAGTAAAAGACTTCTAATAGGCTTATAATTCTTAAGGGCTAGGCCTTAGGCCAGATTAATAATGATCGCATTAAGATCCTTGAGGATCACATCGCAATCCTTTCCTGATTATGTTAGGATCCTAGAAGGATCTTGGTTCTACCAATATGGTAACCCCTAAATCCGGGTTTGACTATGCTGACCATGAGTCAGCTCTGCCACGTGTCACCATCCAACTGGGCGAGTATTTTTAGCTATATCAACGTCCTCTGCCTATTTTTGCCCCCGCCTGTAAATGTGGACATTCTTTTTCTCATCGTTTGTAAATGTGATCCGTACTATTTTCATTTTCACGTTTGATATATGAATCTGGAAACATTATTGATAGTCATTGAATTTGGTCACTCAACTATATTCCTTTTATCAGATCTGAGTTTGGACGCTCATTTTTCACTTCATTGGTCTACTTTGTGAATCCAAATACCCAATCATATCGTTCTTACATGTGGTCTGCAAACATGGAGACGTGGACATCATTAGTTTCAGGGCGAGTATAAGCGCTATCATTTAAGATATGCGCTTTATTATGGCAAGGCTAGTTTAGCCCATTGAGTATTAATTGCATACTATCAGGGGTTAGATTTTCCTACTTAAAGCATTGTCATATCGGGATATTGCACACATTTAATGCCAAAGGAGCTGAAATTTCGAGTGTTTCACCTTTTGAGCTTTATCTTTTACAGAAATTATATGAACACGGGGCAAGAAATTTTTGGATTCACAATACAGGTCCTTTGGGGTGCTTACCGGAAACTATTGAACAATTTGGAACTGATCCATCGGATGAGGTAGGATGTGTCATCAAGCAGAACCACGCTGCTAAATATTTCAACCTTCAGCTTCAAGTGATGTGCAGTAGATTGCAGGACTTGTATCAAGATGCCAAGATCACATATGTCGACATATTTGCAATAAAATATAATCTCATGGTGGAGTACACTACATTGGGTTAGTATGTCCTTTTACTTTGCATAGCCTTACAACTTCATAACACCTGACTAAAACAGAATTTCCATGTATACATAGTTTAGTTCTAGCCATCCATTTTAAATTAATTGAAACGACTCAAGAGAGATCCGAAAGCTTTAATCTTCAAATTCTAGGCATTACTTGGATCAATAGTTTCAGTACACCTAAAGTGGCCATAATTTTTCTTTTTATTTTCTTAAGTGGATCAAACACTCGAACTAAACTGAGTATCCCAAAAAAAAAAAATTCAAACTGAAATGGGCATCCAAAAACAATTTGATAAAGGTCGGAAAGAGATGTACAATGCTTATATGCTTTAAAGCTCCAATTCCGATATATGTTAGATTTTTTCCTTTGTATTCTCTATTCTACTACATAATGAAATAAAGTTGCATGTGTACTATTAAGATACCCCACATGGGAGTTCGTATGAGCTCGAAATTATGAGATAACGAAATATTGGCAAAGAAAATAACAAAAATGTGCACAATATGGTGAGACGTGGCACATTCTCTTTGCATCTTTGAAGGAAGTCCTTCACTTCCTTTACTGAGAATAGCTATATCCGCACGCCTAATTTGGCAGAAATGATGGTCCTTGTTGAAAAGGACAATCATAAGAGCTGACAACGAGGAGAAACCATGATGTAAGAGTAAGCACGGGCTGCCTACCGAACTCCACAGCTTGTTTAATAAAAGGTCGTCACTAAATCACATCAAGACACGAAAAATACAGTGAAGGACATATTTAAACAGTAACTGACATGGGTGAAAAATTAACGGATAGGGCAACTATCAAAGTTGCGTTTATTCAGAACCGAACTATTATATGCTACATAAAAAATCTTCAAAAGAAGGGGCATCTTGAGTGTAAATCTTACTTGAATTTATGCAATGATCTTTACAAAGTTTTGTAAGCCTCAAATTATTTAAAAACCTAGAAAATAAAATCAACACACCTATATTATATAAATAAAGATTCTAGAGAGATTCAAATCTTCCACGTACTCAACTTGTGTTTAGGATTAATTACCAATTATGATAACAAATTAAAATCCTCGAAGTTTGTTTTCCTTTCTTCAATCTCTCTACAAGCCAGAACTAAGTATATCAATAAAACAAAATTTAACTAGGTTTTTTTTTTTTTTTAATCTAAGTTTAGTAAATAACTAAAATATTCCCAAAGATATATCACTTATTCAAAAGTACCCAATAAGATAACTAACATTATGAAGATAACCTAAAACATAAAAGTAATTAATAGTAGACTCTTTTGGTCTTACAACTACGGTCTACCTTTGGGTTAAGATCAAACCACCATACAACCCCTTGGTGTTATGCAAACGCTAAGAATCAAACTTTAACAAACTCAAAGCTCAAAACTTGACGGCCCAAAACTTTGTCACAAGTTCCTTGGAAGAAATATCTTGCAAAATTCAAGCTCTCTCTAGGGAGAAGATGTCTGCAATTAAAGCTCTAATCATTGAGAAATGAGAGAATTTATGACTTAAAAAATATTCACTTTAAATCCATGAGTATTTCACAAAAATGCTCTTATTAATGATGTTATGTGGCAAATGAAGGCTTAGAATGTCGTTTCTATGACTTAAAGAATATTCATCTATGATATATGATGAAACCCCAAATCATTTTTATAGTTGAACATAAATTCTAGCTAGCCTTTAATGGAAGATTAAACATGAATTTTTAATTTTGGAAGATTAAACATCAACTCTGGGAGCTTACAGTTGACAATATACTAGCCAAGGGACCCGTGCAATGCACAGAACGTTCTCTAATTTCTCAAATCTTGTCTAATATTTATTTATATAGATACTTTACAACTATTAATTTTCCTAACTTTCTCAAAATATGTTATAAAATGTGCTTTTATAGATTGTTTATAACTGTTATTGTTTAAATTGCCGGCAAGAAATTTACTACATAGAAGATTGCCTTTGAATATAACTTTTAAAAAATTTGCATTATAAAAACATATACTTTAGCAACAAAGGTAGAATGCATGATTTAATATGATTAGTTTTTACTCGCAAATAAGATGTGAACATTATAATTAAAAGAAAACCTTCATATAGACTTAGGATGCCTTTTCAATAACGTTTCGCGACGACATATGGCGACGATCTCATACTACTATTTAACTGAATTAAAATTTTTTATTTTAATATTTGGAGCATTGTAGATATAATTGCTAGCATGTATCAATGATATATCCGGAACCAATATGATTAAAAAAAAGTCAGTTATTTGTACCCTCACTTTCGATTTTTTGCATTGTGAGTTTAATATAGTAAAGATTGTTAATACTTAATGACTGGTGGTGTATATGAACCTCAATCTTCCTATAAGCATAAATGTCAAATTCACTCACATTCTTTGTTCATGAGAAACTCTGTGTGTGTTTTTTGTCCCGTGCATAATGAAAAGGAAAAATATCATTGAAAGTGTTTCTATCTATACAAAACTTATTAAAGTTTTGTTAACATGACTTAATGAAAATACCATTGGAATATTAGATTAGTGTAGCCCGAGGCTAGAAAGTGGTTAACCACAAAAACATCATCTTGCCAAATTAATGAAACTTTAAGGAATCAAAATGTGGGACCAAAATCAAATCGGAAGATAAAAGTCATTCTAGAAAAAAAAAAACATTTACTGCTTCTAGTCCTCGATATAGTTTATATACCTTCAAGTTGCTGGTAGAACTAACCTAAAATCATTATGTTTTTATTTAAGTTGATTGCTTATCCACTTAAGATTCTCGGCGTAACCCGTCCACGAATACTATACTAATACAACCTCCAAATATCTTAGAGCTATCATTGCCACTACAAATCCAGTTAACTTCACCATAGCCATAACTTTTGCCCATCAATGCACTTTCATGTTTCTATCGTCAGCTTTTTTAGGTTCATCACTTGTTCGATCCATCTTTAGATCATATATAACTTATCAATCAGTACTATAATGTACATTAATATTACCTCGAAACACCTTAGTGCTACTATTACAACAACTCTAACAACAACCATCACCTCTTGCACTACCACCGTTTAGTTAAGACTATCACCGCCACAAGCATCAGCATACTACACGTGAGCACCGCTACAACCACTTGTTGTCACAACTATTACAAATCTCACTACCAACACTCCAATTCTACCACAATAATTATCACTATCGTAATCAGCCAGGCTGATCACTGGCATAATTGTATATATTACCACCCTCACACTCTCACATCTAGCACCGACATTTTGGTTATACCATTACCACCCTGGGGCCACCCAGGCTTCTCCCTTTTTGTAGTTGTCTATGAAGGGTAAATGATTCTTATAACTAATTTATCTTTTCGTCTATTTTATTATACAAACTTATTCTCAGCTTGTCACAAATTATTCTTCAATCAATTCTAATTTTTTTTGGAGATCCAATATAATTGGTTCTAAATATTTTGTTCATATTGTGCGTAACATGTTAGATTTTAAGAAGATTGGTGCAAAATAATAAAGCTTATGTAGAAATAAGATTTCTTTAAAAAAGAACAAAAAACACCAAAACAAATAGGATGATGTTTTGCATAACTAAAAGAGGTAAAAAAGAAAATATACACTAAGAAAAACTTACCTTTTAATTTGTAAAGATTAGTCATTAATTTAATACATGATTTTTGTTGTCTACATTTGCGGGATTTTATTTATATTTACGAGATTTATATTTTATTTGTTTTATGTGTTTTTAAGAAGTTACTAGCCCAAATTGAAGCATTTTTAGATTATACAGAATTTAAAATTATTAGATTTTGTTTTTTAATTTTATAAGATTTATAAAATTCGGGCCAATGATCATACTAAAGAATTAGTATGTAGGGTATGATTTTCGTATTTTACATTTTTGAGATTACTTTTGAGGTTTTAATAATAAAAAATAAGGCCTAATGTATAAGTATATTGATTACGTAGAGTTTTAGAAGGTGTATAATTAGTTTCTTAGTTTTATAAATGTTAAAAATATTGCATAAATTATATGTACGAGTTTTTTAATAATAAACTATTGTTAAGAGTTAAATAGAGTAGAAAAAGAAAAGAATACCAAAACAAATATGATTCATGAATTTTATATATCTAATTCAAAAGAGTTGGACTCTAGACAAAGAGATCAACAAAGTTACTGAATACCACATGCAAAGTTGAAGCTTACGTGGCAGAAGAAGAATGCTCTTATAAAGTCCTACTTGTCGCAAAGATAGAGTTTCAAAAATCCTTTGTCTCGCAATTTTAAACAAAGATTTAAACTTTATATATATATATATATATATATATATATATATATATATATATATATATATATATATATATATATATATATATATATATATATATATATGACTGATAAAATCAACACACCTATATTATATAAATAAAGATTCTAGAGAGATTCAAATCTTCCACATACTCGACTTGTGTTTAGGATTAATTACCAATTATGGCAACAAATTAAAATCCTCGAAGTCTGTTTTCCTTTCTTCAATCTCTCTATAAGCCAGAACTAAGTATATCAATAAAACAAAATTTAACTAGGTTTTTTATTTATTTATCTAAGTTTAGTAAATAACTAAAATATTCCCAAAGATATATTACTTATTCAAAAGTACCCAATAAGATAACTAACATTATGAAGATAACCTAAAACATAAAAGTAATTGATAGTAGACTCTTTTGGTCTTACAACTACGGTCTACCTTTGGGTTAAGATCAAACCACCATGTAACCCCTTGGTTTTATGCAAACACTAAGAATCAAACTTTAACAAACTCAAAGCTCAAAACTTGACAGCCCAAAACTTTGTCACAAGTTCCTTGGAAGAAATTTCTTGCAAAATTCAAGCTCTCTCTAGGGAAAAGATGTCTGCAATTAAAGCTCTAATCATTGAGAAAATGAGAGAATTGATGACTTAAAGAATATTCTCTTGAAATCAATGAGTATTTCACAAAAATGCTCTTATTAATGATGTTATGCGGCAAATGAAGGCTTAGAATGTCGTTTCTATGACTTAAAGAATATTCATCTATGATATATGATGAAACCTCAAATCATTTTTATAGTTGAACATAAATTCTAGCTAGCCCTTAATGGAAGATTAAACATGAATTTTTAATTTTGGAAGATTAAACATCAACTCTGGGAGCTTACAGTTGACAATATACTAGCCAAGGGACCCGTGCAATGCACAGAGCGTTCTCTAATTTCTCAAATATTGTCTAATATTTATTTCTATAGATACTTTACAACTATTAATTTTCCTAACTTTCTCAAAATATGTTATAAAATGTGCTTTTATAGATTGTTTATAACTGTTATTATTTGAATTGCCGGCAAGAAATTTACTACATAGAAGATTGCCTTTGAATATAACTTTTAAAAAATTTGCATTATAAAAACATATACTTTAGCAACAAAGGTAGAATGCATGATTTAATATGATTAGTTTTTACTCGCAAATAAGATGTGAACATTATAATTAAAAGAAAACCTTCATATAGACTTAGGATGCCTTTTCAATAACGTTTCGCGACGACATATGGCGACAATCTCGTACTACTATTTAACTGAATTTAAATTTTTTATTTTAATATTTGGAGCATTGTAGATATAATCGCTAGCATGTATCAATGATATATCCGGAACCAATATGATTAAAAAAAAGTCAGTTATTTGTACCCTCACTTTCGATTTTTTGCATTGTGAGTTTAATATAGTAAAGAGTGTTATAACTTAATGACTGGCGGTGTATACGAACCTCAATCTTCCTATAAGCATAAATGTCAAATTCACTCACATTCTTTGTTCATGAGAAACTCTGTGTGTGTTTTTTTGTCCCGTGCATAATGGAAAGGAAAAATATCATTGAAAGTGTTTCTATCTATACAAAACTTATTAAAGTTTTGTTAACATGACTTAATGAAAATACCATTGGAATATTAGATTAGTGTAGCCTGGGGCTAGAAAGTGGTTAACCACAAAAACATCGTCTTGCCAAATTAACGAAACTTTAAGGAATCAATATGTGGGATCAAAATCAAATCGGAAGATAAAAGTCATTCTAGGGAAAAAAAACATTTACTACTTCTAGTCCTCGATATAGTTTATATACCTTCAAGTTGCTGGTAGAACTAACCTAAAATCATTATGTTTTTATTTAAGTTCATCGCTTGTCCACTTAAGATTCTCGGCGTAACCCGTCCACGAATACTATACTAATATAACCTCCAAATATCTTAGCGCTATCATTGCCACTACAAATGCAGTTACCTTCACCATAGCCATAACTTTTGCCCATCAGTGCACTTTCATGTTTCTATCGTCAGCTTTTTTAGGTTCATCACTTGTTCAATCCATCTTTAGATCATAACTTATCAATCAGTACTGTAATGTACATTAATATTACCTCGAAACACCTTAGTGCTACTATTACAACAACTCTAACAACAACCATCACCTCTTGCACTACCACCGTTTAGTTAAGACTATCACCGCCACAAACATCAGCACACTACACGCGAGCACCGCTACAACCACTTGTTGTCACAACTATTACAAATCTCACTACCAACACTCCAATTCTACCAGAACAATTATCACTATCGTAATCAGCAAGGCTGATCACTCGCATAATTGTATATATTACCACCATCACACTCTCACATCTAGCACCGACATTTCGGTTATACCATTACCACCCTGGGGCCACCCAGGCTTCTCCCTTTTTGTAGTTGTCTACGAAGGGTAAATGATTTTTATAACTAATTTATCTTTTCGTCTCTTTTATTCTACAAACTTATTCTCAGCTTGTCACAAATTATTCTTCAATCTATTTTAATTTTTCTTGGAGATCCAATATAATTGGTTCTAAATATTTTGTTCATATTGTGTGTAACATGTTAGATTTTAAGAAGATTGGTGCAAAATATGAAAGTTACAATAAAGCTTATGTAGAAATAAGATTTCTTTAAAAAAGAACAAAAAACACCAAAACAAATAGGATGATGTTTTGCAAAACTAAAAGAGGTAAAAAAGAAAATATACACTAAGAAAAGCTTACCTTTTAATTTGTAAAGATTAATCATTAATTTCATACATGATTTTTGTTGTCTACATTTGCGGAATTTTATTTATATTTACGAGATTTTATTTTATTTGTTTTAGGTGTTTTTAAGAAGTTACTAGCCCAAATTGAAGCATTTTTGGATTATGTAGAGTTTAAAATTATTAGATTTGGTTTTTTAATTTTATAAGATTTACAAAAGTCGGGCCAATGATCATACTAAAGAATTAGTATGTAGGGTATGATTTTCGTATTTTACATTTTTTAGATTACTTTTGAGGTTTTAATAATAAAAAATAAGGCCTAATGTATAAGTATATTGATTAGGTAGAGTTTTAGAAGGTGTATAATTAGTTTCTTAGTTTTATAAATTTTAAAAATATTCCATAAATTATACCTACGAATTTTTTAATAATAAACTATTGTTAAGAGTTAAATAGAGTAGAAAAAGAAAAGAATACCAAAACAAATATGATTCATGAATTTTATATATCTAATTCAAAAGAGTTGGACTCTAGATAAAGAAACCAACAAAGTTAGGGAATACCACATGCAAAGTTGAAGCTTACGTGGCAGAAGAAGAATGCTCTTATAAAGTCCTACTTGTCGCAAAGATAGAGTTTCAAAAATCATTTGTCTTGCAATTTTAAACAAAGATTTAAACTTTATATATATATATATATATATATATATATATATATATATATATATATATATATATATATATATGGGAGCTGATCCGTTGAGAGCGCGGGCAAAATAGGAGATCTTGCAAACGCGATCTGGCCGTCCATCCTGAAAGATTTACGGCCCAGATCGCGCTTTTTTCGAATACTGTCAGTCGTCCGCGACACTATGTCGCGGACGGACTTTTTTACATTTTTGCCCCTCCGCCCGTCCGCTACATTGTATCGCGGACTGTCCAAATATTTTTTTTAAGTTCGTCCGCTACAGGACGATTTTTTAATAAAAATACAGTCTTGTTCCATCCGCTACAATATGTAGCGGATGAGTAGGCAGCACTATTTTTTTTTTCTGTTGCGCATTTTGAACCATCATTATCAGCACCCATCTTTCCATCAATCTGTCGCCACTGTCTTCACACCCACCCACACACACACCCATTAGCGCACACATCACGTTTGCCAGTCGCTCACCCACGACCACACCTCCATCAATCGCAGACCCACGGCCTACAGCAGCCACCAACAAAGACGGTGGTAGTTCGAGAAGATCACGATCACAAAGACGGTGCTACTCCCCTGTCCTTCTTTTTTCACACACAGGCGCACCAATCCCCTCGCCCTCACCTTCTTACGGCAGCCATGGCTGCTTACCCACGAACACATCACTGTATCTCATTAGAGCCGGAAGCGGAGCTACCTTCCTCCGTCGTCGCCAAAAGCGGAGCTACCTTCCTCCGTCGTCGCCAGAAGCGGAGCTGCCTTCCTCGGTCGTCGCGCACCAAGAGGCTTCCTCTTCCCTTCGGTTTCTGGCATGGACGAGAGAGAGAGAGTCAGAGAGTTAATTAGAGAAAGAGAAAACGATGATGAGCGAGAGGAGAGAGAAAGGAAAAATGTCAGAAGATTAGTCCGCTACATAATGTAGCGGACGGAAGCTAGAGGGTATTTTTGTCAAAAAATCGTCCGCTACATTATGTAGCGGACGTACTAAAAAAAAACGTAAAAAAAAATATTTGGACCTCCGCGATACAGTTTAGCGGACTTGAATGTTGTCCGGGAAACAATGTAGCGGAAGAGGCGGGGGGGCAAAAAGGTAAAAAAGTCCATCCGCGACATAGTGTCGCGGATGACTGACAGTATTCGAAAAAGACACTATCTGGGCCGTCCATCTTTCAGGATGGACGGCCAGATCGCGTTTACAAGATCTCCTATTTTGCTAACGCTCTCAACGGATCAGCATGCCTGATCCATTGCCAGCGCTAGCTACATAATGTAGCGGACGTCGTCCGCTACCTTATGTAGCGGACGGCAAAACAGCGCTGGCAAGCCTGCCAGCGCTGGCAATGGATCAGCTATATATATATATATATATATATATATATATATATATATATATATATATATATATATATATTAGCATGGCTGATCACTCGCATAATTGCATATATTACTACCCTCACACTCTCACATCTAGCTCCGACATTTCGGTTATACCATTACCACCCGGGGGCCACCCAGGCTTCTCCCTTTTTGTAGTTGTCTATGAAGGGTAAAGGATTCTTATAACTAATTTATCTTTTCCTCTCTTTTATTCTACAAACTTATTCTCAGCTTGTCACAAATTATTCTTCAATCGATTTTAATTTTTCTTGGAGATCCATTATAATTGGTTCTGAATATTTTGTGCATATTGTGCGTAACGAGTTAGATTTTAAGAAGATTGGTGCAAAAGATGAAAGTTACAATAAAGCTTATGAAGAAATAAGATTTCTTTAAAAAGGAAAAAAAACACCAAAACAAATAGGATGATATTTTGCATAACTAAAAGAGTTAAAAAAGAAATATACGCTAAGAAAAGCTTACCCTTTGATTCCTAAAGATTAATCTTTAATTCCATACATGATTTTCGTTGTTTACATTTGCGAGATTTTATTTATATTTGCGAGATTTTATTTTATTTGTTTTAAGTGTTTTTAGGAAGTTAGTAGCCCAAATTGAAGCATTTTTGGATTATGTAGAGCTTTGAAAATGTTAGATTTGGTTTTTTAATTTTATAAGATTTACAAAAGGCGGGCCAAAGATCATACTAAAGTAGGGTATGATTTTCGTATTTTACATTTTTGCGAATTTATATTGTTATTTTAAAGTACTTTTGAGGTTTTAATAATCAAAATTAAAGGCCTAATGTATAAGTATATTGATTAGGTAGGGTTTTAAAAGGTGTATAATTAATTTCTTAGTTTTATAAAGTTTAAAAATATTGCATAAATTGTACCTGCGAATTTTTTAATAATAAATTATAGTTAAGAGTTAACTAGAGTAGAAAAAGAAAAGAATTCCAAAACAAATAGGATTCATGAATTTTATATATCTAATTGAAAATAGTTGGACTCTAAATAAAGAGACCAACTAAGTTAGGGGACTACCACATTTAAAGTTGAAGCTTACGTGGCAGAAGAAGAAGGTTCTTAAAAAGTCATACTTGTCGCAAAGATAGAGTTCCAAAAATCCTATGTGTCGCAGTTTTAAACAAATGTTATAACTTTTTATATATACTTGTCCAGTAACCCGGGCAAGGCCCGGGTTGGTTATTTAACGACTTATGTATTCGTACGTTTAGTGTCAGTATATTCTGGTAGAGTTAAAGTTCGTTATTTAGGCGTTATGTCGATGATTTTGAACAAAGTTTTATTTATATTCGCGTGAAGCGAACTATGAAATTCAGTATATGTCGCATTCATGTATTTCATATATAAGTATCATCATAATATAAAGAAACCCTAAAAAAAATATAAAACTGAAAATGTTCCAAAATAGTAAATATCGAACTAATTCTACATTTATTACATTGGTAAAATATCGTACGATTACAAACGATAGTTAAAGATAATATTAAAAGAACAATCATGCGGTTCTTTTTAAGTATTATTATATCACTATGCGATTGAGTAAAAGATGCGCAAATGGATAAAATTTTTGTTTAAGTCTAATTTATCGTATAGACTGTGATAGAAGGGGCTGCAATGACTTAGGATTAACAAAAAAAAATTTATGTTCAGTTACTTTATTTTTTTTCTTTATAGATTATTGATTAAGTTCTAATTTTATAATATATTCTAGTGATTATAGTAATGCCTAAGTTCTAATAATTTCATTTGTTCATTAAGAGTATAAAGCAATCCTGAATTATGAGCTACAATATTTATTTTAACAACTACCTATATTTTTCATATCTAAAGTTTATTTAAGTGCTAGTAATCTTTTTAATTTCTAGTAAGCTTCAACAATAATTCTAATATAAAATTTTGTCTCTCATGTTTTTACATTCTTTCTTATTTAGAGTTTTCTAAAATGCAGGTAATATCTTTTACTCTTTAAATTTTTGGATCTTATCTTGTTGAATACTTTAGGTGATAAAAGTCATAATAAAATACCAATAATTTAATTTTTTTAATTAAGTATTAGTATAAAAAAATTTCCAACTTATGAGATATAAAATTATTTCAATATATAAATTTGTCTCACGTTTTTACATTATTTATTAGTTAGAGTTTTCTTAAAGCGCGAATAAACTAATAATTGATGACACACAGAGCTTATGACTTGATACTTATAATTGATTTTTTTTCACATTTTAAATGAGTATATGATTTCAGTTTGAGAGGTTGAGGTAATCTAACTAAAAATTAATTTGTGAAAGTGAATTTCTATTTTGGCATTTTAAAGTGTGTTTGAACAATAAGTCAAATAAGGTGTGATTCCATTTTGTTTTTAGGTGTGTATGATTTTCATTTCAAAGTTTGCGCTATTTAAGTAAAACTAATTCTTGAATGCAGATCTATTTTGATATTTTGAAGTATTTTAAAAAATTAAATCCTTTTTGGTTTGTATATTGCTTTTGTAATATAAAAAAGAAAAAAAAACTTTATTTTTTTAGTATAGTCTTTATTTTGATACATGATTGTCGTAGTTTTCTTTAATTTTTTTAAAGTGCTCCTGATGTTTTAATAGTCAAAATCAAAGCTCAATATATAAATACACGTCTGTAGAATATAGCTTTAAATGTTGTACAATTGATTTTCTAGTTTTATATTTATTTACAAATATTGGGACAATTATACTAAAAAAATTTCAATTATAAATTGTAGTACAAAGTTAATAAGTAGGGGATGATTTTAGTATTATTTTATTTTGTTATTTTGAAATATTTTTTAAGTGTTAAAAGTTAAAATTAAGGCCTAATATATGAGTATGTGAGTTTTAGAAGGTGTAGAAAACTAACTCTACACCTTCTAAAACTCTATTTAATCAATATATCAACATACTAGGACTTAATTTTGAGTATTAATACCTCAAGAAAACTTTATGATAACAAAAGAAAAACTCAAAAATATTAAAAAAAGGTAAAATAGTTTTTAAATTATATTCAAAAGATCTTGATTTGTAAATTATTTATCTTTGATTTCATACATGATTTTTGTATTTTACATTTTTGAGATCTTTATTTTATTTTAAAAGTGCTTTTTGAGGTGTTAGTAGTGAAAGTTAAGACCTTATATGTTGGCATATTGAATTGGTAAAGTTTTAAAAGCTGCAGAATTGGCTTTCTATTCTTATAAAGTTTAGTGAAATTATGCCAATAATACCCAAAAAAATTTAATAATAAATTATAGTGAAGAGTCATGATGCATGTGTAACTTTGGTAAGTAGATGTTTTTAAAATACTTTTGATGTATTAGTAGTGAAAATTAAGACCTTATACGTTAGTATATTAAATAGCTAGAAGGTGCAAAATTAATTTTTTACTCTTATAAAGTTTAGTAAAATTATACCGATAATACCTACGAATTTTTTAATAATAAATTATAATAAAGAGTCATGATGCACGCGTGACTTTAATAAGTAGATGTTTTTAAAGCACTTTTGGGGTGGTAGTAGTGAAAAATAAGACCTTATATATTAGTGTAATGAATATGTAGAGTTCAAGAAGGTGCAAAATTAATTTTCTACTCTTATAAAGTTTAGTGAAATAATGCCAATAATACATGCAAATTTTTTAATAATAAATTATAGTAAGAGTCATAATGCACGTGTTACTTTAATAAGTAGAGGTTTTTAAAGTAATTTTGGGATGTTAGTAATAATAATTAAGACCTTATATGTTAGTATATTGAATATGTAGAGTTTTAGAAGGTGCAGAATCGATTTTCTACTCTTATAAAATTTAGTGAAATTATGCCAATAATATATGTGAATTTTGTTAATAATAAGTTATAGTAATGAGTCATGATGCATGTGTAACTTTAATACTTAAAGTATTTTTGAGGTATTAGTAGTGAAAATTAAGACTTTATATGTAAGTATATTGAATGGGTAGAGTTTTAGAAGGTGCATAATTAATTTTCTACTCTTATAAAGGTTAGTAAAATTATGTCAATAATACCTGTAAATTTTTTAATAATAAATTATAGTAAAGAGTCATGGTACATGTGCGTCTTTAATAAGTAGAAGTGAGAAATGAATGTGATATCAAAAGAAAGAATCATGGTGCATATGTATCTCTAATAAGTAGAAGTGAAAAAGAAATGTGATATCAAAATAAACAGGATGACGTGTAATAAGTAGAAGGCGATTACATGTCGTAAAAATCAAAAGGGGTAAAAAGGGAAAAGAATACTAAAAAAAACTTATGTGTCGCCTCCGCAACGCCAAATGCTTTGTCTATATATATATATATGTGTGTGTGTGTGTGTGTGTGTGTGTGTGTGTGTGTGTGATATAGATTTTTGGGGGGATACCACCTGAATATTGTTTGTACATAACTTTTTTTAAGAAAAATCAGATTGAGGTACCATTTTTTTATATTGCAAACCTAATAAAAAGATGTATTTTGTATATGAAAAGGTCTATTTTGTTTTGGAATGATATGTCTCACAGCAAAGCATAATGTTTCTCAGTGTCATCAATCCAAGTAGGAAAACAAGTTTGGTAAAATAATAAGAAGAACAGCAGTCACTGAGAAAGTAACTCGGCCTATGCATAGTTTGCTTACTCTTTGATATTGGATGGACTTCATGAAAATTCCTTAACATATTCACTATAGCTTTAAGCTCGTTTAATTCTACTCTACACATTAAAGTTTAAATCGTGTCTTTATGAGTGTATGCATATATCTACTAACGATCTATTAAAAGCACATATTAAAACATAATTAATGTGCCCAATGATCCTTTCTCTAAAAAGTCCACGCAAAGGTTACTTACTGTCTACTACCTCGCAACATTTGAAACAGTAATAGTCTTCTTTGTTGTTGAAAATATTGACAAATATTGCCCTCCTTAGATATGCTAATCTTGCTTCGTTACCTTCTTCTTCTTCTTCCCTTTTTTTTGAGGAGACTCGCATGTGGAAAATAGGGCACATTGGCTAGATTTTTGTGGGCGAAAACATTCTCTTCCATACATTGAGATTTTATCTCTGTTGCAATTTTCTTGGCAGTTAGGGCGTTAAAACTTCCTTGATGATTAAGGCCACTTCTTTTAGTACCCACATATCACCGTTAGAGGTATTATGGAAGGACATACGTGTGTCAAATTTTAGGAATGAAGTTTGGAATGAAAAGTGATAGACTTTCGCTAGTCGGGAAACTTGGGTTGGGTTTCGTTTGGTTTAATAAACCCCCTGAAGAAAGGTTGGTTTTATAAACCCACCAAGTTACAGCAATGGGTTGCGTTCGGTTGGTTCAACGCGAATATGGGTTTGATTGGGTTAGTTTTGCAAACTTATTCAATATATATTTTTGCATAGATTCACGTATATTATTAGCAAATACTATAACCACCGGTGTCGGCCACTATTATCTGCCGCCATCAATCATCCTTGCTAGAAGCCACCGGCGACAGGTTACCACCACCAGCCGCCACAGTCGTTGGCTACTGCGGCCATCAACTGCATAGCCTGGAATTGGCTGCTGCCACCATTGGTAGCATCATTGTTATTAACCACAATAGAAGTTACAAGCACGACCACGCTGCGGTAACTACCATTGCATCTCTGCCATCAACTAGTGCCCTCCACGATATTGGCGGCCACCACCTATCACCATCGTTAACAACCATCCACCTCCAATGTTTTTCTTGTTTATATCAGCTAAATTAGGTTATTCTGTCCGTCAACCACATTAAACCCAACTAATCATCAACTAAATCCAACTCAATCAATTTAACTTTTTCTTGGGTTAAGCATGGGTAAGTTTGAATGACACATGAGTTTACTAGGGTTAGCTTGAAACTCAACCAGCGTACCGAAGTTACACCCTAATTTTTGCAGCAAAGAATTGAACCTAAGTATGATTGACAAGAATATGTGGCAGCCAACCATCAACGATTTAGAAAGGTCACTCTAGCAGCCAATTTCACTTGTGATACTACCTATGAACTCTTGAAAATGGGACCCCATAAAACAAACTTTAAAATTGCCTTAACCTATCAACTTTGCCAAGAGTACAACCAATACTTGGTAGCCAATCATACCCCCAAGTTATTAGCAAAGAAAAGTGCAGATCGATAGGCTACTGATTGAATATATGCAACTTGACATGTTCATTACTTTGCAGGCTTTGAACAACGCATAATGGCTTGCTGTGGTTACGGTGGTCCGCCATTGAACTTTGACAAGCGAATTGCTTGTGGTCAAACTATAATCTTGAATGGAACCCAGGTCACGGCAAGAGGGTGCAATGATAGCTCCAAGTATGTGAACTGGGATGGGATCCATTACACAGAAGCTTCAAACCGTTATGTTTCAGCACAAATACTCTCTGGAAAGTATTTTGTTCCACTCAGTGATAGAGCTATATATTGAGATAAAAAGGGGCCTCCATGATGTCGCCTTTGATCGAAAATGAACTGTAATTTGCATTTGATAACTACAAAGGTCTCAAGTATTATCATTCTCAAAGTCATTATCGATATAATATCTCATCAACAAAGCAAAAAACGAAATAAATCTCAACAATATCTTCTTTGTGCAACACATCATCACTTTATGTTTTCAATGTTAAATAGAGTTTGTGACACTATAATAATATAAAGTGTCTCTGGATGACTCTGATATTATCTTGGATGAGGTTCTTATTTCTTGATGAGGTAATTTTTACATCAGTTTGACTTATATAATTTAAAGACTAATTCTAGACACACTAAAACTTTAGCTAATAAATACTAACTTATTATGACTTAATTTTGATCACCGTATGAGTATAAACATTCGTATCAAAAGAACGAGAATATCATATTAGATTAGAAGGGGAAAGTGATATTACAAATGAAATATTAACAACTTATGAGATTTGGGGACAAAATGATTAAATTTGGATGAAGTCCTTATTTTTAAATAAACAAATTAGAGATCACATATATAAGGATTTAGAAATAAAAATAAATATAAGAGTTTTTTATAAAAAGGAAATGGTTAATCATGTATATTTGAGAAAATCAATGAAAATTTTGTTTTAATGTAATTTTAGAAAGCTTATTGTTATCGAATATAGCTCAACAATTTATTTTTAAATAGACCCTAACCACCAATTAATGACTAATTAAATCTGCATGAACAATAAGACAAATTAGTAAATCGTATACTAATTATAAGTTTTAAAACATAATTTTGACTATAATAGAGTCGTTAAGAACTTTGAGCAGTGATTGTTGTGTGCATTCAATAACAGTTATGTTTTACTATAATGGTGTTGTACTCTATTTTACTGCTTTATCGTTTGTTTTACTGACCATGATATCTCATGGAGACTTCCTTTTGTAATCCGCTATTATGGTGATACTTAATGCTATTATCATCTTTTATCAAAAAAATAACAGTTATGTGGATTAACTACCACAATATAATTAGTAGCTTAACGTAAAGATATTTGCTAAACTTTACAAGCTCGTTGTAGTTAACAAGTATAACCTGAAGAGAAAAAGAAAAAACTAGAGTACAAAAGTTACATTATGGTGGTAAAATAAGTATCCGCGAGAAAACGAATACGGAAGGCACTTAGAGTTGATCATTCGGACCTTTCAATTCATAAGTATAGGAACTATAGTTTGGTCATACACATAGTAGACCTATATGATGTGGAAATCAAATTTACATCTTCTAAACTCTACTTTAATTATGAATGTTCATACATATTAGGTTTTCGTTTTAACTATTGACACATTCAAAATATCTTGATTGATTGAATGTCCTCATAACATGCATTTTACATGAATTAGAAAAAGACACACACGCGCGTATATATTCAATATTATTTGGTCAATCTGTTAAAATAATTTCAACAAATTAATAACTTATTGAAAGTAATAAGATGTCTGTAAGTCCTATTAAATGTCAAAAGCAAATCTGTTCCTTTTAAATTTTTACTTGATCATTGTAAGAACTTTGAGGAGTTATGTGTGGTTATTAGTACCTTCAAAATCCTCTAAACTTAGATGATAAAATTTATAAATAAGCATTTGCAATTTAAAGTGGATATGTGAATAGAGCCACCATTTTTTTTTAATAACAGCTATAATTATATTTTCCATTTAGGGTTCCATGTTACCAGTGTAACTATTGATTAGTTATTTTACGTTTGGAAGATTTGTGAATCCCTACTGCTTAATAAGCACATATTCATTTGAATGCTACTTGATAATATAAGATAAAAGCTTAAAGAAAACAAATAACCAGAGACAACACTACAGAGCAATCTACTCATTGTGCTTACTTTTACAACTTATACGTGTATTCTCCTTTGGAAGAAGTAAACCAGTGGTGTTTGATATTTTAATACCCAATTCATGACTCTACCGCATGGCATTGTCTCCCTCAAAAGAGTGACTAATTGGTGCTTAATGGTTCATGATAAGGTCTAGTAAGATTAAATTTTTTTCTCTTCAACTTTCGATTTGGAACAAGATCCGACTAAACCTTATGGCACAGATACAAAACCTCCCCTAATATATATCCGATGTGAAATCTCCATTTGCTCTAGTACACATTAACTATGATAGTATTTCCGCCCCATAGGTTTGGTTTTTTATTTTCTATAGTTTAAAGTTATATATCATTGCATCTTTTCCCATTATTCTTACTTTCATGACTTAATTTGAACAAGTTAAATAGTGTTGTTTGATATTGTAGCGAACCACCTCGAAAACAGGGACCCGAAAAAGGATCTAAAGATTTTATAAGTAGCCATCTTATTTTACTAAAAATAGAAAAATAAGAAAAAAAAATTAGAAAATGACTTTAAAAATGTCTAAAGGACAAGTAATAGATTGAAAACAAAGAAATGGGGTTGGACTAAGTTATACAGCCAGAAAGTATTAGGCACCTTCCACACCCTTTCAGTCTCTACTTCATTTGTATTGATGTTTTACCCTTAACAACATGCATACAATATAAAACAAACTCTAACCTAATTCTTAATTAATAGTTTGAATTTGACAACTGGGTCAAATGGCCTACGTATTCGGTCGGACAAATCGGAATATCAAAACCATTGTACTTCGACCTGGATCCTATGGGAGGTGACCGACATTTTGATCCGACATTTCGGTCTTAGACTTGAGCTAATTTTTAGTAATTTTATAGTGGAAATGAAAATGTGATCACTGGAAAAAAGGATTATTCTAGACTTTTATACAATAAACTAGCTTAGAAAGCAATATAATGTACCTCACGAGTTTGCTTGCCTAGAAGACTCGGGAATGCTTTCTCAAGGACCCACGATGCAAATGACTCGAGAATATATGAAATATGAGTTATGAAGTTCTAGTTTCCCTTAAGAGATGATCTACCACTTCTGAGATAAATGGTGTAAAAGTTCTAGGGAGAAAAAAATTGATCCCTAGAAAAGTTGCCTAAAGGCCTATTTATAGAGGTCTAAAGCACCAGAAATGATAAAGATGACCATCTCAATCTGTGATCTGGAGATAAAATAGAAACTTTAATAACAATCGCAAATTGATAAAAGTCAACTAACCTTCCGGTTTGTTAAAACCGGCCAGTTCATCCCATAATTTAAAAATATTTTTTCCTAAATTTTGAGACATTATTAGTCCCTTATTCAGTCTGATTTATTAGATGGGATGTACCAGATTTGAGAATTATCTCTAGATTTCATGTAAATCAATGATGAAATCATTTACATTAAGGATAAATCACAAATAATTCATAAAATATACTAGGTAAACCTTTCTTGACATATGGGCTAAACTCACTTAGCTGGACTGGACTGGAGAATTGGACTGGACTAATTAATTAACAAGATTAAATTAATTAAGTTTGATATATTATCAGGCTTGCACCTATAATAATAAACTCTAATTAGTAATAAATTCCAATAATCATTTAATTTTAATTGACTACAAATATAGGGTGTGTACAGGGCCCCTCAATGAGGGAGTGTGCGTGCGGGTGAACATTACCGAGAAACATCACATTTTTGTAGTGAAAAAATGGAAAAGACCACTAGACTCTGAACATATTTGCAGATAATTACCCAGATATGAAATCGGACCTTGATTGGAAACTTTCTACGTATATTTTGAGAAGGAATCAGACGAATGTAGTTCATAGAGCTGGGACATCAATAGAAGTCGGGCCAATAGTACGATTGGTCATCAAACAAATGGCGCATCCTTAGAAGCCGGAGCCAATGGTAACAAAAAATTGGCCATCTAAGGATATTGAAAATTGGAACTGGAACCAAAGTGGAACTGATGACAACAATGATTAGTCGTCCAATGGTCAGGAATCTGTCTGTTGCCGAAGCCACCAAATTGATTTGACTGGTACAAGACAAACACTGACAATAACTTTCACCTAGATACCGAAGCCATCAAATTGATTAGGATGGTCATCAGTGCCAAAAGAATAAATATGTCCATTGTCAGAGCTACCAAATCGATTGAAGTGGTCAACAAAAATACAAGAGCTACTAAATTGATTTGTGTGGTGGTTTAGATATAGGATAGAAGGAATCTTGCTTGTTACTGGAGCCATCAAATCTTTGAATGGTCAACAGACAAGAAAGGGGTAGTGTTAGATGTCGGAGCCACTAAATCGATTTAAGTGGTCGTCTAGAAACATGAAGAACAACTGGCCGTTACTGGAGCATCCCAATGGATTTAAATGGTCGACAGTCAAAGTGGGGATTGGCTGAGAGCTAGAGCCATGATTGGCTCAACCGGTGGATAATCAGGACTTAGTTATATCTAAGAACTGGAACCAACAATGCCTTCAAGCGTTGGTCGCTTAGATACAAAGAAGGGAGCTGTCATAAATACCACTCAAAGCTGGAACTAACCATGTCCAAGGATAGTTGGTCGTTGAGTGCCAAATATATTGTTTCATCTCAAATTGGCATTGTAACATCACAAAGCTAAGGCTAAGTATCACATTCACAGAGTTGTTAATTAGATTCATCAATATGATGCACACCAGCATGCAAAGGGTTCATAAAATATTGGACATTTGTTCAAGTAATTAGGGGAATTTCAAACAAACATGCAAGAGATTTTTTTTAAAAGGAGATCTTAAAACTGGCCGGTTAATCAAAGAGCTAAAGGGCAAAAATAACATGTCGAAAACAGGCCGGTTAGTTAGAGAGCTGAGAGTGCCAAAAATAAAATGTCAAAAACTAGCCGGTTAGTCAGTGATTTGGCAAATCTTAACAGAAAACCAGTCGGTTTATCCGTTCAGATTTTTAGGGCGCGATATTAGAGTTTTTGTTTTCATAAGACTTATAATCACAATCTACTCACTCTTTCTTTCAAATTCGAACCCAAGAAGGATTTCTTCCTTTCTAATCCTTCTCTAATTATATTTCCATTCTATAAATTCTTTCAATCTTTCCTTCTCCTTCCTCAATTTCAATAATAGAGATAGAATTTCGGAAAGGAAAAAGCATAAACAAAGGGACACGATGGTTGGCAGATGATCATTTGATCCTTGCATTGGATCAATATGCGCATCTTAGCCATCATTTTTTTGTAGATGAGGTATGTTTTCAATCAATTGTTCTAGATTACATACACTCACTCACTTTTTCACAGACTGGACATTCCCATGAGTAGGGCCCACTTGATTTTTTTCTCTTCATTTTCATGGATTATATGCACAAATTAAACGGTCTTTGGAACTTTCCCTCTCTGTTCTAATTTTTGCATTCCTTCCTTTGAATATTTGTGTGGGGTCTCTCCAAATCTGGTACGATAATGGTGGGAGAAAGTACCAATTTCGCTGGAGAATAAGATACTCAAGACCAACTTTGATTTATTCTTGAATGAATTACATGCTTTTATCGGAGTAAAGAGCATTTATTAAGTTTGGAGGAGCACTTGTGGGATTCCACCAACACGTTTCATCTGTCGTTCGGGGGTGGCTACAGTTTCCCTGTAAGGTTTTGTGATTATTACTAGTATTCGTGTTCGAGGGACGAAGCTTATCCCATGGGCCTATGATCTCGACAAGGACTGGGACCTCGTGGTCCGGTTGCTTGGGTTTGAGTTGTCCTATAAGAAGGCAAGTTTCATCTTGCTTGGTACCCTTAGTTCCCATTACGAGGGTATGACATTAGAGGACGACGATAAGGTGTCTATTGATCAGTATGTCTGGGGGAGACGTTGTTTAGCAACGGGGACGACTCGGTGCAGCTCTTGTACTTGAGAGCTTGAGAGGTTAGGAGGAAATAGAGAAGATCGGGGAGTATGACTGAGGTACTCCAGTCATGGCTCATCTATAACATTCGATGAGGCTCGGTATCCTAGGGGCAATCCTCGAACTTTGAGGTCTTGGGGTCGCGCCCACTGCGACTAGGATGAGAGCAAATCAACGAGGCTAGACAGGCGATGTACCGATGGAACTTCCATGATGAGAGAGTTAAGGCTTCGTTGGGGGCATGCCGAGATAGCTTTAATGGCTCGGCTCAGCACCCCGTGAGTTTATGATTAAAACTTTTCCATTGGTGCTTATTTTACCTCAACTCACATATGTTCTTCTTTTCAGGGATTCCTGTCCAAGTGGCAAGGGAGAGGAGTTTTAACCGGAGGAACTGAAGTTCACCCGGAGCCAGGTCTTTTTAGTAGGGTAATCCCATGAGGAGTTCTATTTGAGTGAAAGGGTCTTCTTCCAGAATCACTCGGAGGTCAAGGCCCTGATCCATGCGGCTCTACCAGTGGAGATGTATTAGACGGGGACGCTGGATCAGGGGCTGAGGCAGAGTTTGACAAGGGGGTCGCTACATCCTCCGTGTTGTGGCCGAACGACTATCTTACCTACAAGCCATATTCGAGAGGACTTAGCCCCTTCTCTGATGACGAAGTAGGCAAAAAAGATCCAACGGGCAACACAGCTCGGGATAGAAAGAAGAAGGGCAAGAATGAGGAGGAGGCCGCGTAAGGAGCCACATTAGTCAATTAAAATACACAAGTCCTTTTTAACAAAAAATATTTTTAAAGTGGCCAAAACAGGTGCAAATCAGCACCTAAAGGTCCACTTTTAAGTGGCCAAAACAGCCCATTTTGGAAGCCAAAACAGGCCCTTCTAACTGGCCAAAACAGCCTAGTCTATGGCCAAAACGGGCCTAATGAATGGCCAAATGGGCCCAATTCTTTGGCCAATTAAGAGGCCCAAAACAGGCCTAACCAAGGTCTGGCCTTTCGGCCCAGTTGTGCTAGGCTAAATAAATAACAGGCTACCAAACTTACCTTTAATGGCCCAATTTTTCTGGGCCGATATTCTAGACCGACCAACAGGCCAGGTCACAGGCCAAAAAAAATTCAGCCTACTAATCTGGGCCAATACCACAGGCCCAAATGCATAACAAAGTAATCTGGGAACCTACCCTTTGGCGCAGCCCTTTTTTTTTTCGGTTAACGGTAAACATAGTTCTTCAAATATTTCAAAAATCTTAAAGTGGAAGTAATATGTTCATGTAAATGATTCATGTGGCCTTTACGGTTAAAAGCTCTACTGAGCAAAAGGCGACTTATGAAAAGTGGGAGCGTTCCAACCGTATATCCCTAATGATTATGAAATGCTCCATTATAACTGCAATTCACATAGTTATTCATGACTCAGATAATGCTAAGATGTACTTGATGATATTGAAGAGCACTTTCAGGGCTCTTCCATGGCACATGCTATAACTAGACCTGGCAAAATATTATTCGGACCCGCGGGTCTACCCGTACCCGCTCAAAAAGGCCGAGTACGGGTACATATAAAGGAGACCCGCTGAATTTAGACCCGTACCCGAATCGATCAGTAATTTTCGGGTCAGTTTGGGTCGGGTACTGGTTACCCGGATTTATCCAACTTGTGTGCTATATAAATGCTTTTAGGGTTTCTTACCTTCATTCTCCTTTCATTTTTTCTCGTCCTACCGCCACTCTCTCTCTCTCACAGACCGTCCACTCCACGCCAAACCCACACGACAGTCCTCGGTCGCCACCACCGAGACTCCATACTCAACAAGATCGCAGATCCGCATGACCACTACCGCGCCGTCAGTGCACCTCCGTAGATCTACTACCACCGACATCGTCAACGGTGGCCACTTCCACCGCAGATCTACGGGCGGCCACTTCAACTCCAGATCTACCGCCGGCCACTTCAACTCCAGATCTACCGTCGGCCTTAAAACAAAAAAAAGAGTCAGAAGATGGTTCGATCCTCTTTTTTTTTTTTCTCTAACCGAGAGATCCATGAATCGAGATCCTAATGCATATAGATACAAATGGTCCAAGGGAGCAAGAATTTCAAGGAAGGAACATTCGTTTCTCAACATAAGAGCCGTTTTCAAGTAGTTTCTGAATGAGTTGCAATCTTGCTCTTTTCTCAGTATTAATGATTTTTAAGCTCTCAATTTGTTGACAAGTAAGAATTTTTGTCAGCTTCAAATTCTTTCCTGAAAGTCCCCTCAATTTGTTGGATTCTTCAATTAAATTTGGACTCTTCAATCAATAAGCAACAAGTCCGTAGAATCCTTGATCTCAACAATCCTATGCTTTGCTACCTACAACCTTCATACATTAGAGTTTTATCAGAGGTGTATCCACATAAGAGTCATATGCTTTTCTAACTTATCGTACTCAAAATGTTACGTAGAAAGTTCTCCTAATAATCTCTACATTCTTCTCTTCTCAGAATCTACTTGATTTCAGTTTGTCTAAACTTTGTAAGCCTTCACCTCCAAAACCTAAGTATTATGTCTTCCTTCCTCTATTTCTTTGTTTTCCAAACGTGAGCAGATGTGGGATTCGGAAGCGGGAGCATCACTAGAATTGGAGACTCCAGAAACCAAGGTTTTCTATGGTATATGATGAAGTCTTTTCTATGGTATATGATGAAGTCCCAAATGATTTTTATGGTTGAACGTAAATTCTAGCTAGCCCTTAATGGAAGATTAAACATGAATTTTTAATTCCGGAAGAATAACATCAACTCTGGGAGCTTATAGTTGACAGTATATTTTTGGAAGGATACCGCCTTAATATTGTTTGTATATAACTTTCTCTAAGAAAAATCAGATTGAGGTGTCATTTTGTTATATTGGAAACTTAATAAAAAAATGTATTTTGTATATGAAAAGGTCTATTTTGTGTTGGAATGATATGGCCCACAGCAAAGCAGATTGTTTCTCGGTGTCATCAATCCAAGTAGGAAAACAAGTTTGGTAAAATAATAAGAAGAACAGTCACTGAGAAAGTAACTCGGCCTATGCATAGTTTGGTTACTCTTTGATATTGGATGGACTTCATGAAAATTCCTTAACATATTCACTATAGCTTTAAGCTCGTTTAATTCTACTCTACATATTAAAGTTTAAATCGTGTCTTTATGAGTGTATGCATATATCTACTAACGATCTATTAAAAGCACATATTAAAACATAATTAATGTGCCCAATGATCCTTTCTCTAAAAAGTCCACGCAAAGGTTACTTACTGTCTACTATCTCGCAACATTTAATGGTCTTCTTTGTTGTTGAAAATATTGACAAAATATTGCGCTCCTTAGATATGCTAATTCTGCTTCGTTATTTTCTTCTTCTTTTTGGTAGAGGAGACTCGCTCGCGTGTGGAAAATAGGACACATCGGCTAGATTTTTGTGTGTGAAAACATTCTCTTTCATGCATTGAGATATTATCTTGGCAGTTAGGGAGTTAATAGACTTTCGCTAGCCGTGAAAACTTAGGCTGGGTTTCGTTTGATTTAATAAACCCCTTGAAGAAAGGTTGGTTTTATAAACCCGCCAAGTTACAGCAATGGGTTGCGTTTGGTTGGTTCAACGTGAATATGGGTTTGATTGGGTTAGTTTTGCAAACTTATTCAATATATATTTTTGCATAGATTCACGTATATTATTAGCAAATATCATAACCACCAGTGTCGGCCACTATTATCTGCCGCCATCAATCATCCTTGCTAGAAGCCACTGGCGACAGGTTACCACCACCAGCCGCCACAGTTGTTGGCTACTGCGGCCATCAACTGCATAGCCTAGAATTGGCGACTGCCACCATTGGTGGCATCATTTGTTATTAACCACTATAGAAGTTACAAGCACGACAACGCTGCCGTAACTATCACTGCATTTTTGCCATTGACTAATGCCCTCCACGATACTGGCGGCCACCACTTATCACCACCATTAACAACCATCCCCACCTCCAATGTTTTTCTTGTTTATATAAGCTAAATTAGGTTATTTTTTTCCGTCAACCACATTAAACCCAACTAACCCATTAACTAAATCCATTTCAATCAATTTTACTTTTTCTTGGATTAAGCATGGTTAAGTTTCAATGACACATGAGTTTGTTGGGGTCAGTTTGAAACTCAACCCAGCTTACCGAAGTTGCACCCTATTTTTTTCCGCAAAGAATTGAACCAAGTATGATTGACAAGAATATGTGGCAACCAACCAACAACGATTTATAAAGGTCACTGTAGCAGATAATTTCAATTGTGATACTACCTATCAACTCTTGAAAATGGGACCCCATAAAACAAACATTAAAATCGCCTTAATCTATCAAGTTTGGCAAGAGTACAACCAATACTAGTAGCTAAGCATACCACCAAGCTATTAGCAAAGCAAAGTGCAGATCGATAGGCTAGTGATTGAATATATGCAAGAATAAAGTGGAAAACAAAATGAACTTGACATGTTCATTACTTTGCAGGCTTTGTTTGAACAACGCATAATGGCTTGCTGTGGTTACGGTGGTCCGCCATTGAACTTTGACAAGCGAATTGATTGTGGTCAAACTAAAATCTTGAATGGAATCCTCGTCACGGCCAGAGGGTGCAATGATAGCTCCAAGTATGTGCACTGGGATGGGTATCATTACACAGAAGCTTCAAACCGTTATATTTCAGCACAAATACTCTCTGGAGAGTATTTTGTTCCACTCATTGACAGAGCTATATATTGAGATAAAGAGGGGCCTCCGTGATGCCGCCCTTGATCAATAGATCAACTGTAACTTGCCTTTGATAACTACAAAGGTGGTCTAAATCTCATAAGTAGTTTTCAGTTGTAACATCATTTTTCTTCTCTATTCTAAATCTAATGTATTATTTTCGTAAGATATATGAATTTTTATATTCATATTAAAGAGTGATTTTTTCAAATATAGCGTTCATTTGACAATTGTCATTGGGGCTAGACACCGTCGCAAGCCTTGCCACATTTGGAGGGTGCTTTTTGCGATAAACTGGAGAAATGACAAAAGGGGGTCGGCACATATAACTCTTTCGTATTACCTGCGCAACTAACGTCTTGTGCATCTGCTTAGGCTGGTTACAGAGGCCCCTTCCCCTTGACATCTTCTAACCAGGCGTTTAAGCATCCGATACCACATTACAAAATGGACATTAAGGATTCTTTAAGTCATCTTAGATCTAACAAGAACCAACTTTTGATCCATGGCGAGGGAATAATAAGCCTCAGTAAATGTGCCACAGGCTCTAGAATTGAAAATGAGCTTGATTTTTGACCAGTCAGCAGTGTACTTCAAACAAAATTGACACAATTTTCAGGGGAACCAGCATCTGCTTCAGCTGAAGAGCAAGGCATAGCGTGTTTAGCACTGGCAGGTTCGATCTGTTTGTCGAGAAGTTACCGAAGGACGAGAATTAGAATCCAAAACTTTAAATTCTATTGATCCAGTTAAGATTGA